>CM067350.1:52550944-52587312 GCA_034190875.2 Urechis unicinctus | reverse complement strand
CCTTGACGAATATTACATCAAGGTGCAGTCGCGCCTACAATCATTGCATTGAAAAGGGTAATCTAGAGAGCACGTTTGCATTCACGATTTGTATAACCATTCTAAATAGTGTCACAGATTCATGCTGACATTCATGCAAATCAATTCCGTTTTAAAGATAATATTTAACAATCGTAAAATTTCAACTCATCGGAGCAACGTGACGTTTTCCAGGTTTTCTAATTGTAAGCGGTTCTTTCACATTGGGCCCATGTGATATATATCATTATGTGGCCACATCATTTTTATTGAATTGACAACTAATATCGACCAACCCAGCTGTTTTTTGTTTGTACACGCAACCGCATGCTGCAGTTGTCTAAAATTGATCATAATCTGGACAGGGCAACTGTACTGCGGCGTTTGGTAGAATAATCTTCGGTTATATAACTATAAATACATCACAGTTGATACAGGATATATATTTATAAGTTATTATGCTGATTGTCTGTACTTCAGTATATAGGATAGAAGACAAGCACAAACTCTTTAAGCTTTTTAATGTATGAGTAAGGAATCATAGACTAGAACTATCAACTGAAGTGTAAATGAACTTCCGCCAAGGACGAACTCGGCCAAGTGATTTGCAAAACATTATCCAAGAAAATGATTGCCAATGCACACAGATAAACGACATCAATTGGACGACAAAACGAAATACGACGTGATACACCATCGCCTTGTAATGGTATCTTCAGGCAGTCATTGCTTGAATACTGAATCGTACACGAAGATATTCCGTGACTGATCATAATTATTTATGCACACGATCTGTATAATGTTACGTATAACATTCGACTGATATTAAGCGTATAGGAACCCTAAAAACGTGTGTGAAGGGAAACGGAAATCTCATAAAATAACAGGTCACAAGGTCACCACACACACCAAATGTGAATGCTGGAGGAACCTGATGTATGACCGACTGTCGCCACAAGCGAGGTATTGCATGTGATGAATATTCAAAAATATGACAGAGTTTATAAAACACCTCGGGGTGTGAAAGTAATACGATTGACCGAACGCAGCCAATCTGCACGAGAAATATCATTACAATTGGTAGGTATATAAAGATACACCACACCTCAGCTGCATCGTTAACAAATTCATCCAATCACACATACGGGTATTATCCGATGTCATTTGAAGACGACAGTCAATTTTTCCGTATATTACACAGTAAATATATCACGTATTTTCTTCTTCTACGAGGCAAAAAATAAGCCTATAATGCACATAAATTTGTCATACTGCCACAGAGACATAAGCATAAGCGCTCTTATATGGTTTTGCTTAATAGATCTTGCTTAACTCTCTACGGAGAAACACCACGCGGAGCTACTCATTACTGAGCTTAATAAACAGCAATCATTCGAGGTGGGTCCTTTGCTCGATACAGGTTAAAAATAAGACCCATGCTATATCACATCGCATTTGGATCGTGCAAAGGAAATAGCAGTTTTTGCGTTTGCTTAGTGACATTTTTTTTGTGTGAGCAATGTGTGCGGGGGGTAATGATTCTTGACTGTGTGTTTGCAGTTAGATAGTTCCACACTAAATGTTCCTCCCCAAGCATGCAACATTTTCGTATTCACTTGCCCTGACACCTTACGGAATATATATTTGATCGAGGGTTGGCAAATTGTCTATAAGAGATCCTCAAACAACACATGTCACTAAATATCCGGCATATGTAGGTGATGCGTAGTATTGACTGTCAACAGGCTGCTAGAGCAGAGTGAATGGTCGTATAATAAGCGTACACGAAAGCTGTATTGCGAAAACTAGACCCATACAAAACGTATGCAGCGATTATTATCCCGCCCCTTGTTGTCTACACAAGAGTTGGCTTGCTTTGCAAAGCGTCTAGTTAGATATTGATAGTTGAAGACAACTGAAGACCAAAACAACGGTATCACGCAATGCGTTGTTGTTTATCTGCATAGATAAAGAATGTGTGTTCTATAAGCACATAGTGGGGGAGGCAAACATATAACATCGCCCACTTTGTAAGTTGCCTTTGCCTTTTATTGAGTTTCCCTTCAATGTATCACCAGCCAACGCTTCGCACCATAGCAACATCAGTTGATACGGAAACTGTGTACCTACTAAGTTTTGCTAAGCATACGTGAGGGACAAACTGCCATTTTATTGCCTGAGGATGTTGTTGATGCCCGCGAAACAGACAACTGTTGGAAGCATTATAACTGTTATACGCATTATGTATGATCGATGGAAATATATAACTAGGCGGGATAAAACACGGTAGACCGCGATAAGAAGGTCCACGTGTTGTATTCAAACGAGAAAACACACCCTGCTGTTTGAGTAATGCATTCACAAAAACAGGCGACGATGTTGAGATTCAAATAAAGAGTGGTTTTCTACCTGGCGTAATCGGACTGCCAATTTAGAAATCAGCAAAACGTCAAAGATAGGTTTTTCTTCTTCGGCGCGCGACATCAGCTCCGGCTACAACGAATCAACATGCTGGAAAAAAACCACAGTGTTTATGCAATCGGTTATAAAAGACCACAATCGGCCTGCGGCATTTAATAGACGGCTTTTGATTAAACATATTACAAAGAAGTCTAACAAGCATATATATTCAACTTAAGCCCCGAGCGTGTTAATCAAATGTAATGTTATCCTAATAATATCCGCGGGTCCGAGTGAGTACATTTATATTACAAAGTGTAACAATCCGTTGCTATAATGAGGTGATGAGGATATTCAGAACCTTTAATCATAGAGGCCAATGTCATGCATATTTGCATGGATATTGAGCAATAACGCTGGCTTGTATATCTCTAAGGCTACAATCAACTTAAAATGAATGTGTTTATTTCGTTCAGTAAAGATTTATTGGCGCCGTTAATTGACCAAACAATGCCCGTGGTAAATCCAACTCCGCTGCGGTTTCATGGCGTAATTTGCTACATAGCAATGAAATTGTTAAAAGGTATATGAAGTACCTTGCAGAGATAACGATGCATATATTTTGCAACAGTACTGCTCTTTCATGTAATGCATTCGCTGGCAGAACCATAATGCGAAAACCGTAGGCGGTGGGCGCTGTTAGTGTTTAGGGCCATTCAACCACATATCGCTACCTGACAAAACAATCTCAAATTCCACTCGTTGCAGATTTGATTTCCTACACTGCTGCGTGTGCGGACTATTCTTCGTTAACAACAGTTCTCACAATGGAATGGCGATGGGGTTGGTGATTAATGCAGTTGGCAGTTTTGATTCATCAGTGATGATTGACCATTGCTCGCGAATATCTGGTAAATATTTTTATAAAGTCACCAAGGCTGTTGTATCTAATATGATAATATTGCATGCGGTCTTGGTCTAATCTATAGGCACATGATTATGTCATAGGGTCGGATCGTTTTGCAGACTTTACCAATCATGATTCTTAGTGATCCACGGCCTCTAAAATAAGAGTAAAGTAAAGCGTTACAATGGGTATGTTACCACCTATGGCATACTGAATATCCATTTTCATCAATGCTCAGAATGTAATGGTCATTTATCACCAGTGAAGGGAAATATTCTTTTATAGGTTTATCAAATTGTGGATGTATTTCGTCCATCTATGTTGCTTTTTCAAAATGTGGCTGTCCGTGGCATTGGTTGCAACCATAAGCCTGCACAGACGGGAGACTGAACAATGCAAGCGGGGGACTAAGTGATGCATGCTTCCCGTACCTACCGAATAATGTAATATTGACATAAACGAATGTACCAATAACATATTTGCTAAATGTTTCAAAGCTTTATCTGATCGACATGCGTGTGGCATAATCCTTAGCGTGTTGATGAGATAAAGTTTGTTGTTTGATAAAGTCAAGGAATGAGCATCGCCGTTAAGAGGATAATAGATAAGGAAGCGCAACTCCAGAAAGGTAAATATTTTTATAAAGTCACCAAGGCTGTTGTATCTAATATGATAATATTGCATGCGGTCTTGGTCTAATCCATGCGACCCTAATGCGAAATAATCAAATATAACCCTTATAGCTATGCTAAGAGGGCTCTATGACACTCGCGCCTGCGTCCGGCAAAAAGTGTGAAAACGCCCCCTGTGAGCTTTGTCCTAGCGTCTCGTGAAAGCACAAGTAATGGCTGAGGGTGTGCTCGCCTTGACCAATCTCATGGGGCGGATTACCGAGGCGGTGGATCAAATGTCCCACGTGCGTTGTCTATTTTATTATAGCGCCATTTTACGACGGCCGTGTGTTTCCCCCATTTGCTTACTCATCACAAAACTGGTCGGAATTAGACCTCTTAGCGTGGCTGTAAACTGTTTGCTCAAACTGCCAATAAGTGACATGGCAAAAGCGGTATTAATTCTTCTAAATTCAAACCTTTATGAACATTCATCTGTCGACACTCACTCTGAAACCAATTCGTTTACTATTCTTGTCTACAGGGACTAATTTGATCTGATTTTGCAGCGAAACGCTACTAAACTGCCTTCAAAATAATAAGCAATGTAGCGGCCCGCACTCTCTAAGTAAGTCTTTGAGTCGTATTAGTTGTTAGCTCAACGCGGCACAAGTGATTTAATAGGCAGCGAACAATGCAATAAATACTTGCTTGCTAGCGTAGATTGCCAACGTCTCATGAATACAGCTATATCATGGCTAGAATAGTTACTAACGTCATGAGCCTCGGCTTAAAACAATTACTGGTTCAATTCGCAGCCGCCACAAAGCATGCACAAGTATTTATATATATATATACATATATATATATATATATATATATATATATATATATATATATATATATATATATATATATATATATATATATATATATATATATATATATATATATATATATATATACATATATATATATATATATATATATATATATATATATATATATATATATATAAACGTATTTATACGTTTATTTAAATATAAATAACCTTGTA
This sequence comes from Urechis unicinctus, assembly GCA_034190875.2. Lineage (NCBI taxonomy): Eukaryota > Metazoa > Annelida > Polychaeta > Xenopneusta > Urechidae > Urechis > Urechis unicinctus. The sequence continues at coordinate 52,582,319 of CM067350.1, read as the reverse complement.
TATACATGCATGCATAATATATAGATAGAGTACCTGTAGTAGGCCAAAAGCCGAATTTATATACGATTTGGGTTACGTCCTTTGACGTAACACTGCCTGCAGTTTGAGTTTTTTTCAATCCGGAAAAAGTACTTCAGAACAGTTAAGAGGACGGGTCGGACGAGTGACGAGCTGAACAGCTATAGGGTCGAATCGGTGACGGGCCGAACAGACCTAAAGCCATATTCACGACACTCAGTGTTCATGTGGTCGATAATATTTAGGTTATCGCCAGTGGAATCATACTGCCTGTTCAACCGTAATATGGCCTTAATAACAACGTATATCCTTCATTATCATTCAGTTATATATCTACATTGAACGATTATTATGTCGAGAAAAGGTTACAGATATGTGGGGGAAATCGGGCCCCTAGAGCGTCTTTCGACGCAAAATGCTTAACGGCAACGCCGTTCCACATTTATTTCTATCACAATAACAAAACCAAAAGCTTCATAACTGATTGTACGTCCTCACAAACGATGTTCGAAATGTTACAGGTTGTCATTTGTCATGGCAATCATATATTTGATATATATTAAGGTCCACACGGGACCACCGATATATAGTGAGTGAAATTGCACTGCTAATTCGTTTCATGAATGATGATATACAGCCTAAATGTGACTGGAGTATACTAAGTTAAAACTGTCAGTTAGTTAAAACCACACCTGGCCAGATTCATCTACGATGTAATTAAGCTGCAAAGTCGGGGTTGTTCCGACTAAGCATGTTGGTTAATATATTAGCCTGCATGATCCAAACAACGTCGCATCGTATTCATGTCTACCTATGTGTACTGCTTTATCCACATAAATATAATGCATTCTCCAATTGGTGAGACTGTTGCTGATCTCGCATATTCATTGAATTCTGTACTAAGTCTTGCAAAAACTTGTGATTTTATTAGTGCATAAAGACTAAAATTAAGGCTCTGCATAACCTACTGTTCCATTATATAAAAATAAGCTATCACATATGTCATGATGTTATAATCCCAACGATCAACCGAGATATACAAATTGTTCGTTAACCTACTCGTCATGCCTGTTCGCTCTCTCGACGTGAGTATTAATTATCAATGCTAGAAATTTTGTATTAACCTTAGCTCATTTTGAACAAGTTGAATCAAAAATAAGTAATCAAATAGAACCTAATTGTAGATAACCTATACCCGAGTATCATACTGTGCGACTTTGGCGATTTGCATAAAAATCATAAGATCAAAGGTAAAATTTCAACCATGGAACATGCGTCCATGTTCTGCTTGCACAGAATCATGAAAGTTCACTGTTTGAAAATCGGATATATTGCCGGGCTTGGTATGTTGCTCTTGCTTTTTTGGTGTTATTCCCCAGTGTATGAACAAACCTAAGCATTTGAAGCAAGCGGCACTCGGCGTGAACTGAGTACCAACTCTTCTTAAGAGTATGAAGCTACCAAAACATATGTTCTTGTTTGGAGCGTACACATAAGCAATTATATTTATTTAGACAAGAACTGTAATATTACTTGCAATAGTTGTGCCACATAGGATGATTCAGGCGAGACAACCACTTTAATCGCTGGTGATAATTGACACCTAGGATACGCAATTAAATATTTGACAACTATTGATGATCATTCCATTCTCGGTGATTTCCGTGAACAATTTATGAGCCGCATTTCCAACAAAATAATCTGACGATGCTGTTGGTAAAGTGACTCTAATCAAGAAATTCTGAATGGGTTAGTTTCTTTGTGCTAGCCATAAGTAATATATGTGACCTTTCAGGGCACGCAGCAGCAGTTCTAGCTTGCGTTAAATGACGTAGCCTATTCACAAGAACGTTAGAATAGAAGACAAAAGCGACGCATATAAGCGACAAAACTACCCAATATCTGATAACTGGCCAGCTGCATGGGTCGCTAGAAAAACTACCCAGCCTCTGGCTAGTACTCGAATGTGCGCTCGATTCATTTCGCGGAAGAATGTTGTAACAGGCAAGTAAACTCAGAGAAGAAGTTTTTGGATGCCTCGGGCCGACATGTGAAGAGTATCAATACTTGGCACGGTAAATATGCAAGCAATAGTCGAATAAACGTCTGATTCGGTTGGACAAGGCCCACATTATATTGTTTTATATAAATTAAGAACTGCCAGCTAACTAATCACTCATCAGCCATCATCAAGGCATGTAACTTGGTAAGAGGCTGTCAGCTATGTAATGTGTTCCGCATTGATTACACACTCGCTATTGGTCAATATTTGTATCTCGTTCTCAGATATTTAATCGTTTTCAGTCATTTTATGACCCCGGTAGTTAATAATTCGTGTTTAATAGGTTTCCCTTGTAAGAGTCGGGAGGGAGAGAACTTGATGATACGAATGATTCAAAGAGACGATGTAAAGGCCATATACTACGGTCGCGAGGAGAACTGCCCGGCTTGGGCAAGTACTCGTTTGTGGGTCCGATTTATTTCACGGCCGAATGTTTCAAAGCGACTCGTTAACTTGAAGAAGAACTGGTTTAAGAGCCAAATGCTTCGCCTTTAAGGTGGGCGGAGGCCTCCGCTGTCAAGCAAGCAAGAACGAATGGCAAGAAAAATTAGCCGTTCCCACCTCAACCGAGATACTCTGACCCGCATTTATCAAGAAAGAGAGGGAGACGGTGAGTATAGTGAATTGTATTGACTCATCCATTTTGTTTACTTGCGATAAAGACATGTCATATATAATTGTTTCATTGCTTAATAGATTTATGAACTAGGCACTCGACTGTAGAACGATCGGAGAAAAAACTGAGGGACACCAAAAGCTGACTTCAAGGTTTCAAACTCAGATTCGCGAAGACTAAGCCTGTTCATATGGTCAATCATGGAGCCACAAAGCCATCATTTGTTGAACAACTTTACTAGATTGTTGGATTGAAATGCAATCTATAGTAAAATACATCTCTATAAACAGTTCAACTTTATAGTTGTGTATTTTAAACAGGGAAAAACAATGAGAAAACTAAATCACACGACATCGTTGGTCTCTTTGTAGCAATGTTAGAAATATAGTGGATTGTACTTATTGTGTCACATGCTGACTAATCAATGATGACTAGTGAGAGATAGACGGTCTTCGTGACAAATTTGCAAATCAAGACTGAAATGTTTTTGGAAAACTTGTTGTAACAAGTCTCGAGTTACGTTGAAGGCGCGCATTAACAGGCAATACGTGTGCTGCTTTTTACGTGATACGATAGTACTTTGTGCAAAGGCATATGCAATAAGACTTGTCAATGTAAAATGTCACATTCTTGCCGCGCCATACCACTCACGTACCGATAACTAAATAAGATTAATTCTGCTTTGGCAGTGTGGACCACATGCATGCTGCAGTGGTAAATTATAACGCAACAACATTATTTTGACCCTCATCATTGGTTGTTAGCTTGATAATAGGATGACATAATAATGCAGTTTCAAAACAGAGAATAAATCGATGAATGCATCAGAGCTGACACTCTATGTATTCGATACATCCAGCTAAATATACATTTCAATACAAAATCATAACAAGCACTTTTCGACCAATTTCTTGATCATTTTGGAATTGACGCCCGTAAAAGCGTGTCCAATAAGTGATCCAGTCTTTTAGGTCAGACGTGCCTTATATATCAAATTGGACACTTCGTCGAAGCCAACATATTTTCTAAGGAAGAAAGGGATGGAATATGCGAAGATTATACCAAGATATGAAGGAATTCCGCATGCGTAGTTATTTGCAAAAAACTTGCCTCGATAGATTTTGTAAGGTTATACCGAGAGTATATAAATGATTTGTTGTTTCAATATATGTTGCAATAGATAAGTAATATCCACTCACTACTTGTTACTATAACTACCGAACGCTCAAGAGGAAGATCTTCCTTATATTGGACAATTAATGAAATCAAAGGAACCCTTAAAAATTGTTTTTACAATTGCGCATTATTTCGCGATGCTAATAACTACATAAATTTCTGGTGGTACGACTTTGTAGGGGTTTACAAACCTCACTTTATGCGTTCATATATCATCTTTAGCGTTCTAGAGTAAACTGTGTGTTTATGTAGTTTAATCCAGCGTTCACGAGATTAGCAGCGTGGCATTAAGCATAAGCCAAAATTGGCCATAGTAGAAATTTATCCAGCAAGATTAGTGTAAAACGAATACGATGCATCTCATTCATGCTTCGTGTGATAACCATTTTTTTTGTGCCCGAGTGTTTCATTCGTAGGCAGAGAGGTAATTAGATGAAAGAATAGTTTACAAGTAACAAAAACCGGATAGGGGTGCAGATATTATAGTTGCCTGACGGGATAGATGGAAACATATAGAGCCAAATATTGGCAGCATACCCGAAAGATTTATCGATGCTGCATGAAGCATAACAGAATCCTGTATCCCCAAGGCGTGGCTCATGCGTGGCGTTGTTTAGCGGGAAATTTACGAAGCTTTGTTCGAACAATTGATCAGTGTGCCTGCCTTCTAAACAATCCACTAATGGTTATTTCGTAGCGGAGCGATGTACATTCAACTGACTATAATTTCGTTTCCTGCAACAAAAAGTGCATAGTGCCACAAGCTTATTCCCATTGATGTAGACACAAAACGCTTGGCCATGTTGATAAGTGCAAGACACCTCTTGTTTAAAACAGTCATACCAGCAAATTAAGGTATTGATTCATACCAGCAAATTAAGGTATTGATTCATATTCTATTATTTTATAGATCTTACAGCGTTACAACCGCGAATTTACTTTCAATATGCCCGACAGCGCGTGAACCTCATTACAAATTGCATGCAATACGCCGAAGTGCTTGGAAGCATGGAACTCTCTAATGACTGATTAGAGTAATGTTCATTTATATTGAGAGAGTAATGACTTTTTTGATTATTTGAACATATACACAGGACTAGATTGGATGTGAACCAAGATACTGGTATTAAATTATTGAGGGACATTAACTTAAAATACGTATGGGGCATATATTTATGGGTACTCAGACGCATCTTCATATTGATAACTAACGAATTGATATGATGAGACTGATATAACAACCAAGGCCCGTTACGCGTAGTCGCGGTGATCAGACACCGTTTGCAATTCGTGTGCATATCATTATGGACATATAAAACAGTTAATGATGTTCTTCAAAATGCGAAAAAAACTACTGTTCCTGTGCAGTGGGTGCGCTGCATCACTTGGCTAGGCATTATCAATGCTTACATCCTATAATCTGCAAAGTTTATGTCAGTTTGAATATAGAGGAAATGAAACATGACCCCTTCACTGCCCCTTCGTTGATTGCCAAAAGCTGTCAGACACTGTGGCTTTTTAGTAATAGGGAAGTGGCCTATATATTTTCCCTATGTATTTGTTTAACACTATTATACCTAGAGAATCGTGACGTGTAGCAATCTTATCAGATGCACTTGATTATTATGTATATTCCCAACCGTTAGAGACCCTGGCATAAATGAACTGAGCAGTTAAGATGCACATTTTCGTTCTTCGTCATTCTCTGACTGCGACCTGAACGCAGCGCCTTAGACCGCTCGGCCATCCTGACATATTGAATATTGATGCCAATTCCCATTGTCATAATGTGCAACCGATTGCCGTTAAGAATTTTGCAATCTGCGACCTTTTTGTATGAAAGCGGCTTTATGGCTGCTGTCTCCAACAGATCACCTCTCGTATATTGTCAGGAGCCTCAGACAAGGATTCCACTATGTTCATTGCAGATCATGTGCGATCAAACTCCCGATAAGTCAGCTACCTCCTACCATCGACTCAATATTTGTTCCTGACAATTTCTACCTATATCATCTATTCTTCAGAATTCCAAAAATTATATGATATCCCATTTTTGAATGTGCCACTGATTAAATTACAGATACTTAAGAAACTTCCATCCACAATTGTACATTACAAAATATTTTGTTGCTACACTCAAAGGCAGCCTGCCATCGAAAGTAGACCATAAATTAATGAAAATGTCCTACACCAGATGAACTCTGGAAGCAATTTTCAGACAATAAAACAAGGAGTCATGAATTCGATGGCGCATAACATATCATAAACAGGTTGTCATGTCTTTTAGTTCTCTATATGGCAATAAGGAACTTCTATATTAATAGTCTAAATTAACATCTATGACTTATGGCTAAATGAACCGTTGGCTTTTCTTCTCACCTTAAGTAAGCAAAAACAATATCGGCTAATCTTAGCCATTATCTGGCTGAAACTCACATTAGGCGGAGGAAATGCAAAAGCAAAAATGAGTAATCAACAGTGGCATGCGACCCTTGCTTCTCAGTAATAGTATATGTGATAAATGCTCCTGGCCACTGATAACGGATTTGTGATCACGAATTTACCACTGACACTAATCGGTAGGTTACAACCATTAATGACGATAACAACTTGTTTCTGTTTAATGGTCGATGCGCATAACATGTATTTAGTTTGTCTCAAACCAACGGAATATTCATCTGTGCAAGAAACAACCATTTTCTGCTAGGCATTTTTCTGTGGTCATCATACAGGCCGTATTTTGCATATAGAATGCAGGATATATAAGTTGCTTTTTTGGGCTGAATAAAAAACCCATATATATATATAACATCAGGGCGACACATTTTGGGGGATTAATCACACTTGATTCGAAGGGGATCCGTTGAATGCCTAAAATCTGCTATCCGGTATAAAATATGACTGGTTGTGTGATGAATAGGTCATAAACAGACAGCTTGATCACACCGAACCAAAGTTATGACTCGCGGCTTAATGAAGCAGGTGGCCGCTGGTCGTCGGTTGGGTTCAGTTTGGAGATTTGCCGGTACTTGATGTTGCTTTGGCCTGTGTATTTGTCAAGGAACATATAATCTGCTATCCGGTATATATATATATATATATATATATATAAATATATAGCTTGGTCATATATATATATATATATATATATATATATATATATATATATATATGCCGGTATATATATATATATATATATATATATATATATAATATTATATATGAATATACAATATATATATATACATATATATATATATATATATACATTTATTTATATATATATGCCTGTCCATATATATGTATACATATATAAATAAATATGAATATATATATATATATATATATATATATCACATATATATATATATATATACATTTATATATATATATATATATATATATATATATATATATATATATATATATATATCAATATATATGTAAATATATATGTTATATTTTTAAAACAAATATGTAACGACATTTCTGTATATCAACTTTGAAATATATATATAAGCACGTGTTTATATATGTATATGTTTTTATATATATGTACATGTATATGTATCTATATTCATGTATGTACATATATCTTTAAATATGCAAACATATACAAACGAATATTAAATAACATATGTGTCTATATATGTTTGAATAATTAAATCTCTACAATTATATACGTATGTTTATATATGTAAATAAATAAGATGTATATATATATATTTATAAATATACAACTGTACATATATATATGTAAACATATATCTATATATATATATATTTGTATATATATATTTATATATATATATATATATTTATATATCGATATATATGTATGTATATATATATGTTAATATGTTTATAGAAATATATAAATATATATATAGATATATATTTGTCGAAATAAATATTGTTTATACATTTATCTATATATATTTTTATCCTCGTTTATATACATTTGTTCATATATACATGCATATATATGTACATATAAACCCTCATATAAGTATATACATATGTTTATGTATATACATAGATATATATATATATATGTATAATATGGATATATGTATATGAATATATATGTATGTATCTATATATATTTATATATGCATATATATATGTATATTTCTATATATATGTATATATTTATACATAAACTTAGATATATATATATATATATATATATATATATATATATATATATATATATATGTGTGTGTGTATGTGTGTGTGTATGTGTGTGTGTGTGTGTGTGTGTGTGTGTGTGTGTGTGTGTGTGTGTGTGTGTGTGTGTGTGTGTGTGTGTGTGTGTGTGTGTGTGTGTGTGTGTGTGTGTGTAGTGCCTGAAATACGGTCAATACAGACTTAGAGTGTCTTCGACACCTAAAATATGATTTGTCGGTGTAAATTGGACGATATGCGGATTTTCAGGTTCTTGTGTCGTTGGTACTTGACTCACCTCTCCAGGAAAAAGAGTGGTCCTGCTCTGATGATCCTTGAATATCCTCCATTTGTATTCTTGATATTTTTCTTATATGTTGTTATAAGATCCGCCGAATATTCGAGCATTGTCAACCATATGTATTGCAGTGTAGTGTCAAGACCCCTGGAAATGGACAGTTTGTGATGGACAAGTGGCACTTAATCGTCAACCACATTCAGAATATTCATTCTGGGTTCAGTGGTATGCTCCAGTCCTGTGCTCGTTGATCTTCGACTCAGTCACGCTTCGCCACGCTTCGGTTCTCTTTTAGCGGGGGGCAAAAGACTTTTATGATCTGTGGTACAAATCTTCCCAAGCAATTTCAATTATATTGATTTATCATCATTATCGGAATAGATGTTACTTTAGGGACGGATAATACATAAACATAATTTGTCCAACAGATAACAATTCGAATAGCATTCATTGGCACCATATTAACACATTATGTAGCGCTCCTTCAGCCTGCAACAGTTTTCTTTATTGTGATTGCGAAAGGGTCACTCTGTAAGAAGCAGTCTTTAAAGGTAAAAGACCTGTACGCTTATACCCGTCCATGCACACATTTTTGTTTTAAACTTGATAACTTTTATAACTAAGGTGTGCATGCCAACACACTGTACAAACACACATTGTTTTAGACAAGATTGCTTGAGAATCGTACTTGCTTCATTAATTAATATTTTAACTGGACATTATTCTACACATTCATCAATCCATTAAACATATATCGATGGATTAATTTCATTTCCTCGACAAGTTGTTTTAGTTCCAGTCTTCAGACGAGTATTAACAATGTGAAAATCAATAACCATCCCATTACTAATTTGTTCTCTCATAACTAAGTCATGAGTGGCAAGTTTAGTTAATCCACGCTTGTATGTCAAGTTAAAATGTCCGTACAGGCATTCAATCATTGATGTGTGTCACAATAATTATCTGTTTTTTCTACATAACTACCTTCAGTGTGATTCAATAATTTATGTTACACCGAATCTTGATCAGAAGAATAAACATTATATAGGTATAGAGTAATATTTGCATTAGCATATATTACATGGATATCAAAAATGGCATATCGCTATATCTTTCCTGGGCGTCATCTAACAAGTAGTAAAGATGGAATTGGTTATTGCTGAATTTGGGCTAATGAATAACGAATACTTCTAGCGATTACATTACAATGTAATGGGTACTGCATTTCAATACGGGATCATAAACGGCTCTGGATTTGATCCTCGGGGAACAAAGCTTATTACTTTTTTTCCAATTTGATTCTATCCTTTTGATGACGATCTTTGTATACTTATCCATACTGATATCCAAGCTGCTAGCTAACAGTTAGTGAGATATATAATCGTATACTGCATTTCAATATGTTAATTAACGCTTTAAAAAATGGCTAGTATTCTTTTTCTTAGCTGCTACAATGTTATTCGTTAAATAGTTGGTTGAATATGAGTTCATTTTCTATGCCGTCAAATAACGCTGTGATTCATGGTTACCTACTCGACCAAATAATAAGCCAGAGACCGTTATATCCAATCATAGATAGCACTGTTGTTATTCATCGTATGCTCAACAATAAGATACCTGCAGAGCAACAATGCGATTGAAACATTGCATTTCTGCTAAATTTCTGTACAACCATGAGTCCGACTGTGTGGCACATAAAGAACAAGTGATTGTCAATGAAAGAGTGTTCCAGAGAGATTTTACTCTCCTCTCCCCGAAACGACATCATATGTAGTATGATCGGCCCCGAGAAACAATTTTAATGGTATGCTAAAGCAAAAACATTCATCTGTTACCTTTATAAATGTTAATTATAATGCAACACAGACACACAGTAGCTTGAAACGTGAATATGTATATCGATATATATTGGAATACGTGGGACACCTGAAGGCTTATGAATAATATGTTGTGGTACAATCTAATATAGGGCAATAGATTTGAAATTTCTTATTAAATATTGCAGACAACGCAATAGCAATGCATAAATTGCACCAGCAACGGATGTTTTGTGTTTTAGGCGGGTTTATTTCGAACATTCATGAACGCAGCTAGTGTGTGGGTAAATATCCAAATATTTCATTTCAAACTGCCTATTCTATTCCATAGATGTGCAGACAAGTGTACAATCAGATGTGGTACATAGTATAGCAGATTGAAATAATGACATAAAAGTAGTATGTGAATAATACTTGCCACATTGACCGATAAAAATATATAGAGCTAACCACAAACGATAAGTTTGTTGACATATAATTAATAGTAAAACTTTTCGTGCTATAGAAAAATCTAAGCCATCATGAACTATGCATTCAATGAAATATAATATTATATAAGGATATGACATAACAATTTGATGACAAGCAATAATGTTTTGGATTCCCTCGGGGAAAAGAAAACAGCCAGTGTTTGAACATCAAAGAAATGAAAGTATGGATGAAGAATGGGTTGGTTGTAGGGAATTCAAATGAATAAGTAATTTTCAAAGAATGCTTTTGCTTCAAACAATGGTTATGGCGCAATCTCAAGGCGAGATAAAAGGAGGACCCTGTGGCCAATAGGACCTGAGGCATCGTGACGAAAGATATTGATAGACGCCTATAGGTAGACAACGGTCGCGTGACGTGGTTATGACCTCGAAAGTACAGTAAACGTCAACAACGCCTTTATAATTTGCTCGATGGATGCCAATGTGGACCGTATTACGTCACGCGTCGAAATTATCATAGTCACCAGCACTTTTCTGCCAACTAATGTCTATTTAGAAAACATATGTAACATGATCAATTGCGAGGATGAGGAATACAATGAATATTGGGGTATTTTATTTGAAAACTGTCCGATTGTAAGCAGAGTAGGGGGTGACTCATTCAAACTCAGTGATGGTTGTTTATTCGGGGCGGAGGTTGTGGGTGAGGGTTCAGTGTAAGAAGTAATTATATAGCAGAGTTGCTCTGCGATACAAACAACAACAGTTTTCACATGAGGTTTTGAATCTGGATTTGGCGACAGCTACCGATATATTTGTCCTTGGCTAAGACATAAAAAAAAATCTGTAAGCAAACTATTGCGCATTTGCGATAAATTGTCCACTTTTGGTTACAAGCAGTATATTGCTAAACGTATGCAACGTTCATGGCCATAACCAAATGATTAAGGTGGTACTTTTTGTGTAATAAGCTTGTATACATGTATACATGTAGCATATATATATATATATATATATATATATATATATATATATATATATATATATATATATATATATATATATATATATATATATATATATATATATATATATATATATATATATATATATATATATATATATATATATATATATATATATATATATATATATATATATATATATATAATTCTTATATATATGTATATGCAATATATATATACATATATATATATATATATATATATATATATATATATATATATATATATGTTTATATATACGTATATTTATATATATATGCATATATGTATTATATATGCGTATATGTATGTATATATATGTACATATTTACGTATATTTATATAAACACATATACATATATATATATATATATATATATATATATATATATATGTGTGTATATATATAAATATATGCATAAAATATATATATGATGTATAGATACATATATATATGTATAAATAATATATAGATATATATATATACATATATATATATATATATAAATATATATATATATATATATATATATATATATATATATATATATATATATATATATATATATATATATATATATATATATATATATATCTATATATATATATATATATATATATATATATATATATTATATTTATATTTATATATATTAGTATAGATGGTGGAGCATGCTATTTTGATCGAAGGTTTTTTTGTGATTTACATAATCACTCCCTTAACAAAATCAAGACCTGTCGTTAGCATCTGAACACAAACTAAATTCAGCCAATCTACAATTCGAAGTTACATCGACGTAAAATAAATTTGCTGATGAACTATCCTATGAATAACTTGTCTGTTTGATCGATGATAATTGCTTTCCTAGAGACCATTCCAGTATGCAAAAATATTAATATTAAAGCACAATTGGTGAAAGCGGGAAAAGGGTATAAATGACAACAACGCTTATTATGCAGAGACAACTACTGACAGATTGTGAGAATGACTTGGACCTATGCCTTGGTCGATCCAAAGTATTAATGTCAGTAGTGTAAACTGTTAATTGTCAACCTTGCAACCCCTTCTGCCTGTCAGCATTACGGACTTGGTTGACGTTTAACGAATTCAGTAAGACTGTATTTTACTGAGCGATAACACAGACGTTATTTGTCCTGTGTGATTAAGTGCAATAATGACACAAAGTGCTGCTCACATATGTACATGAGCTACTCGAGGCCTAATGCCACCAAGCGCCACACGATTGCTTCGGTACCAAGTACATCGCTCCTCTTGGTCGTTATACAGCTGCTATGAGTCGCTGAAGAGTCGTCGCGGACTCTCGTCGTGATATGCAGCGGAACTACGCCATCCCTCTGTAAAAGCGCCCGCCCTGTTTGCAATCTTAGATCTTTCATGTCCGTATCGTCAACCACTAGGAGCAGGGTAACTTGACTATTGTCGAGCAGAGATGCATAAATATTTGCCGTTGCACCAGGTGTATGCAGTAAAACGGTCGAAGTGAATTCATAGCGCTGTGGGTGGCTATAATATACCACGATGGTCGTCTGTGTGCAGTAATGACCACCAAAATCGAGCAACCAGCGCAGTCTTTATTCAGATGACACCAGTAACATCACACGACAAAGCCTGTGTTTCGATTACTGATAGAGAAGAGAATATTGATGACGAGTAAATGTACAATGCTCGATTATGCGAAAGCATCGTGTATAATACATGATATGCATAAATATATATATACATTTTATATGGCGTGTTAGGCATATTCCGTTTATATATATTATATATTATATGCAATGGGTGTCTGTACAAAACGACTATTCCACCCCAGCCTACTCTTTGATTTTGACCAGTTCCATTTGTTTAATTTTATTGCAATGGTTGACTGTAAAATACGCTTTTTCCCGAAAAATATCCCGAAAAATGAACGTTACATTTTGAAGAAAATATCATTCATGGTGCAAATAGTAATACCAGTTAGTGATATACAATGTATAATATACAAGTAACCATACTATTTGATTCCTAACTTGCCTACTGTTTGAACTTGAAAGTAATGTCGGCATTTGGACCATGTCTTAAATAATTCATAGAAAATGAATATACTATGCATATTAAAGGTCTGGTATAGGTTGATAGAAGAGCCTAATGCAGACAGTTCTATCTAATATTGCTAGGTATAATTTGATCAAGAGCCGCTATTGAACATTATTAGTGGTATAATATGTACTGTGAAATGACATTTGTTGCCTAATTTGTGTACTGATTCAAATCACCAACTCCGAAGCCCGTATTTCCGACTTATAGCTCTTAGTGAAGTGCTCGGTGTATGATGCACGGAAGAACGTCATTATCAAACTGTTGACTTAACCAGGCTGGGATACCGTAGCTGCAGCAAATGATATAGATTATGTCAGAGTCCGCGGTTTGAACTGACATACTGCGGACTCAGTAGCTTGCCCGAATGCATATATCACTGGCAAGTACAACCCTAGACATAAATAATCTATAACGTGATATATGTATGACAAATATACATACAACCCCTCCATGTTTTATTTTTCCCGCATAATCCCGTGCCTGTCCGACACGAGAGCAGATCAAGAGGTAAACAACATGCCAATGTGGAAGCGTTTGCCACCGTCGCGTAGACTTGAATGGTTTTGCATATTCAAAACGGCTCGTGTGTATTGTAAGATGCAGCCGACGATAATATATATATATATATATATATATATATATATATATAGAGATATATATATATATATATATATATATATATATATATATATATATATATATATATATATATATATATATATATATATATATATATATATATATATATATATATATATATATATATATATATATATATATATATATATATATATATATATATATATATATATATGCATCGCCACCACCTAGCCATTGTTTGGAGGCTGTCATTATGCAATGGCACACGCGTTTGTCTATAATGCTACTTTTGGTTAAACGGTAGAACCATTACAACCTATTTAATAACGTAGTCATCATGGAGTAACCTGAAATATCACCGACAACTTGGCGATTGCTGCAAAATATACGTGTTTGATGTATTACGCTGTTCGTAGCGCCAGAAATATGAACAAGCATGTGACAAAAGATATTTTGAAACAGGTTTTATTCTAGGCATTACTTCATTTTCTGATTATTGAAGCTGAAAAGTATTGTTTGCTATCTATTATGACTACTATGTACAGCTTTCTGAAGAAGCACGTCGGCTTTCAATTTCTTGACATATGTTGTTGCTTGATTTTTCTATCAAACAGTATTGGCTGTTAACGCTATAGCTATCAGAACAAGCTACACACGTATGTGATATCGATTTACCTTAAATCAAATGATGCACGCTAACCCACACCCCACCCCCCTCCCCTACTCCTCCCCAGTGGCACATTGCGCAATATGTTGGGTCTGCATAACATATCCATGGGTCATTCTAATATTCCGATAGTTAGTGGAGTGCAAAAGGTCATTATGAATTTTTATACAACCAATTGCTCTCGATGCTTCACAAAAGGCTCATTTTGTGGTATTTAATGAACATGCCAAAGAAGCCCAATCTTTTAAGAGTTAGCGATCTGGGGCCGTATCTGTAAAGAATCTTAACTTGGGTCATCTTAACTTGAGCCGGCTAGCTTAGCTGAGTCAGGCGTAACCATGAAACAAATTGTTAGTGAACAAAATTAATGGCTCAATTTCACACCTTTACCATCGCAATCACAGTTTTTTTCCTACACGATTTTTATATATATGTATATATGAATATATATATATATATATATATATATATATATATATATATATATATATATATATATATATATATATATTATATACATTTATATGCGTGTGTTTATATGTATATATATACATATATATATATATATATATATATTTATATACATTTATATGCGTGTGTTTATATGTATATATATATATATATATATATATATATATAGATATATATATATGTATATATATATATATGTGTGTTTATATATATATATATATATATATATATATATATATATATATACTATCTATACATATATATATATATATATATATATATATAGATATATCTATATATATATCTCTCATATATATATATCTATATATATATATATATATATATATATATATATATATATATGAGATGTAATTGTGGCAGAAACATTGACATACGGCTGACTTTTTTTTATTCGTGGATCTTGTACTAGAGATCTATTGTCTCTAAATTCCTTTGCCACCAATCATGTTACGTTGGCTATCATTGCTCATCAGCTCACTTATCTCTGTTGCTTTGTATAATCCTGCACCTGTGGAAAAAGCAAATACCGATTCATATAATATATTTAATAGTTATTGGTAGTTCTGCCATCAAAAAAGCATTTATTTTTTAATACATTGTTTGAGGATTATTGAGAATTTGGGGTTTTAGGATTCACGGCCATTTGTGTTTGCGAATTAGGAATGATTTGATGACACTCAATATATGGAGCCTTAAACAATGGAGCAACCCCCAAACGGCAATGTTACAGCTAACTAAGCAGATTCCTTTGCAATCACTCATTATCACTGTTTTGTTCTGAAGCTGCACTTCCAAAACATCACAGAGGTGCAACCAAAAGCCCAAATTGCGCTATGTGTGTATCACCTCGAGCTTAACCATGCTAATATATGGCTCATAGTGTGTCTAATGGTGTTGTCACGTAATGGTATTGCTACAAAACTTACTTCTTCCAGTCCATCATTGCTGAATATTTTCGATGTTCAAACTCCCATTACTCCCAGTTAGTTACTGCGACCGGACACTGTCTTCCACAAAAAGCTTTTATCTTCTTAGGCTGTTCAATGTAGGAAACCTTAAGTGTATAGCGGCTTCGAGTCACCGCTTTCACCTTTTGGGACTTCGAGTATGAGCCTATGACGTGCTTTGTATATTCGATTTGTAAACGACGATTATATATATGAAATAATATTAAAACCCTATGGCACTCCTTAGTGTTGTAGTTAACCATATAATCACATATATCAATTATTTGGGAACTATACCTGTCTTATTGCTCATTTCCAGTAGCATCCATGATAACCTATGTTTCCTGTACACCTGTCACAAGATTCTCTCTCGGGTGTTCCACATTACTGACACATCCGCATCAACCTTATAAATCACCATATCTTGACTTTAGTCGTCCTGATGATCGTCCCGATCAGCCGTTGACATTGCCGTTATGTGTCAAGAGATGGTTGATCGGGTGCGGATGTAGGTTGGTCAGGTGGTTGTGTGTGACAAGACCAGATATAATCAGGTGTTGGATTGATCGAACTATTCGATTCAGGGTTTGATTCAAACCCTTGGTATCATCTAATCGCTATCTCATTCAAGGAACAATTAGTATACGCTATTTGACAGTATTCCATAAGCACACATTGAGACAAAATAGAAATATTATAGACTCTTACCCGGTGATATATTACTGTGTACAACTTAATTTGCATTTCCATAACAGCTTTATTGCAATATATACATCCCATTTATTCAAATATGGAAGGTTGTGATAATACTATGCTTACTCAGCGGCTAGTCGGGGAAAGTCATAGACCTTTACATATATTAATTGAGTGATTTGTGTGATGAAAAGATTAATCTAGCTTTTCACCGCCTTCTCACTGTGCTGGTAACCGTCGGCTTTGACATGGTTACATCAATCGACGCACCCCTAAGGGATTTTTCACTGCGTTAACATGGAAAAAAGGGTAGTTGAGACCGAGTGACCTGTCAGATGATTATTATTGTATCTCCGAGTAATTTTTGATGCCCTTATTCTTTTTGAGGTCAACCCTGGCAAGACAGAAGCACCACATACATCGTGTGCAGATATTGTGTGACCGGATCCACTGAGGCGATTTCATATGTATCAAGACACGTTCTAAAGTAAGTTTAGGGAAACGAATCCTAGAGATCGTGGTGCTGAAAAGTTGTAATTGGGTGTGTTATTATTTCAGAGTAAAATGCATGGAATCGTTCATTTGAGCTACACAGCAAACCACCCAATATGAATTTTTGTAATTCACCGAGTACGTTGAGTCTGCGATCTAACACGGTGTATTTATCTTCTCAAGCTATGACCTTTGTAACCCATGTGTACACTGTGAGTTGGCGCACCCGTAGTCATTACAATAATTCACTGCACCAGTACAACCCCGTCATGTTGTTCCTGTTTTTTGGCTCCATGGTGACTTATGGCGTATGTACGGTGGTGTTCAGCTTAATGGGCAGCTCTTCCATTGATGTTTTATTGGAATGCGTACAATTGCGAAGGCAAATCGTGTTCTTGTAATTCCGCATCTTTGGCAGCAGCATTGAACTCCTTTTAATAAGACATATCAGCGGGTGAATTGGACTTCATAATTATGCATTAGTGCTTGGCAAATATTTCGTCACTGTAAAAGAAAACAAGAGATACCATAGACATGGTGGGTTATGAAAGCTCTCCCTAGTGTGCAGACTTGTTACATATCAGTCGTCGCAATTGCCACCCGCACAATAACAGAACCAACATCTGTCAATCTATTTTACACATATTAAGTCAAATAACGAAATAAGTGAGAATACATCCACTAATTGAATAATACGTACCACGTGAACAAAGCACTATGCCTTGCTGTCGGTTATATTCAATCACGTACAATACTCGATGCTCATAACTCATAAAGCCATAAGATGAATTTTTCTATGCATGGTGTACTAGTCGGTGCATATTTGAGAAATCTCGCAACTGATGACAACTACTTGAGAGCTTCACGCTTTTTTACCTGCTTCTGTTGTACAAAAACTAATGAAATACTTCTTAATCACCGCCAGAGAATTTTTGCATATCTGAGTTGGCAATATTTTGAAGATTGAGATATGTAGCAATGGCGAATATGGGGAGTAAACATCCACTCATTTGGTTTGCAAGGTTTAAAATATTATGAGGCTTTTTACGCCGTCTATAATTTGACCGCTGCAAAGGCAGTATATCATAGGATGGCTAATGTATAGTGGCGCATGGAAGCCTTGAGCGTAAACGACGCTTTACAAATGGAATTCGCTCAAGATCCATGAATCGCTGCCACAAACCGGATATTGCCTCTGAACGGAGGTATAGAAAATTGCACCTGCTTCAATCGTGACAGATCACACCCAAACCCGACAATACTTGATCCAATGCTACGTCATCGTTCATGACAATGCATGAAACACTTGTCTTTCCTACCGCTCGACACGATAAGGAAATATTGCATGTTCAGACGTCTACCTTCAGTTTGTGACGACCATTGTCAACGGCGTAAGCTGATGTATTTGCCTAATTGTCAAATGGACATCGAATTTCTTTGAAGAAAAGAATTACTCCCATTGTTTGTTTGATCATTACTCGTATGGTATTGCACAACCTTATCACGAACAGGACACTGCGTACGAATGTTTGTTAAAAGAAAGCACGGGAACAAAATCTGACTCGTACACCCTACATTGGCAAACCGTGGAAAAGCAAATTATACACATAATTCTGCTACTCACCTTTCAGACCATTGGCAGAACAGTATCAGGCTGCATATAGGAACAGATTACTGAAAGCCAACCTACGAGGGGCCTTCGAGCTGTGGACAAACAAGTCCCTAAACATGACATCCTACGGAGCCAGCGCGTTTGAAAATGCCTCAACATATCGACATTTACTTTATATGTAGTAATGCACCTACCAATACCTGCCATCTTATACTCGACAGGTTTACTTTTCAAATATAAATATCTTGCGTGCATGCATGCATGCATGTATGTATGTATGTATGTATGTATGTATGTATGTATGTGTGTGTGTGTGTGTGTGTATGTATGTATGTAGTATGTATGTATGTATGTAGTATGTATGTGTGTGTGTGTATGTATGTATGTATGTATGTATGTATGTATGTATGTAGTATGTATGTAGAGTATGTATGTATGTAGTAGTAGTATGTATGTATGTATGTCTGTCTGTATGTGTATGTAGATGTATGTATGTAGTATGTATGTATGTATGTATGTATGTATGTATGTAGTAGTATGTATGTAGTATGTAGTCTGAGAGTAGTATGTATGTAGTAGTATGTATGTATGTATGTAGCTCTATGTATGTATGTATGTATGTGTATGTATGTATGTATGTATTATGCTTGTAGCCTTATGCCATGTACATGTATGTCTGTATGTATGTAATACATATGTATGTGTCTACTAACATCAGGGAGAGATAGCCAGCGATAGAGCACTTAGAGCACGAGCGTAAGAGAGAGAGAGATTGGAGAAGAGAGAAGAGATAGAGAGAGAGCCAAAAGAGAGAGAGAGAGATCAAAGTCAAGAGCTAGGGGGAGTGAGACTTTAGAGAGAGAGAACTGTAGAGAGAGATCTCGCGCCCGTTTGCTTGTTTGTTTTGCTTAAGCCTTAGGCAAACATTGTCTGAATAAGGTGATCCATGTTGGTCTACTTACATCCATATCTGGGGTAGGTCATGTAGAGGTCAAATGGGCCAAGGTCACACAATTACGGCTATCAAGGGGCCCGTTTTCCTTTAGACAGTGTTTTGGATGGGTGACGTTTTGATACTTATCATAGTTGACTGCTGTATCACAAGAAACATACGAGGGTCACGTAACATCTATTTAGAGGAGGTATGCATTGGTCGATATAGCGAATTCAATCTGTAAAATGGATAGCGCTGTGAAAATGGCAAAACACAAAAGCGAAAATATACTTAACATTCAGTCTGATTATACTCGAGGATCACTATCGCTGTACGAATGAAGCACAACTACGAAACAGTGTGCGAGTTACATCCTCGTAAAATCTCCGCTTCCAGCGCAATAGTATTGGGTTCAATTGTTGTGCTATTTTTATGTGCAATGTTAATACAAAGCATTATATAAATGCCACATGCTGCCGACAATTTATGGATTCAGTCAACGCCAGCCGTGTCATGATCCCGCCCATCTCTGCACTCAGCATCACTTCTTTATTACGATTTATGACGTGTTTGTGTAGCTTGTACCAAGGAGGATTTTGGCGTAATACCCCCTTTCCATATATTCAACCATAGATGAAACGTCTATGAAAGGCAGTATTCCACCGCTGCAACAATTTTCACACTTTCTAACTTGACTTCCATAAGGGAAATGTAAGGATGAGTATACTCACAGATTCTCAAGAATCCATGGGTCAAAAACGCTGATTAGTGTCTATAAATAGAGATAAGTTAGTGTGACAGCTAGCTCGCAAATGGAAACGGCGTCCGTGGCAACATCTTCTGGTGACATATGACGTCACAGTGCCTTCATTCATCTTCGGCGTGTGGTCGGGAAGTTCTATAATGTGTTTTTTTGTGTTTGCTTACTGCTCGTTACTACGAGTTGGATCGAATTGAACTGTAAGTTATTGATAAGAGAATCGCGTTCTATAATATCGCGAAAATTTATATTTAAGCCATTAATTGCCCTTTTATGAAACCAAACAGGAATGGGAATCACATGGAAAAGTGGTCAAGTGTACCATCTACAGCATGAATTTGCCTTCTACTGAAGGAATAGGCCACGAGAAGGTCGATTATATTTGCTTAAGATTTGTTGTTTATCGCCTATTATTTGATGATGACTGTTGTAAACGTCATAACACATTAATTTATTCATTCATTACGGAATTTCGAAATTGTACATTTGTTCTTTGCAAGCACCCTATGTTTTGTAAATGGAACGCATGATATTGTGATTTCTGAATGCAGCAATGTAAATATAAGTTTACGGTACCCCTTAAGTTCGACGAAGGCAGCTGAGTATTTGCAATGCCGATTCTCTTATTTTGCTTGTATATAATGGACGCTTGGGCAATGAACAAACCACACTGAAACAATTAGTGACTGCCTTATCCTTGTGTAGTGTCAATCCGATGTTTTTGGCTAACTTTCGACGCTGCCGTCGTTACATGACCACAGATGCTTGAATGTATAAAACAGATCGGCTTGTCTTGAAAATTCTACCTGACTCGTTTGACAAACACGATAGGAGAGAAAACGTCAGTGGACGCTAAAGGGAAGATATAGATCTTAACTCGTGATTAACGTGTAGTCTAGCCAGATGCTTATATGAAATAAAACAACGCAGGTTCTGCTTCTTGCGGGTTTTTGCCTCTGTGCTATAGAATATTGCTCTGCGTGCACAAGACACAACAGAACACACACAAGCCAAAACAATAATCTTTGTTTGGTGAATACTGATGGTTGATCTTGCAATAGGCTGGTATTAGTCCAACAGACACATAAACTCTTAATTACTGTGTTCAATATGTTTGCTTTCTTTTCGGATGATCATCGCCGCTATTTGTGCCTCAGAATACGGAGGTCACTTGCCGAATTGAATTTAACCTCAGGCATGTGTGCTGACTTTGTATTGCATGTTCACCGTCATCACAAAATTATTGGATACAAAATTGTTAAAGCAATTTAGCACCATTGACCAATGTGTAAGGACCAAGTTGCAGGAGAGTCGTTTAAACCAATGTGTATATTACTTACACTATCTCTTCCCATTACATAATCTTTTGCATCATCCGTTTAATACAATGCCGTCTTAGTAACGGAAGGCATCATCAAAGGTAAAATTAACATTTACAGACGCAAAAGTTTGTTGGTAGCATACCTTACGGTAGCTAAACTAGGTCAAGTGCGCGCGGGTTTTGGGTTTGGGAGGGGGATGCGGTTGATAGAATGACATAAATAACAATTTGTGAATATGTGACTAGGATGGTCATGCATATACTGGATAAATTCCCATGACATACAAGAGTTATATATCTAACAAGTACCGGTCCAAATATTGCGCTCCACGGCAAACCTCAGCAAACTCGTTATATATTGATCAACTATTGACCAGTTTCATGGTGTTCAAATGAGCTACTTTAATGGCAAAGCGTAAACACAGCGGTTCTTTTGAAAATCAATCATAGGACAAAGATGTCAACATGCTCACAAATCACATTTGCTGATATTCGGAACAATTTAAAGGTGGGCATCGGATTGATGGACGACTGCCTGGGGTATTTCAGCGAAACCCCTCTACATGATTACTCAAAAACAGCACCCAAAGGAGGCCAAGAAAGCTCTCCAAAACATTCTTGCTTTGATGTAAGTGTCAAACCAGCAACTATGCGGTGAAAGTGAATTATGAATTGATGTTCTACTTACCGACATTAAATGCGGCAGCCGTAATAAACTTCCAAAATATGCTTTCTGATGCAAACACACATGACGTTTAAAAATTTGAGCGTAATGAAAATGTTTATCCTTGCGGTCCTGTATCAAATTGTTTATAGCAACGTGAAAAGGGTTCACTCCGACTAGCTGATTGTCGAGCATGCTAGTAAGTTTAACACACGCCTGTCGTTAAGTAACTTTGCAATGAAATCAACAAAAGCACATGATACTTTTGACCCAACGACTTCGTACTCGGCGTCTGGCTGTAGACATTGAATATATTGAGTATTCCGATTGGTCGAGGCGACAACGCCCCAAAATCTTCCATTTGATTTTGAGAGGCGCAATGCCAAATCTCCACCACGCTGCTTACAATTGGGCGGCGGAATAGCCCGTTTTCTCGCGGATGTGCACCACTATACACGCATGCATATGAGAATGAAATTGTGGGCAAACGAAATGTGCTTACGTACCTGTTAGCTGCTAAATCGCCCTAGTGACCTAGTGAATGATGCTTAATTTGTATTAACTCAAAAACCACCGTTGATGCTAACCTCGATTTAAGATCGACATATATGTCACGTTCTACAATGCTCGCTCAATCTGGGATTCATAAACCTGCCGTTATTCCTTATAACAGATAAAACTGGACCAATCTACCGTATTTTATAGTATCTAATTGTACCCTACAATTAGACACCACAGCACTCTGGGACGAGCGAACAAAGAGCCATTACAGTACTTGTGAGACGCTGTAGGTGCTATTGATACAGAACGCGTTCGTCAAATAACTCACGAAGGTGATTAGACAAATATTAACCAGGCCGAGTTAGAATATATTAAACCGACATGAATGCCAACTAAGATGTTCCTCAAAGCAAGAGAGAAACCCACTGTAGACACTTAACCCTTAGCTCATTTTGAATTAAAACGATGGCCTCATATGGTTGTCGGTCCTATCACGCCCGCTATGATTCTATTGATCACGTTTTAATTCAATGTGGTAACGATCGAATCTATATTTGTTCGTACTCTATAGAAGGCGTAATTGATAAGGAGCTTCGATACCTTTTCTAACACTGCTGAGTCGACAAACTTCTTGCGAAACAGGTTAACATTAGTGTACCATACGTATCATCTTTCCACATAACATCCACACGGAACTTGGGCTGTATCATCATGTTACCTCCGGTGTTCTTTCGCGATGTAAAAATGTGTGATAATGCTGGCCACTATGTGCTATCTCATGTGGAACATTTTGAATTACAATGTTTTCACATATATCATTCAATAGAAAATAATGATACATGCTATGTTTTCGTCATTTATAAGTCTTTCGAACTCATATAACATAAGAGTATCCTTTATCTATGTCGCGTACAGCAGGTGGTTCTTCACAAAGTACTTGAATGTACCTTTAATACATATTTTATACATAGTTTATATATGCGTCGATGGGGGAGAGGACATGACCAGGATTATAAACGTCAGATGCGGTAGGTTTCATTGTTAGACACATTGCGTGGACACGTAGGAGATACACTGGAAAACCAACAGATGCAACAAAGTTACTTGTATTCGCATGTAGTGTTTTACAATTCTAGTCGGAATGAGGTATGTCGTTTAACATGATTGCTTTGTTAAATCGACGGACATTATTCCATATTAGCGTAGCATTCAAGCTGAAGAGGGCGTATTCACGAAATTAAAAGTGGTGACCTTAGTTGTCGTGGTAAAGCATCCTGTTAAAATGAACTGTCGTTGATTTAACTGTTGCCTGACTCTTTCGACACCGCTTCGCACGACCTGGGTACTCCCAGCTTCCATATCCTTCACTTTTGCAAACTAAACCAAATGCAGCCTACACTTTGAGATGCTAAATCACTTTTTAATAAAACTTTTCTGCTCCTTCTGTACACATGCAGGTTGCTGATTAATTGTCATCATAGTGCACAAACAGTGGAATTTGTAGTGCTATTAGCAATTAGTTTGCCAATGTGATTGCGGAAAGTTTAAGCAACTAATATAATCACGTCAATATATCTGTATCAGTCTCCACACTCTTAGCTTTCTGTAAATAAAGCTATTGCATTTGCATAGGATTAATTCATGTATGATTCACTTAGTGTGGCACAGGGGCTAAAGAGTTGGGCATCAATAAGTTAAATGAGTATAGCATTTTTGTCTTTTTATCAAAAAGCTAGTAATCAGTAATGACTCGTAATAATTTAAAGTGAGCTAATGTCTGCAGGATCTTAGCCATAGAGGGAGATAATGTAGTGTGGGAGTTTGGTGTTTTGATTAGCAGTTGATTCGCACTTTGGAATCAATGTTACACGGCACTAGTTTGCTATGTTAAATGTTTTGTTTTCATTAATTCCACAGAGAGACCACCGATGTAACATTGTACGGTCAGCGTCTTCATGATGCAACTAGCTGACTTAAACACACGAATGGTACAAACAGGACATATGGTGCAACGACATATAGCCATCTTTGACCGGTATTTGGTCGATGCATGATACGTTTGATTTCACAAAATTCTATCATTGATTCAACACATACGGAAGCACATGCATTTGGAAATAAACTGATTGATTACGCAAAATATATATTTGTGATATACCTGACACTTTTTTTATTTCTTCGCATGATAAAGACTTACAGTCGGTGTATACTTTGACAAATTCAACTCAATACCCCAATTTGACTTCTATAGATCTATCAGTGAACGTTGTTGTCCCAATGTTTTGTTTCATATAAGCCATTGGAAAAGTATTGGATATGGAAATTCTGCTACCATGACTGCATCCTTCTTGCAGTCGTAGTTGGTTTTGGTTCTGGTGTTTTTGTAAAAGTAAGTGGTCTTTTGCAATTAAGGGAAAAGGTCAACCCACGGAATCCACCAACACAGAGTCAGAGACTTTTCGTCCACTATTTCAAAGGTGACACAAGGCGTAGCTCTTGCATGGTCTGAGAGCTATGCATTTTTGCCTAGCTGATAAGATGTGGGGAGCTGACTCGACAACGTTACTAGAAACTTTGGCATTTATGCAATCAGCTCAAAGAGGCAGGGTTGACCAGGATGACATTTACTCTCTGCTCCAAAAAAGGGTTAGTTTAATAAGTACAAGAGGTTCACGCGCCTCTATATATTTAACTTTTCTTTCTTTTTAAAAACAAGCGAGTGTGAACTGTAAACCTGCTTTGGTAATGCTAAACGTTAATGCAGTCAACGTGTATTCTTTCATCGTTGTGGTTGCAATAGTCTTATAGTTTTATATCGGAGGATGTCGGAATATTTAGTTACTTCTGGTCAAAATTTGCCATTTTCCACATAACTTCGAACTGTGTCTGGCAAGCCTCCGCTCGATGCAGCGAGAGACCTGATAACCGCCCTTCTTCGCCTTTGCTGTCGTCCATTCTTCCCAAATCTGTCAATACAAATGCCTTGAAAGTATTCTATGATTATAAACAGGACACGACTCGACGTGTGAACGAACAGCATGCCTTGTAGTATTATATTCCTCTCGTGGTATTGCTGGTTATATATGTGTCCATATTGCTTCAAGTACAATTAATAATTTATTTATGAATATATTCAAATTTCGTAAAACAACCAACCGCCAACACAAACAATAAAGTTACTATATTCGTTTTTTTCTTCAGTCTGCATTGCATTCTTTGTTAGGTGCGTAATGCCTAGGGACCTCAGGAATCTCAAATCTCACGAATGTTTACCGCAGCTGGGTGTCTTCATATTTCAATTAAATGTAAAAGCATTCAGTTACGACAGTTTACTTTATTATTACAATCATCATTTATCGCGGTCAAGTAGACTGCGTTTATTTCTTATGTGTAAAAACAAATACGAAATAAGATTTACCCAATACGAAAGTTCTTTAATGCAGTCGGTAGTTATTAAATATAGCGCTAGCAACTCTATCTGCTTTTAACAAAAGACAGACCAAACAATTGATTCATAAGAGCGCTGATATAACAGCAATTCCTGAACTTACGGCCAAAGTGAATGAAGATTTTAACACAATACTTTGTAATGTTTACTAAGTAATCTCTTGTGTGAAAATTAGCATGCAAAGCAACGACGGCAGAGGGTGGTTGTGAGTGATGCATTGCATCCAACGTATTTTATACTATTGGTGCATGTTTTTTTATTTATCATCTCTTTAAGACAGCGAGGGACATGAGAAACGCCAACCAATGTGTTCTATTGATTTGATCCGACGAGTATACCGTTCACGACTAACTTTTATTATATGCACTGGCCGTACCTATCAACCATACCGTCAAATATATTCAATAATCATTGATCGTCGATGTTGTCATCTCGGGTAATACGTTGATATAAGGCAAATGTCAACTCCGGTGATAAATGGAACCACATTATAAAACTAGATCCGCCAAAATTGCAGAGCAGATACGCTAATACAATCGTATCAAAACTGTTAAACTCTGTCTATGTTGTGGAAGCACCATACGAATGCCAATGAACAAACATATATCACTGAATGAAACGTTTCCTTCACCTACAAATTCACCTAACGGCATTTTTCAATGAAACGTCAATGCATGGCCAATCTTGCATTGCTCACACGACGATTGAATAATTGTTGTTCTAAAACTAAACCTTGCTAATAATGAAACAAGTTTACCACCCCACCGTAAAGACGACAAACACACAAAGAATTTTTCATTCAGATGATACAGAAGTTGTAGTGTTAAAAATGAATGTGTATCTTCCTTGCAATAGCTGTTCATCAAAACACACAAACTAGTTATATATGGACACCTGGATATCATTCAAGACGCAATTGACGATCATGAAGGAGAACCGCCTATGATACGGTCGCCGCCCTCTCTCACAATGGCAGCTCGTGTCCGTAACTGGCATCTCATAGCCGCATACTGTACTGTTTTATGAACGAAGATGACATGTGTGTTAACAACTTTGCTTTTGAATAAGGGAACATCACACATATTTGAAATGCAACATGACATCATATGTAGACCATGTGCGTGTCCAAAAATCTGTTTCCATCACTGCTGCAATGTGCCATTTTAGACAACTGTTCATGCAATACCAATGATCCTCTGCCAAACAAGCCGTATATTAAACTATCATTAGTTGATGCCGTATCACATGATGTATAGGGTTCAACCGTGTAAATTGACGAGTCTCTCCATGCGTGAACAGGTCGAATCTTAGATCTTGGGTTACCTAACTCGACCACATCCACACTGCATCACGTCCGAAGATGTTAATCTATCTGTATGTTAATGCTCTGTTGACGATGAAAGTATTATAATAGGCTACGCGTTTATTCCATACAAACTTATTCCAGGGAGGAAGCCCAATATGGCCATTTCACTGGCGCATATTGTCGCTACTTATTCCGTCCATAGGGGCACTCCCTTCTTCGCTTGTTCTTTGGAGTCTCATGAGACTTTCCTCGCCTATGTTTTTGACATTGCTCACCACGATATGACCTCTGAGCTTTCCCGCATTATGGGTGAGATAAAAATCACTAACCGTTTAAAGTGTTTTGTTATACCGACGATAACATTATCCCTAGCACAACTGTTCCAGGCCTCAACACATTTATCAACGTAGCCGAAAATTGCGTCAGCTGTCACGATTCACTGCATTTTGTTAATGCACTTTGGTCATGTGGCGGCTGAATTAAATGACACTTAAAGATCACACTCAGGGTAGGATCAATTACCTTGGGTTCACTTCATCGGGAAATACAAGAGACCACGTTAAATCGAGTTAAGGTTTAACGAATCGCCTTTCACGGCCTGCAGGGAGATGGACTATATAGCGAGGGACTCGCTCCTTGATCATTAGCTCAGTGTGGTCAAGCGCACTCCAGTCTATCCTTACGTACGGTATTCGATCTGTGCCGCTTTCGAATCGCTTATTAAAATAGTAAGATAACACTCAGGCGCAATGTGAAGAAGGTTGTCATGTGTGCGCTTTGGCAGTTTGTCACGTGAGCAAAAAGATGCTTATAAATACTGCTCTTTTATTGAATTGGCTATCTGCAGTACTCACACATTAACTCAGCACAGCCATTTATACTCACGCCTTGTATTCTATCACTTTTAAATAAACTGGTATATTGTTTTCATTTTTAATGTGACTGACTTTATACATAGAAGAAGTCTCATAGTTTTGGGCCTCGATTCTCTGATTGCAAGAATAAACACCGCCAACACGATTCATATGTCGGATCTCTTAAAGCAATGACTAAGTATCCAATTTCGGACTTGAGTGCGTTTGCTTGCTACATTACACATACGCAGGTTTACTCAAGTGGATATTCATGTGAATAATCGTCTTCTCAGCTCGTTGCAGCAAGAATGACATGCGCAGCGCAAACTAATATATCACTTTGTTATTCCTGTCACCCTATGCGCGGGAGGTCGAAGTGGGTGAAAATGTTTGTATTATTTCAGTTGACAGGTTACAAATATATATTTTCTCGATGGACTACAATAACAAGTCCGCTCTCTATCCTTGTAGCAGTAAAATCATCGATGATCGATACCCTTGTAGTAACCCATGCTTTTACAACATTATATTGACGCTGCTCGAGCATTATTTCTATTCATTGCGATATTTAGGCAAGCTGACTCGAACAAACACCATTCGTTTTCCTCTGATGCTAGATCATTCCGCCAGTTTAAGGCTATCTTTTGCCGTTTCTTGTCTAATCTCCTATCTCATAGTACGTCATAATGCGTGTTTAAAGAGCATGTATTAGTGCAAGCTTTGAAATCTCGATAATGGGAGCTATTTAAGATATCAGAAAAGCTGTAACCATGACAATTACCTCTCAAATCTTTGTATGGCATATATCAACGATTAGCTGCACAAATCATGACATTACTTCATCGCTGGCCCCGTGAAATAATGAACACCTAATGAATATATATAGAGATTTGGAGTTTACGACGCTTACCACGATGAAAGCTGAATGAGACCTGTAAACTGATCTCATGGAATAGAGTTATCAACAAAGTTATCGGAATATGCAACACATGTAAGACGCGATTGAATATCATTTATTGTATTTTTTCATTCTCCCAAGTGCATTCATGAAAGGATTAGTGTAACTTACACATGGCAAAATGTATAGTTTACAGAAGAGAGTCACGCGAATACCATCACAGTTTTATTATACCGCAACCAGGGGCCTCGATTTTTAATTTTGATTATGATGAATAACTTTAGAAGCGCCGATTTTAGTGAGGTGTGGTTTAGTTTAAATATTATTGTTGACCTACTAGTGCTAGATATGATAGATTTTATACACAAGCCTATAATATGGCCTTGTATGGAAAATCCAATTCAACTATGAATGCTCCACGAAGGCAGACTGCAGGAATCGTTCACTCCAGTAACGTTTCCCGAACAATGAACCTCAGAGGATCAGTAACGGTATGCTGCGGATAATTACTGGAAGTTAATGTCCACTCAGGTTATTAACAACTAGAGGCCACCCCAAAGACGTTACCACAAGTTGTATTTAGGAATGAAGCAAACACAATTACGGAAACTGAATGAAAGATGAAAGCGCAGTTAAAGTAAGCTAAATATGTGCTTATTTCTGTTTATAATCGTTAGTTATCTGATATTGTTGGAAGTATCGAACTGTAGCTGTATGCCCTTCCTATTGGGTTTGATCACCATTCTTCATTAATGATTTATTGGTTGCAGCAGGTCTATTGGACTTTCATAGTCTATACTTTGTATCGTCAAGGGATTGTTTTATACATAGTCTGCGACAATTCTTTGTAATCTACCTTATCTTATATTTTTGCGCAACAATGTAGTCTACATTGAAGTTTTAAGATAGCTTTGCTGCCGAAATCGAGCCCAAAGGCAATAATTTTTCAGGCAAAAAGATTAAGAAAGAGCAACGTCTATGACATCATTAAAATGGCTTTGTCGCCAGGCATAATATCTTAGGCAGCATAGGTTTCTCTTGTGTGATGTGTTTCGAGTGTCGATATGAAGGCTACTTGAATTTGGCCGCTGTTTTATTGCGGTCATACAATGTTGCATAACTCTCAAAAGTATGTTTTTATTGATGCAAATGTAACGTTTCGGAATAAATTGTGGAGAATGATGCGTAGCAAATTTGATGTTTCCAGTTATACTAGGTGGAAAACACAGAAAATGCTTTATGTGTTCAATCTAATCACAAAAATAAATTACAATATTGCTTTCGATCGTCTCGGCTAACATTAATTTGAGAAGGCATCAAGATAATTCTCGGTGCTTTTTGCACCAAGATATCTACATGCAAAAATAATCGAAAATGGAAGCAAAAGAGTTTTTGGGGATGGTTTCATTGCGCTGTTTTTGCAACAAGTTGCTACGATTAGTTTCATGCATGATCGGTTTAAGATCCCAGAGTAGATAATCACCTTATTCTGCGGT
>CM067350.1:52525156-52550844 GCA_034190875.2 Urechis unicinctus | reverse complement strand
GCTTTGCGCCAAAAAGCATAATGATAAACATTCCCAATATTTTGACGCAAATATAGGTTACAATCAAAAAGACTCATAGTAAATATTCACTATAAATGTTTTCACACGCCCTTACATTTATATACCTTACATATTGCGACATGCATGTAATATAATGCCAGGGAATCATACAAGCGTCTTATAATTTTAATGAATAATGACTGCATGTACCCCTCGCAAAATAGGTAACGCACGCCAAGGTATTGAAACATTCACAGGGCCCTTTTCCGTAGCTGCAAATCGCATTGACAAATAAGTCTAGACGGGCATTGAAACATGGCCGCTTAATCAGGGCGGTGACCAGCTGCATGCAACAATATGTCATCAAATGCATCATTTTAACCACTATCTTTATAAATAAACGGCGATCGCGCGTTTCATACCAACTATAAACTTTCTCCTACATTCGGTTTGATCGATTTACGACGTTTATATGCACAGAACTTGCCGTCCTATTTTTGGCTGCATCCCAACGTCGCAAATGAGGTTGCAGACATGCTTGACATAGGACGAGAGAGATTTACTACAGCATATGACATGAATGCCATTACAATATTTTCGACCTTGGCTTGGATTATGTATAATTAGCTATTTATCGAGGATCATATGAAGCAACGCTAGTTATTCGTCTTCGTTGCAGTGATTTAAGGGACAAATTGTGAGGCTTAAATGTCATTCTCAATCGTTTTTATTACAATAGTGATATCCAGGTTAGCATCGAATTCTCTGAACCAAAATAACTACTCCTTTGTATGCAACGTTCATCACTCAACACATCGAGGCAACATGGACCATTCGTTTGCTTCTGGTTAGATTCATTGATACGATAATATGTATTACTATGATAAATATATCGTACAGCATTAATTACTATTTGACCCTGATAAAATATCAACGAAGAGATTGCTGGAGAATACATTATGATACAAATGTTGCATAAACAGAAGAAGAAGTATGGCCACGCCTTATTACTGCTACAAACAACTCATCTTACGTGACAGATGGTGCTGTCACTATTCCAAAGTACGCACATTAGAAGACGTTATTGGTTATGTCGCTGCCGCATATACTACCATAATACATATGGGCTGGGCTATATTTCGGGTTGTTTGAGTCTATTAGTACGCGCCACCATAACGTTCAGCATTTCATATTTTAGGAACAATATAAACACTCCGCTTGCTGTTGCACGTCGGTGAGCAATTGATATATCGACGTGTGTCACTCGATAACATGTGCAGTACATCAAAACGGTAACTGATAGAGGTGAATAAGGTGTATCCAAATGCTTTTATCATAGATGAAATATTTACGGTTGAACAAGGTTGATGTTCACAACATAGTTCATATCAAACAAGTTTTCCTTCTCCCACAGATCGACATGCTCCCAATATATTACTTATTACATACCATTTCCAAAAACTATGCTTTACTATATATAGTCTGTGTATCGTAAAACCGTTTATCCTTCGACAGAGTTTGAGCACTATAGATAACACAGTGGGTGGTCTAAAATGGTTGTCAACACCGCTGGTGATAAAAGTTGTTAATTCCAGTCCTTAAACGGCGCATGGTAAGCAAAGTTTTCAAATCTGCACCAGCTCGTTGCCCAAAACTTCACATCGACAGCTTACAGATAGCATAACGATTCGCTTGTTTGAACCAATCGATAGCCTGTAACGCATATTTATACAGAAACTCAGTATCCCACACCACTAAGGTATTACGCATATGCACTTACAAATAAGGATTAACCACACTTGTTGTCTATTGCCGATATGTTGCATGCTACGGATAATCCAGCTCTCTTAATGATCTTTCCGCATATAATGGATGCGTACAGTTTACCTTTAACGGATACAGTGTTATTTGTCATTTACGTTAGCTTACCAACATGCCGCCACGGTTTGTACTTGCACGATCAGGCGTCAATGAGGCTAGAAAACCTATCGGACAACTTTTAGCCGATATTCCTTCTATGTTTAATAGTGAAAGATTAACCCGTATCGCAAACAGCCAAGGATTTATGTTGATTTCGTAGGCAAATAATAATCTTGTTAAAGGGTATCTAAACACAGGCCGGCCCATCGCTACATAACAACCGGGCGAAGGTTTGTCGCAAAACCCATTATGCACATCTGGCGTTCTCCGGCAATATCTCTCCGTATTGTGCTGACTATTCATACATATATAACACTTTGTCTGAGCAGAACATCGTGCACACCTGCCGATACCATTTTGCACGCGTTTATCTGCAATATTTGTTAATGTCATTCATAAAGTCCACCAAGGGATTAATGATTCTATGATTCCACAGTCCGCGTAGACACCACAAAAGACGCAGCCAACCTTAAGGGGCGTTGGGGTCCGTGCCATTGAATATCATCTCCTATAGGATTATATTTGTATTGCGTGCCCAACTAGCACTACAGTGAAATGGATATGTGGAAAGCTGTATCTGCCATGATTCGGATAAGTAACCTTAGTAGATCTTTCTTTTTATTGCCATTAGCCGTGAAATATTTAGATACGCGCTGCTTCACTGCGGCACGTACTCATCTCACAAATGTTCTAATGCACCGCCATTTCGAGGAAATCGAAGGCAGAATTTTAAAAGACATTTATATAACGGAAGTGTAACACCAATTGATAACTAATTCGTTGACAACATTTGCATTTAAAGAAATTACTGCGCGATTCAACACCTTAGTGGTTCTGAATTGCACTTTTTAGGGGCACTCGGTATACTTATTTCGAAATGGTCAATATTGCGAAAGAGTCACCAGTTAAGGGTGCAAATTATTGATGATGGGGCTTTCAAAATTCAGAGTCATTTCGTCAATAAGTAAGAAGTACGATGTGTCTGCTTTCCCTCGTTTGTATTTTCATTTCGACAATAGTTAAGGTTCATGGCGCAACTCTTAAAACTCATACTTACAGAGCGCAACAGTGGCTCAGCGCACCATATTTCATCTAATGCACCTACATAGCAGGCATAAACACCTACCAACAGTTAACAGTGCTATAGTTCTACAAATTTTATTACTCAAACTGCTACCGACAATTCAACGTCTATTCAACGAAGCTGTGGCCATGAATATTTTCAATGTGAATGCTTAACGAGTTTGTCGCAAGCAGAAAACATTGCAATGTGTCGGCCTAAAGGTGCATGGCAATGTATCCTGTTCTTATTCTAAGTATTCAGTGAATGACCGCCTCTAGTAATCAACTTCCTTTTGTGCCTTGTATTACAAAAAAGTTTCAATCGGTACTTATCGTACACTTGTATGACTATATTTTTTATGACTCACGCCACAAAATTTGTAATATCACGCAGTTACTTGGCGTTGGATGTTGCAGAAACTTACCTTCACTTGAAAGATTTGTAAACGATTTGAATGAATAAATAGATTGC
This sequence comes from Urechis unicinctus, assembly GCA_034190875.2. Lineage (NCBI taxonomy): Eukaryota > Metazoa > Annelida > Polychaeta > Xenopneusta > Urechidae > Urechis > Urechis unicinctus. The sequence goes on along the minus strand of CM067350.1, from coordinate 52,547,390 downwards.
TAGTGATGCAGTTAATCTGTGGTAACTTGTCTTGTTCGGCTTTACGCACGGATGAGCAAAATTATAAGAACCGCAAGAAAACGAATACTTAAAGATGCATTTTTTCAAAAAAATGACATACGGTTTTTTTGCTCCATTTAATAGAACAACTCTTTTGGAACCCATATAAACCATTTTGCGGACTAGTTCAACGCTATATCGTCGATTACACCGTATCGAAATCTGTCGGCCACACCCATGTTTACAAACATGAGCACATGTCGATGGGAAAATGACGCATGCGTATTGAAGGGTCATTTGTTGACAACACATAGTCGTGACGTCACGCGCAGCGCAGATTCGACAGAAGGTGGAAACGCATGCAGCCGAAAGTGTGAGTGTTTTGATTCCTACATTTCTCTTCTTTGTTCTTCTTTGATTGGAGTTTTCGAATGTTATATATAAAATAGAACCCGCCTCAATAAAGTGAACACTATCGGTACAATAGATTACCATAAATTTAACAACAGATAGCGTTACACCTGCGAACGAACCCTGAGGTAGCCCTTAGACTTAGTATATTATATTTATACTGAGGCTGCGCATGTTCAAGCGTAATAAAAACGATATTCTTGACTAGTCTTTCACGTTTTTGAGTGTAAAGCCATGACACTTGTTCGAAGTTTGATTATTTCATATGCAATTATCGGTGCTTTTTCATAGCAAACTATTGGAATATTCCTGAATGAACTCATAAATTGTATTATAAATCAAGGGACTGGGGTCTCCCTCAGGACGTCGACCTTATCTGGTTATAGTGAACTGAAACAGGGATTTGAATTGGTTGGCCAGTCGCTATCTTCTATGCATACATAAACCCTACAGAGAAGATAGCGGCCAGCCAATGCAAATCCCTGTGTACTGAAACGTCCATGCTAGGAGTTTGGGGTGGTATGTATCATCGTATGGGTTTGGCTGACTTTTGCAGGCTTTTGGCTCAAACACTGTAACATTATTGATTGAATTATTCTTGTCATGTTCATTCATTGATTAAATTGAACCAACCCACTTTCAAATTTAAAGGAAATCAAAACGCCAAGGAGGGGATCACTACAAGAAGAGGCAGTGGAAGGGGTCATTGTACAGATTCTGACAAAGTGTGTGGAACTGAGGTTGGTTCCTTTTTTATTTGATTCTTATCAAGGGTATTTTGTTGAACTCAATACACCCATTTTGACTGGGAAGGATGTGTTTAAATGATTTGAAATTGTTCACCATGACACAGGTGTCCAAGTTGGTGGAGGTTGCAGACAAGCCTGAAGAGGTGGCAGAGGAGCCCCACCTTCTTCAAACAAGGTACTTTTGGGCCTGCCTTACCTAATTGAATCACTTTGTCAGTAAATAGGTCCAATGTTGAACTATCGAACCATAAATTTCCATTGGTTCTCATTTGCTTGTAGACCTCGACAGGCCGAAAGCGAGTCAATCTTGTTCGCAGAGGCTACCTTTGCAACACACCAATAACTAACCAGACCCTACAGCAGAGTAGAGTGACTGCTAAATCTTTAGAGCTGTCACAGAAGGAGAAATTGAAGGTATTGTACAACTCAGCATTTAGCACTCTTCAGCTGCTGCTCCAAAAACCTTCATGCAATTTTGGTCACAGAGAGAGATTTGTATTGGAGATATTCAATCCATCAAAATGAAGACTTTTGATTACTCATATTTTCAGAATTTAGTGCGGTGGCTGGATTTGGATGGGGTGGGTCAGTTGCTGGTTAGAAAGACAGCCACAGTTTGCGCTTACAATCACCCGGCAACCCACACCACCGAAAGAAGGATTCCACCCTCCATCAACTACCACTTCCCCAGACTGTTGCATCTGCCTTCACTGTAGGGAAATGCCTCCCCCCTGTGGAGCGGCAATGTTGCACTAACAGCCCAGACTTTTGCACATGTGCACTACCTCAGATGGAAGGAGTTGTGCTTGACCCGATGGTCATTGAGGTTATTAACAGGTACCGGGTGGACTTGCTATGGGATGCGGTTGTCGAGGACAAAAAAAAAGATGCTTAGACACGACGCCTATCAGCAATTGGTTCTGTGGATTCATGTATTTTTGGAGGAGTGCAACAGGAGGGTAACTCCGGTTGTGTAAGGAAGATCAGAGACCTCTTCCTTAACAAGTATTGACAGTATACAGGCTTAATACAAAATAGGTTTTGGTAATATACGAAGTCTAAATGTTTTAATTTTTAATTTTAATCCAGAAATATCACATTGTTCTGATTGGTATTTTTGTGTAGATTATAAATTGCTTAGTTTTACAAAACATGTGGTATTATTTGTTCTGAACATTTTTGCTTCAACAATCTGATAACTTATTGTCTATTTGTTTTATGGAATGAGCATTCATATATTAGTAAATTTTTTCGTCTCTCAAACACAGAAGAAAAGAATTATGCACACATTATTTTGTCAATTAGTCATGACACTTATCTTCAGGTTTGACTTTTTATGTTCATAATTCTAGCCCTGATAAAAAAAGAAGTGACATTAAAATGAGTTCATGTATTATTTATTTGCCAATTACATGTGTTCTTCTATTACAGTTTGGATTTACAGACAAAAGAATGTGACCAATAAATTATTGTACATTTCAACAAAAACAAATTTCCAAATCATATTTTTAATCAAAATGAGACTCCTGCAACTGTTTCTTGGGTAGATGGCCTGGCACAGGAGCAATGTTCAAACTGATTTTGCGGGATCATCAGCAGAGCGTTGTGGGTGTTGTTGTGATTGCTGTCGCATTGCTTGGGCCTAAAGATTTCTGTCATCATATCTGGTATATGGGCATAAGTCTTGACCTCTAAACCGATGACCACGTCTTTGACTGCTTGTTGAAGCGATTGCTGTACCTGTAACACAACAATTGGCATTATATGGCCAAAGAGCTAGAACACATTACATGTGCAGCATCAGTATTTTGTTTTCTGATAGGACATTTAGTCAGTGCTAGTTGAGTGGTCATGAGAGACTTACATTGGCTGACCAACCCTACTTGAGTGCATATGTCCTATCCCTATACCTGTTGTGGTCCATTGTCACAACTTGACTGCAGGCAAGGTATGATGAACACCTGATCACCAGCCATTGAATTAGGGTCAAGAGGATGCAATAATTTCTCTACCTGAAATTTACAAATTAAGTAAGGTATGTTTGCAACAACAATCTACAAATCTAAATGGTGCAATGAACTCACAATAGGCCCTTAGATTTTATTTAATCGGTGACATTTACACAAGTCGATTCAATACAGACCGATTCGATAGCAGAGTATTCATCTGTTCATAATACAACGAGATTACTTACATGTCCAGCAAAAACTTCGCAGCTTCTTCGTTGGTCACACTCCTCACTTCCCTGAATGCCTATCTTAAGACACCCTCGTGTTAGACCGCAGCTGGTCTAGCTCCCGCTTCCTTCTCTTAGTTGTTGAATCTATTAACAGCTTCTTTCTCCCTCCACCTTTTCTTCGTTTCTTGGTTTGATCGTCCATTATCGCAATGAAAATAGCGCAAACAAAACACCCGCCGGCGGCAATCGGCACAGAGTGATGACGTTTCTGCGCTTCCGGAATTAATAATACATGAGCTTCCAAATATGGTCTATTCTTGGCTGGAAGTGAAAAATAAGGAATTGAAGGTTTATTTAGGAACAATAAGAAATATATACGGCCATTCCAACTTTGGAATCCGGATATCAGCACCATTTAGGGTACTCTTGGAGTTAGCAACTTATTTTTCGATTCGATTTTTTGAAAAAAATGCACCTTTAAGGAACCAATCCTCTTTGAATTGACAAGCATGATTCGAGAAGCGAAATATGCATATTTTTTTCACGAACGCGCTTAAAATATCAGGCCTAAATATATAGATATATAGAGAGAGATAGAGATATATAGAGATAGAGAGATAGAGAGAGAGAGAGAGGAGAGAGAGAGATAGAGAGAGAGATAGAGAGAGAGAGAGAGAGAGATAGAGAGAGAGGAGAGAGAGAGAGAGATATAGGGAGGGACTTGGGAGGAGAGATATATGGGAGATCAGATAGAGATAGAGCATAGAGAGATAGGGATACAGAGAGATAGAGAGAGAGGGAGAGAAAGAGAGAGAGAGATGGGCAGAGAGAGAGAGAAGAGAGAGAAAGAGAGATCTATAGAAGGATAGGGAGAAAGAGAGAGATAAAGAGAGATAGAAAGAGAGATCTCTATCTCTTTAGAGAGAGAGCGAGAGATATCTATATTTCTCTGTAGAAAGGATATCTCTATAAGAGGTCTGTATATCTCTCTCTATAAATATTTCTCTAGACATCTAGATCCTTCTCTGTAGATCCTCTCTATATAAATATCTATCTCTCCATTTATCTCTCTCTATCTCTCTCTATCTATCTATCTATATATATATCTCTATATATATATATATATATCCTATATATATATATCTATATATATATATATATATATATATATATATATATATAATCAATGAATTCTGGGAATAATACTACATACTTTGCATGAAATAACGATGTTAATCCAACACCCGTATCGGAGGCTAGTGGCATATATTTCACCCTACAAGCCTACATCACGATATAGTACAGGCATGTACATCACATTCTGGGCAATTTAAAGTTTGTATTATGAATGTAGATACATTTGCTATATTAGGTCCATAAATGTCGTTTCAATAATCATGAATGCTGCATTCACCCTGGCTCCTTGGGCACAATATTATATAGTTCGGAACATTATCTACTATAGAAACCTAGTGATGATACGTTGGAAAAGACCAACCGAAACGAACAAGAGCGCATTAAACAGATATATAAAGCACCATATAAGGTAATAAATGTCACCCCTGTAATATCGAATCTGACAGAATCCTAAATTTATCAGTATTTGGGGGGATACACTAGCAACGGGACCTATAGATTAACGAAAGTGTCATTTTATGGTCTACATCTGAGACGAGTAACCAGTGGCCGAGATGATATTAAGCAGTTTGCTGCTGCTAAAATAAATTCGAATTTAGATGAAATTACCGCCATACAAAGATCGCATATGGTATGAATTTTAAATACATGACTCATAAAGTCTAGGCATATTTCTGTGAGGCCATAGATACAAAACCTTACATGATTGACAAACAGAAAATAATCAATTTGGCACCACGCTAGGAGATTTAACCTAGACAATCAGTTGAGCTTTAATACATTACAGCCGCGGCATATTGCAGTCGAGGTTATTTTTTATGGAGTTATTTTATCAATGGCTATTACATCGAAGTGCAGTCGAACCTTCAATCATTCCATTGCAAAGGGAAATCTAGAGAGCACTTTTGCATTCAAGATTTGGCGTATGCATTAAATACATGTTATCTTTACCTTGTTTTCTAATTCACCGAAATCCCAACTACAATGAACGCTCAAATGGGTTCCTGTACTGTTAAATACCTTGCGAATTATTGTCTAATGCGTTGCGGTACTTTTTCTGGCTTCTCAGTGTTGTCACAGATACATGCTGACGTTCCTGCAAATCAATTCCGCTGTAAAGCAATTGTAAAATTGCTACTCATCTGAACAACGTGACTATTGCCAGGTGTACTGATTGTAAGCGGTTCTTTCACATGAGGCCCATGTGTTATATATCTTTATTAGGCAACATAAATTTTATTGAATTGATAACTTCAGGGGAACCTAATATCTACCAATCCAACAGTTTTTGTTCGTACACACAACGGCATGCTACTGTTGTCTAACATTGATCATCATCTGGACAGGGTAGCTGTACTGCGGCGTTAGGTAGAATAATCTTCAATTATGTAATTATAAATACATCACAATTGATACAGGATATCTATTTAGAAGTTATTCTGCTGATTGTCTGTACTTCAGGATGTAGGATAAAAGGCCATGCAGAGAGAGGACTTTGCTAAAATAATATAATACCGACAAGCACTAATTCTATAACCTTTTTATTGGATGAGTAAGGAATCATGGTCTAGAAGCTATCAATTGAATTGTAAATGATATTCCGCCGAGGATGAACACGGTCAAGTGATTTGCATAACATTATTGAAGATAATGATTGCCTATGCAAACAAATAAACAACATCAATTGGATGGCAAAACAAAATACGACGTGATGCACCATCGCCTTGTAATGGTATCTACAGGCTGTCACTGCTTGAATACGGAATCTTACATGACGACATTTTGTGACTGATTATAATTATTCTGGTTCACGATCTGTATGAGGGTAGATATAACATTCGTCGGATATTAAGCGTATAGGAACCCTGCAAACGTGTGTGAAGATAAACGGAAATCTCATAAGATAACAGGCCATAAGGTCACCACACACACATAATGTGAATGCCGGAGGAACCTAATGTATGACCGGCTGTCGCCACCAGCGAGGTATTGCATGTGATGAATAATAAAAAAATGACAGAGTTTACAAAACGGGGTGTGAAAGTAATACGACTGACCGAAAGCTATATCAACTGCAGCCAATCTGCACGAAAAGTATCATTAAAAGGGTAGGTATATAGAGATATACCACACCTCAACTGCATCATTAACAAATTCATCCAATCTCACATGCGGGTATTATCCAAAGTCATTTGAACACGACAGTAAAGTTTTCCGTATACTGCACAGTAAACACATCACGTATTTTGTTCTTCTACGAGGCAAAACATAAGCCTATAATGCCCATAAAGTTGCCATGTTACCACAGAGACATAAGGATAAGCGCTCTTATATGGTTTTGCTTAATAGATTTTGCTTAGCTCTCTAAATAGAAACCACACACGGAGCGACTCATTACTGAACTTAATGAACAGAAACCAGTCGAGGTGATGTATAAATAGGGTCGGTTGCTCGCCACAGGTTAACCATAAGACCCATGCTTTATCACATCGCAATTGCATCGTGCAAACGACTAAGGAAATAGCTGTTTTTGCGTTTGACATTTTTTTCTTTTGTGAGCAATGTTTGTAAGAGGTAATGTATATGATTGTGTGTTTGCAGTGAGTTTGTTCCACACTAAATGCGACATTTTCAGTATTCACTTGACAACGTACGGAATATATATTTGATCGAGGGTTTGCAAATTGTCTATAAGAGATCTTCAAACAACACATGTCACTAAATAACCGGCCTATGTAGGTGATGCGTAGTTTCACAAATGGTTTGGTTGTCAACAGGCTGCGGGAGTAGAGTATATGGTCGCATAAGAAACGTATACGAAAGCTGCATAGCAAAAATTAGACCCCTAGAGATAACCATACAAAATGTATGCAACGAGTATTCGCTTATACCGCCCCTTGTTGTCTACACAAGAGTTGGCTTGCTTTGCAAAACGTCAAGTTAGATGTTGATAGTAGAAGACAACTGAAGACCAAAACAACGGTATCACGCAATGTGTTGTTGCTTATCTGCCTAGATAAAGAATGTGTGTACTATGGGCACATAGAGGGGGAGGCAAACATAAAACATCGCCCACTTTGTAAGTTGCCGTTGGCTTTGTTTGAGTTTCCCTTTAATGTATCACCAGCCAATACCTTTGCTTCGCACAATAGCAGCATCAGTTGATACTGAAACTGTGTACATACTAAGGTTTTTCCGCTATATTCCAACCTGTAATGGCTAACTAACCCTTTGGATTAGAATTGTGAGAGCAGATTCGTCCCAAGACAAAGGCAGCCGCAACACGGGGTTAGAAACTGGCTCCGCGTTTTCTCTCAATGCCAGAAAGTGGATGATATTTGTTCACTTAACCAAATATTACCTGTTGTAATATGGCTCCAGGGTTTATGCCTCATACAAATCGCGAGTAAGTGGAGTATCCTTGTTGCAACTGATATTATTCAACTGGCTTGTGTTGAAGCACGGTGTGTCAACTAGCAATGACTTACATACTTGATTAATTTTTCATCAACCTGACCTGTCACGGATAACCACATTTTGCATTATCTTGAGCAAGACCTATTTTTGTTTCAACAAGGACCATAAATTATTATTTATAGTTATTGGCTTTAGATAAACTCAAGAGGCTTTTCTAAATGCATTCAGATAGTTCTATATACAATGAACTCTCATTGTGTCTTAAAATGTTGTTTAGGGGTTAAATATGCTCATTTGAAATTAATAGAGTCTCCGCTGTTACGGGGCGTTTTGTATCATTCAACTGAGCATGGCTTATGTGAAATAAACCAACGGAATTTTCATGTTACATTTAAATTTAAGGCCATAATTATCATTGTTACCAATAATGAAGCCCGGTGAAGCCGCCAAACATCCATTGAATTCGATGATTTACCCATTTTCATCCTTTTTGGAACCAGGGACCGAATCAAAGTGGTTACAATTCTACTTAACATATGCGCAGTGATATTTTCATCAAAACACATTGTTATTCCTGTAAGTCAATCAATGCAATAGTTAATAATGACTCATGACTTCATGGTCGCTTGATTCAACGTTGTGGACTGTGGTTAATGCTATGACCTCTCATGGAACATTTTGTGAACAATTGACACACAGACTGGCCCGCTGAATGTGTGACGTTGCGGTGCATTAAATGGCAGTTATCCACATTTTCTATATGACAAAGTTTTGTCATGAGAGACACTGGTGCGATTAAAATGGATATTTGAGGCAAGCAGCAGAAATTGATAATACATTTCTGATAAATAGTGACATGTTGCTGTTGGTATTCAAGGCATAATACTCTTGCTAGTGATACAATTGAATAGAACAGTATCCTTTGATGTCTCCTTCTAAATTGCGCATTAGATTGCAATGGTCACACGATTATTTATCATGGTGGCAGGATTTTTTTTATTGAGCGTTTACTGGGTTCAAATTATGCGTTCATATATATTCCTGAAAGTGTTTTATTTGAACTGATTTGATTTGATTCCACAATGAGTAGATTGGCTGGAGATATCAACTCTTGCTGTATGATATTTGCAAATAAATAACTACCGTGAAATTGTGGTTCTGATCCAATGGCATTATAACATAGCTACAACAGAATATTTATGATCAGGAATATCAAACAAATACAAAATTCTTTACTAGTCACTAATACCTCCGTCCATTAAATAAGCGATGCAAAATCTTTGTAGGACTCCGTCGATATATCATTAATTGTGCTTATTGGCTGTCGTTGAATAGGTACTACATAGTCCAAATACTCATTCCTGATTATTATCTCTCCGTCGATTTATAACTCCTACGGCATCTGCAGAATGGGCGATAAATTTTCCATTTCATTGTAGTATTGTAACATCAATCTATCATTTTGGGTCGGATGGTCATGGCGCTGGCCCCAGCTGCAGCCCATTAGTCACCACTTTCCTGCCATTGCTAAGCATACGTTAGGGACAAACTGCCATTTTATTGCCTGAGGATGTTGTCGATGCCCGCGAAAAAGACTACTGTTGGAAGGATTATTACTGTTATACGCATTATGTATGATCGATGGAAATATCTAACTAGGCGCGGAAAACACGATAGACCGCGATAAATATGTCCCCGTATTGTATTAAAACGTGAAAACACACCTTGCCGTTTGAGTTATACATTCACAAAAACAGGCGTCGATGTTGCGAATCACATAAAGAGTGGTTTTTTACCTAGCGTAATAAGACTGCCGATTTGGAAATCAGTAAAGCGTCAAAATTTGGTGTTTCTTCGTGGGAGCGCGACATCAGCTCCGGCTACAACGAATGAACATCTTGTAGCTCATTACTAGTAGCTCATCATCGTTACAGAAAGATGCGCGTCTGTGTACTACTGGGCAAACTAATACGAAAGTTGGTAAGGCTCACATCGTGATTGGCTTGAAGGGATTTGTATGCCTCAGGAGCTTTTATTGTTTAGCGCGAAGTTTTGCTGCTACTGCCAGCAAAACGCTGAATCAAATCAGCATTATGCTCTTCCCGAGAAACTCTTATTGGTGAATAAGCGCACCCACAAAGGCACACATTATTACTGCCATCCCAAGCACTATACCTCGAAAATGTTTAAATCCAAGATTGCGAACCTACACCCTCGATTAACGAAGTACTTAATTTCCATTAGTCAAGAACAGCTTTAATTAGTTGCTGCTGTTTTCCTACAACGTTTGATGGGGTTTTCGTTCAAAGGTATAAATAAATGTAATAATGTAGAGAAGCGATGTGCTGACCAAAGCAGAGTATAACTCGGTCAATTATATGTCAAAATATTGCCACAAAGCCCAAAGCGACATTGCCGACAATATTTGTTGCAAACTTAGTAAATAATTATACTGCTCTTGTTTCAGCTTAAATTTTAGACATTTTTCATTTCTTGAGCTGAACCTAATAAATCAGTGAAATTAGAATTTTTGCTCATTTAAGAAAGCTTTGCAACAGTGGGGAGGATAATTTGTACATATTTATGGAGTACATGCATATGTAGGAGACAATGCGACAAATCAATGCGATTACATCTGTTGCATGCATCCTTCAATATTTTTGATATGAAGACAGCAACTCTTTATGTCTACATCAAATCGGTAGTCATTAGTGTTCAATGGTAAATTATTTGTTTTAACTATTTGCGTGCATGCGGTTCTCACAGTGACTTTTTGTGTCAACCACCACACCTATGATATCAATATGTCTTTCTTATCACCAGTAGATAATATATAACTAGTAGCAAATTACCATTTGACTGTAGTTCCTAAAATCATGGCTAAATACGTATGAAAGCGCAATAGAGCCTCTTTTTAGCTTAGTTGAAAGGTTCCTTTCCCTGTTAAATATTGCAGAGACAATACATAAGTGAATGCAAATGCTGGTAAATGACAGGTTGACTGACCAAATCATGTGACGTGACCGCTCATGATGAAGCATACCCTGCTCGACTCTCGTACGAAAAGTTTTTTGAAGCTAATAACACACCTGAAGAGGGTAAAACAGGCCAATTACCATCATCGCCTTTGAAATTTTGAAAGGTAAATTGCTATTGATAAAAGGGCATTACGAAATTATAGTCGAGTCCTTTGCATAGCAAGATACCATTGCGCTGACATCTCAATAATCAACTGCCAAGTTAAGTTCGGTTGCTCTCTAGCAGTTTAAGGATAACCATGCTAAGATATTATAGTCCGTGCTATAAGCAAGACACCAATCCACATGGTTGTTGGTGCTATTGAGCTTAACTGTTACGTCAGTAAATAAAGCACCAGGGATTATTAATTACGATGTAGTTTTCCATGCATCAACTGATGCTGTTATTATGCGTATCAGAGTCGCTGATTTGCAGTGCAATGTGAACAAACTCATAACTACTCCACTCCTACCACTTGCAGAGATGATGCTTTCCTTAGTACCATAGTTTGAGATGGACCCACATTGTTTAGTCAAATTTCCCTTTCTAAGCGCATGAATGGAAATGAATAAATCATTAGTCCAGAGATGCTAGCTTGCTATGAGACAATATAAATACGATTAACATGTGCTCATGGTTTTCTGAATACGCCGAATGAATTACAAATTGCTAAAAGATGGAAACCCGGGGCCGTATTCATCAAACGATATAATTCTTAATTCTGTCTAAAAACGCTGAGCGGTGACTGTATTCACCAACGAACTTAAGTTTAACTTTTGACTCAAACGTGCTCTAAGCTGAGACACCCTCGACCGTTACTTAAATGCTTAATAATGACTAAAATATGGCATCAATATGCCGCCGCTATTTTTTGTTTGATTATAGCTCACAATAATGTTAAATAATAGATAAATCGACAGGCTTTTCCATTTACAGTTTCAATTTCCACAGTGTTTACGCAATCGGTTGAAAAAAAAACCCCACAATCTGTCTGCGGCATTTAATAGATGGCTTTTTACTAAACATATTACAAAGTGCTAGAATATATATTACATCTTCATCCCCATTCGTATTAATTAAATGTAATGTTATCCTGATAATATTCGCTGGTCCGAGTGAATACATTCATATTACAAAGTGCAACAATCCGTTGTTATAATGAGGTTATGAAGGTATTCAGAAGCTTTAATAATATAGGCCACATGTCATGCATATTTGCATGGATATTGAACAATAGCGCTGGCTTGTGTATTTCTAAAGCTACAATCAACTTAAAATGAATGTGTTTATTTCGTCCAGTAAATATAATATTGGCGCCATTTATTGACCAAACTAAGCCCGCGGTAAATTCAACTCCACTGCGGTTTCATGGCGTAATTTGCTAGATAGCAAAGGAATTGTTTAGAGGTATATGAAGCACCATAATGCAGAGAAAACGATGCATATATTTTGCAATAGTACTGCTCTTTAATGTAATGCATTTGCTGGCCGAACCGTAATGCGTTAACCGTAGGGTCTCTACAAAGCTATCGCCCACATATCTATTTAGTATTTAGGGCTATTCAATCACATATCGCCACCTTACTACATGATATCCTTCTGTGACAAAGAAATCTCAAATTCCCCGCGTTGCGGATTGAGTTCCTACACTGTTGGTGTGCGGGTCATTCTTCGTTAACAACAGTTCTCATAATAGAATAGGCGATGGGGTTGGTGATTTATGCAGTTGACCTTTTTGATTCATTAGTGACAATTGACCATAGTGACAGCGACGCCATAGATAAAGCTAGCTGTGAGATACATGTGTCACTCTGTAACCCTTCAACGAACGCCTAATTCTGCGAGGACAAGCCATGTCTTTGAATTCATGCCATTGCACGAGCATTTTTATATTTGTCTGGAGGTGAATATAATGCATTAAAGGGCTTTGGATATGCCAACAGCGGTTTACGGTATGGATGTAATTTTTAACATAACTATGTATGCGCTGACAGTGAGTCGGTGAAGTTTTCAGTGCAACACCAGACAGAAATTATACTTAACAACCAATGCTTCTTGGCTATTGTGCTTTGCGACTATGTTATGTTCATGCTGCGCCTTCGCTCGTAAAATTCTGCTAATGACCTTATCCGATTTTGTATGAATTTCCAACATAATTTAAGTTAGCTCTATTATTAAATCATTCGGTCTCATTTGCACATTTCTTTTGGCTCCATTCCCCGTTACTATTCTGATTGCTCATTCAATTCGACGCACCTCGTGACCCTAATGCGAATCGATCAAATCTAACCCGTATTACTATGCCAAGAGGGCTCTTTGACACTCGCGCTCCCGTCCGACAAAAAGTGTGAACGCCACCTGTGAGCTTTGTCCTAGCGTCTCGTGAAAGCTCAAGTAATGGATGTGGGTGGGCTTGCCTTGACCAATCTCATGGGGCGGATTACCGAGGCGGTAGATCAAAAGTCCAATGTGCGCTGTCTATTGTATTATAGCGCCAATTTACGATGGCCGTGTCTTCCCCCATTTGCGTACTTATCACAAAGCTAGTCGGAATAAGACCTCTTAGCGTAGCTGTATACTGTTTGCTTAAACTGCCAATAGGTGACAAGGCAACAGCGGTGTCAATTCTTCTAAATTCAAACCTTTATGAACATTCGATACTCACTTCCGAAACCAGTTCGTGAAGTTACTATTCTCGTCTGCTGGTACAAATTTGATCTTATGTAGCAGCGAAACGCTACTAAGCTGCCTTCCAAATGTAGCGGCCTGCATTCTCCAAGTGAGTCTTTGAATCGTGCGATTTGTGAGCTAAACGCGGCACAAGTGATTAACCAGGTAACGCGCAATGCAATAAATACTTGCGAAGGACAAATGCCGCCGGATCGCAATTGCTAACGTACATTGCCAACGTCTCATGAATACCGCTTAATCATAAATTACACGGCTAGAATATAAGCACTGTCCGTTTCGTGACTGTATGCGTTATATCATGCAACCAATGCTGAATAACAATAAAATAATGTGACATATGGACACATCTAAATCACATTAACTGGGTCATTTTGTTTTATTGCATATATAAGCGGGTCATAAGACGAAATATGGCCTTGCTTTGTTATGTAACTAAACACGCTATTCCTCAAGTTATTAACGTCATGATCATTGGGCCAAATCACTGGTTCAAAGCGCTACCACTACAAATCATGCACAAGTCACTTAAGTGGGTGCTGGAATGGGTGCCTCCAAGCAGCCATTATATAATGCGGATCAACGTCATGGTCAAGCGGCAGAAACAAGTTGTAAAGGTATAAGCTGAATATTTCACAAATCCATTCATATGACAATATGGAGCGTTTCTTTGCTCATTGTTACCTACAAGATCATATGTGGCGAGTACGCATTTTGAATAAATCTATTCGAATGGTAAAAGCAGTAGTCTGGGACTACTGCTGGTTCTTATAAACGGACATTTGAATGACTAACTAACTACCTAACTATCTACGCTAAGTATTAAGTTTATGTTTATGGTTTATCATATTAAAATAAACTAGACATCTTCAGTAAATAATGAACTGCAACTATTTGATTCATTATGGCTTCCATCGTTATTCCGAGGCTGATAGTTGGTATAACTCTAGTAACAAACGAAGTGTTTTCGAATCGCTGCGTAACTTGCTCCAGATTACTAAAGCTTTTTCGGAAAACAAATGATGCTTATAAAACAGCACCACAGCTACATTTATCTGCAACCATAATAGTAAAAAAGGTGGATGAGTGAGGGAAGCATATTGTAAATCTAGATTCACCAATAACAGTACCTTGGCTCGTTGGGTGTTCTGACCATAATCGAAATGTTATAGGTTGTCATTTGTTATGGCAATATTTGATATTTATTAAGGTCCACACCGGACCAACGATATATAGTGCGTGCAATTTCACTGATAATTTGTTTTTGGAATGATGATAGACAGACTTAATGTGACTGGAGTATACTAAGTTAAAACTGTCAGTAAGTTTAAACCACACAGTATGTTTAAACCACACAATGTGTGTGGCATAACAACTTAGGTGAACTTCATTTTGCAGGGCATCGAATACGGGTTATTATTTGTAGTATTAATAAACGAATACTCGCAATGTTCGGTGCTTTTTGTCGTTACTATTTCGTGCTCTTGGCCAGTAGTACGGTATCCATTAATTGATCTAAGCGTTCAACGTCCATCGAAGCAAATGTTCGTGACGTTTTCTATTGAACATGCTAAGTGGCTGGCGCTTACATTCAAAATGCCGTCACATATGCACAGCGCAAACAACCAACAAATATTATTGGTTAATTAGTGGAAAGGGAATATACAGCCAGGATTAAAGTTGATGAAAAAGGCAATTCCTAAGCCCGGCGATATATCCGTTTTTCCGAACAATGAATTTTCCTGCTTCAGTGCGAGCAGAACATGGATGTATATTCCATGGTTGCAATTTTACGTTTGATTTAGGATTTTTATGCAAATCGCCACCGTCGCACAGTGTGATACTTAAGTATAGGCTATCTACAATTAGGCTCTATTTGATTACTTGAGCGGCTTTGTATGTTGCCCTTGCCTGTTTGGTGTTATTCCCCAGTGTATACACAAACCAAAGCATTTGTAGTAAGCGGCACTCGGCGGGTACTGAGCACCAAGTCTTCTTAAGAGTATGAAGCTACAAAAACATTATGTTCTTATTTGGAGCTTACACTTAAACATTTATATTAATGTTGACAAGAACTGTAATATAACGTGCAATAATGGTGCCACTTAGGAATCGCCTTTTTCATTGACACATGGTGATTCAGAGGATACTACCATTTTTAGTCGTTGGTGATAATTGACACTTAGACGATCGCTTGACAACTATTGACAACTATTGATGTTCATTCCATTATCGGTGATTTGCGTGAACAACTTATAAGCAGCATTTCCAACGAAATAAACTGACAATGCTGTTGGTAATGTGACTCTAATCAAGAAATTCTGAATGGGTTAGTTTCTTTGTACTAGCCATAGGTAATATATGTGACCTTTCAGGGCAAGCAGCAGCAGTTCTAGCTTGCGTTAAATGACGTAGCCTATCCACAAGAACGTTAAAATAGAAGACAAAGCAACGCATATACGCGACATTCGAATAAACATCTGATCCGGTTAGACAAGGCCCTAATTATATTGTTTTATATCAATTTAGTACTGCCAGCTCACTTACCACTCAACAGCCATCGTCAAGGTATGATCCATGACCGTGACGTGGTAAGAGGGTGGGGGCGGCTTGTTCTGCTATGTAATGTGCTCCGCATTGATAACACACTCGCAATTGATCGGAACTTGTATCTCGTTCTCAGATATTTAATCGTTTTCAGCCATTTTATGACCCCCGGTAGTTGATAATTCGTTTGTAGTAGGTTTCCCTTGTAAGCGTCGGGACGGAGAGAACTTGATGATACGAAAGATTCAAAGAGACAATGAAAGGCCATATACTACGGTCGCGATGAGAACTGCCCGCTTGGGCAAATACTCGTTTGTTGGTCCGATTTATTTCACGGTCGAATGTCTCAAAGCGACTCGTCAACTTGAAGAAGAACTGGTTTAAGAGCCAAATGCTGTCAAGCAAGCAAGAAATAATGGCAAGACAAATTAGCCGTTCCAAGCTCAACGCGGGAGAGTCTGACCCGCATTTATCACGAAAGAGAGGGAGACGGTGAGTATAGTTAATTGAATTGACTCATCAATTGTGTTTACTTGCGATAAAGACATGTCATGTATAGTTGTTTCATTGCTTAATAGATTTATGAACTAGACAGTCGACTGCAAAAAATCGGAGAAAAAATGAGGGACGCCAAAAGCTTACGTCCAGGTATGCAAAGAAAAAGCCTGTGCATTTGCCCAATCAAGGAGCCACAAAACCAGCATTTGTTGAACAACTTTACTAGATTATTGAATTTAAATGATATCTATAGTCGGATACATTTATATAAACAGTTCAACGTTCTAATTGAGTACAATGAGTGCTGGTCAACACTGACTACCAAGAAAACTAAATCACACGGCGTCGTTGGTCTCTTTGCAGGTATGTTAGAAATATAACGGTTTGTACTTTTTTTGTCACATGCTGACTTATCAAAGATGAATAGTGAGAGATTGACTGACGAGCCTTTGTGAAAAATTTGCCTAAATGAGTAAATCATGACTTCAATGCTTCGGAAAACCTGCCGTAATAAGTGTCGTGTATCGTTAAAGGCGTGCATTAACAGGCATTACGTGCGCTGCGTTTTACGTGATACGATAGTACTTGAAGCATTGTGCAAAGGCTCATGCAATAAGACTTGTCAATGTGAAATGCCACATTCTTGCCGCGCCACGCCTCTCACGTACCGAGTACTAAATAAGATTAGTTCTACTTTGGCAGTGTGGACTTTGATTGGATGACAAGCATGCGGCAGTGGTAAAATGTATCGCAACAACATTATTTTGATCATCTTCATGGGTTGTTTGGTTGATAATAGGATGATGTAATAATGCCGTTTCAAAACAGGGAATCTACGGGTGAATGCATCAGAGCTGACACGCTATGTATTCGAAACATCCAGCAAAATATTCCTTTTAATGCAAAATCATAACAGTTATTATTCGACCAATTTCCTGATAATTATTGAATTGATGCCTGTAAAATCGTGTCGAATCAGTGATCCAGTCTTTTAGACTAGACGTGAAGTATAAATCAAATTGGGCACTTGGTCGAAGCCAACATATATTGTAAGGTAAAAAGGGATGAAATTGGCGAAGACTACACCACGTAATGATGGAATTCCGCATGCATAATTATTTTCAAAAAACTTGCCTCGAAGGATATTTGCAAGGTTATACCGATAATATATAAATGATGCATTGTTTCAATATATTTTGCAACGGATAAGTTATATCTACGTACTACTTGCGACTATAACTACCGACCGCTCAAGATGAAGATCTTCCTAATATTGTACAATTTATGAAATCAAAGAGACCCTTAAAAATGGTTTTACAATTGCGCTTTATTTCTCGATGCTAATGACAACTTTGTAGGGGTTAACAAACCGCACATTATGCGTTCATATATCATCTTTAGCGTTCTAGAGTAAACTGTGTGTTTTTGTAGCTTAACCCAGCTGGCACAAGATTAGCGGTGCGGCATTAAGCGTAACCCGAAATTGGCCATAGTAGAAACTTACCCACCAAGATTGGTGTAATACGAACACGATGCATCTCATTGATGCTTCGTGTGATAACCATTTTTTTGTGCGCCAAGTGTTACATTCCTAGGCAGAATGGCAAAGAAATGAAAGAATAGTTTACAAGTATCAAAAACCGGACCGGGGTATAATATTTGCCTGATGGGATAACTGGAAACATATAGAACCAAGTATTGGCAGCATATCCGAACGATTCATCGATGTTGCATAAAGCATAACAGAATCCTGTATCCCCAAGGCGCGGCTCATGCGTGGTGTTGTTTAGTGGGCAATTTACAAAGCTTTGTCTGAACAATTGATCAGTGTGCCTGCCTTCTAAACAATCCACTAATAGTTATTTTGTAGCTGAACAATGTACATTCAACTGTGGATGTTACGAACATAGTCTCTCCGTGTAGAATGGACTCACATTTGCTGACTATCGCATTCCCTGAATGATATTTATGTATTTTGGAAATAAAGATTGATTATCATCATATGCAGGTTGGTACTGGTGCCCAGCGCTCACTAAGTGGTGCATATATATCGTGTATATTGGTAAAATATTATTAGGGGGATAAAGCAAAACCCATAGCTCATGTCAATGATTATTAGTGCGATAAAAGCATCATACAACAGTGGCACTATGATCGCGTGCATTTCGTCACTCTAGAACATATATTTTGGTAGAATACGAATAAGCCACCTTCCTGAAGATATTTATTTCGTCATCGAAACACAAAGTTTATTGCATATGCCAATGCTGCATTGTTTGCCTCACAAGCACAGTGACGTCTATATGCCATTACAAAACACTGTATTTATATACCGCTCACTCCGGGTACAGCCAGGCATAAGGAAATGTTTATTTGCAGCTTGTCAAGTGGATTGTGTAATCGACTCCCATCCGTTGTAACGGAGATAGAAATATTTATTTTTCTCTACGATGAAATGTTGACAAAATTAATCATTTACCATATAATTATTTGCATTCGTTTTGTTTCCTGCAACAAAAGGTGCATAGTGCAACAGGCTTATTCCCATTGATGTAGACACAAAACGTTAGGCCTTGTTGATAAGTGCAAGATACCTCTTCTTTAAAGCAGTCATAACTCCATACTAGCAAATTAAGGTATTGATTCATATTTTATTATCATATAGATCTTACAACCGCGAATATACTTTCACTATACCCGACAGCGCGTGAACCTTATTACAAATCGCATGCAATACGCCGCAGTGCTTTGAAGCATGGAACTCTCTAATGACTGATTTGAGTAACGTTCATTTATATTAAGAGAGTAATGAATTATATAATCATTTAAACACATACACAGGACTAGATTGGATGTGAACTAAGATTCTGGTATTAAATAATTGAGGGACATTACCTTGAGATACGTACGGGGCATATATTCACAGGTACACAGACGCATCTTCATATTGTTAACTAACGAATTGATATGATGAGACTTATTTAACAACCAAGGTCCGTTACGCGTAGTCGCGGTGATCAGACACCGTTTGCAATTGGTATGCATATCATTATGGACATATAAAAACAGTTATCGATAGCAATGTGTCTACTGTTCTTGTGCAGTGGATGCACTGCATCAATTGCCTAGGCATAATCAATGCCTGGATCCTATAATCTGCTATGTTCATGTCAGTTTGGATATAGAGGAAATGAAACATGACCCCTTCACTTCCCCTTCATAAAGCTGTCAGACATTATGGCTTTTTAGTAATAGGGAAGTGGCCGATATGTCTTCCCTATGGATTTGTTTTACACTATCATATCTACAGAGTCGTGACGTATAGCAATCTTATCCGATGCACTTAATTATTAAGTGTATTCCCAACCGTTAGAGACCCTGGCATAAATGAACTGCGCAGTTAAGATGCACATTTTCGTTCTTTGTCATTCTGCTCTGAGGTTCCGTTATTCAAGCGGATTACAAACTAAATCAATCTGTGAAATTCCGGTTGGTATTGTATATACTTTAACAATGCTGGCGAATGTAGCCCATTGACACGACGGATTGAAGCAACTATCGAGATCGATGAATAGGGTTCAATATAGATATTGTTTGTAAATGATATCGCCAACTTACGACGGGCGCGTGTTTCACTCATTTACATACTCACCACAAAGCTAGTCGGAATGAGACCTTTTAGCGCAGCTATAAACTCTTTGCTCTAAGTAAGCCTTTGTATCGTGTGATTTGTTCACTAATCTCTGTATACTGCAGCTGTGTCACAACGTGGTACTTAAATGCTATTTGTATTACTTGCGTTCATACATTTTAAAGATGTTCTACAAAACCAAATAACACGGATAAAAATCAAAACGTATCATTATATAAGATGTCTATGACTAGTTAAACGCAAGGCAATCCAATCTGGGGTTGATATCAAGCTCATGTCATCATCATATGCAATCTCACAATACCCTTTACCGATGAGATTAAACAATGACCAATCCGATTCGAGCAATATAATATATTTGTACGTCACATGAACAGGTATTGTTGGCTACATACCATTTTGATTTCTTTGAAATAGGAAATACTTTTTATTTTGACGCCTATAACATTATTGATATTTATTTACATATCGTTATGCTCATATGCTCTAGTTCACCCTTTCATAAGAAGACACCGAAATTACAGTTTCCCATAATCATCTGAGTGGTTTTACCCACCATTGTCCTAATTACAGTTATGTTTGTGTCATTAGTGCAAAAAACAGTTTGCAGTGGCTTAAACGCAGTCATGTTGCTATAAATCGATTATGAATTTAAAAGAATGTTGCAATATCCGATATGCTGTATATTTTCTAAGCAAAAGTATTGTGTGTGCTTAAATTCGATTCATGATAATGAGTGGATAACAAAGCTTTAGAGCAACGAGTCATTGCAAGCTGAAAAAGACAACCCGCTCGATTGTCAGCGTGTGTTGCCTTTTAAACGGGATGTAATCACAAAAGGATTTACAATGATCCACAGCGATGGCCACCAAACACTTTATGATGATGGTTGGCCAGGACAATTTGACCGCTAGGTCCGTACGTGCCCTGTAAATGAAAATCAATAGTTGAGTTAAAACATTACTTATTATTCAAAAGAGTAAAGTGAACTCGCTATCATAGCTAGTCAACTGCTCCACGGGGCCACAGGGCTTTTGGAATAGATATTTGGTCTGAATATTAACCTTGCCATTAGCTGTATGAATAACCACGAAGTCTAGAGGTCTCAGTAGTGGGAAGCTTAACCGATCAACACTAATAATATTTGATCAATTCGACATTTTCAATAGTCGTTGGATGTACCAACTATAACGCCATGGTTTAAGAGATACGCAATCTTTGTTCGTACCCTAATTAAGACATTTCTGCTTGTAGCACGTCTTTGCACCCTAATCAAATATCTGTGTCGCCGAAACTGACTCATAAGGTTTTATGGAATCTTCAGGATTCCACCTTTTTGTTTGTCCAACCTCTGTGTATTACTTACCCCTTAGTTACAATAAAAAAGCATTTGTCAATCATTTCCCCTGTCTAACGCGTTTTTTAGCCTTGTTGCAAGTTTTATGCCTAGTTTTGGTTATCACTTTGAAGTAAGGTTTGGTTAATCTGCATTATGTCAACTGCACTGTCTGGACCAAAATCACCAATAACCCTTGTCAAATCTGTTTCAATATGATATTTCTATCGTATACTGCTCAGCCATTTATTTATCCATACTAATATTACCGCTGATGCCGTGAGGAATTAGTTTGCTAGCTAACAGTAAGTGGGGAACATCATCAAACGCTTTTTGGAAGGCCAAATACTATAGGTTGCCGAAGTATACAATATTGATAATTTAGGATTCATAAAAGGTTGGTAAGGCAAGACCGCTTTCCCAGAAAGTCATGCTGAATTCAATAATTCATGTTTAAGTAAGAGTTCTGTGAGTTTCCTTGCAACAAGCATTTCAAATATTAACCTACAACGGATGTAAAGCTGACTGACCTGTACATTGCTGGCTGCTGACGATTGCCTTTTTTGAATATTGGCGTGACATTTGCACATTGCGAGACAGCT
>CM067350.1:52507656-52520156 GCA_034190875.2 Urechis unicinctus | reverse complement strand
TGGCTTCCTGGATCCATGTGGTTTTAAGATTTAAGCTACGACATGAATAACATGACAGATGGCGTGACTGCATATGATGTCAGGATTTAGCCTTTTTAAATGTAGCTATAAGTTTATTAGTCCTACCATCGGGGAATTATCAACTTAGTTAGGTCGATATATATCCATGAAGCTACTAAATACATGCAAGTCGGGTTTTTCTTGTTGTGCAAGGATGTTTGTTAAATGTACTCGAGCAAATACAAATGCCATGACAGAATGAAAATGAAGCAATGTCATAAACTGTTAACCATAAAGTGTGCCTGCTTTATACGTTATCCTTTTGAATGCTTTGTTATGGTGCCTATTGTCCAAACGTAATATGCTTGGCGACGTCCCTACTTGTTGTGCCCTACAGAATGATTTTAAAAAGGGCATTGTTCAATTATCCATTTGAATTTTACATTCACATTCTATATATATACCGGTCATTTTGACGATTTAAAACGGCAACGCAACTTATTGCTACGACCGTCTTCAAGACGTGCCTGCAGCACAACAATGCGATGGAAACAGCATGTATTTCTGCTAAATTTCTGTTCAACCAAACCCATGAGAATATTTATATGACAAGTATGATCGGCCCTGACAAACACATCTAGAGGTAAGCTAAAGCAAGCACATTTAACTGTTACTCTTATTAATGCGAATTGCGTGTAATGCAACACAGACACACAATAGCTTGAAACGTTAATATGTATATACTGTATATATATATATATATATATATATATATATATATATATATATATATATATATATATATATATATATATATATATATATATATATATACATATATACATATATACATATATATATATATATATATATATATATATATATATATATATATATATATATATATATATATATATATATTAACGACAAAGGGTTTGAACTTGCTTATTAAATATTGCTGATAGCGCAATAGCAATGCATATAATTTGCAAATGGCGACGATCCAATCATGGGTATGCAAGGAGTTGCATAACAATCCTTGAAACGCGTAGATTGTCCTAAGATATCCATTAATTGTAACAGGAACGGATGTTCTTATTAACTTTAACGATCATGTCACATTTGCCTAATTAAATATTTCAGCAAGTAATTCCACAGTAATCAACTCACCACAATGAAATACGGCTAATACCTCTAACAATACTATTATACTACTAAACTTAGAAAGGGATATGATTTCGTAACATCCAGATTCGTTATCAATAACAGGGTCTGGTCATGTAATGCATTCTACCCTAGATAAGGCAAAGCAGGATCGTGCGGTTGTTTTGTGTTTTAGGCGGGTTTATTTCGATTATCTCGGCCAAATACACTCTCAAGGCGACTTTTATTTGACATGTAACAATGGAAGCTATGCTAGCCGTTCTATATCACGCCTATTCGTTCTAATAAATTAATATTGTTAGTGTACGAATACCCCCCGCATTATAGTGGACGAAATTTACATCATAGAAAGCAGCATACTTGTTTTGCAAACCCCTCGAGGAGAAACATTGAACTTTTTTTCCGCCCTGATGTCACACTGCCTTGCATGGATAGTGAGCAATAATGAAGCTGTATCAAGGCAACAAACCGTGACCCTAAGTGAACGAGAGATAGCGCTGAGTGAACGAGAGATAGAGCTGATAAAGTCGGAGCACCAGCTACCGTGGTGCTGAAGCAGGTCAGAAATGAGGCGCGATCTTAACAAAGCATTGTGTTTTGTAAATGGAGCTCGATTCCTGCTCGGGTGAGTCGAATATTTCCACCAGACAAATGTCGACTAGGGGCGGAGGAGGTCTGGGATGGAGGGACCACATTTCCTTTTCTTCAGAATCCGAAGAAGCGATGAGAATGGCTGGTGTTATGCGTGAAGGCAGCGAGCAAACAAGGTTCGAGAGGAAATATCGCGACGGTAAAGATCAAAGAGACTAAACCAGGGGGATGCCTGGACAGGAAGCATAGATAAAGAGGAGAGTAGACAACTGATTAAATGGGATCCATTGTAAACCTAAAAATGCCATTGGTAACTTTTAACTCTTGTGTGTTGACGGAAGTGGATAATCGGTGGAACTTGTATTGATGGTCCGGCGATAAATACCACCTGCTAAGATGGCCGGCCAGTTTATTATTTATACCGGAGAACCAAGAGGCGCGAATAGAGAAACAAACGCTGTATGTAAGGCGACCATGAACGACCTAAGTTCAAAGCGGTGGTACAGCTTTGATATCTTAGCGCGCACAACTAAGACCGGAAGTTCTAAGCGTTGTTGATAGGTGCGACAAAGCGGCCAGGCTTGATGACGTTAACTAAAGTGCATGAGAACTCCTTGGACAGATTGTAGTGACAGGAGGAGCAGCAACTTTTGTCGAGCCATGGGAGTAACTCCTGTTTAGCTGATCTGGGTTTGTCCGCAGGATTCCTTAACCCCATTGTTATTGTGCCGATCTCGATTTCGAGAAATACCATACGCGAGCTAGGAGGGCAGCAATTGTTTTCGCGTTATGATGCAGACCTAGGGTGTCTCTCAAGAGAAGTAGTCATCTATCATAAGCGCAAGAGGCGTTTGATGCACCGTGACATGAGCCAAAGTGTCCGAATAGATAATTGCTGTAAGCCCGTACATTTGTTTGAATAGAAAACCAGATGTGGAAGGGAGTTGACAGAAGTGCGGCAGAGCGAATACCAAAAGAAACACTTGCTCTATATAATATCTCGCCGCGCCAGGAGTGGCCGTGTATGAGATGTCCCTTAAATCCAAGCTCATTTGTTTGTATGCTCCAGACAAGGTACTCTTAACTTGTTAACAACATCGAATTAGTTCCGTGCAGTTAGACCTAAGCGCGAGATCGTCCACTGAGGGATAGCAAAGATCGAAATGAGTCTTATAGTAGCTGTCAGTAGGAATGCCGTCGTTGACGGAGCACGAGTGCGAGAAGCTTAGATCCAGAATCATTCTGCGGGTAGTAGAACCCTTCTTCTCCACAGACATTAGAGTTCAAACGGTCGCTGTAGTTGTAGTGATAACAAGGGGAACCAAGTATCTATGCGCAACTTGGAAGGCGCCGGTATCTTTGCTTATGCATAATCAGGTTAGCCGCTAGAAATTATTGGATGGCTCTGTGTAAGCGAGAGATGCGGTCGGTGACAGCGTCGTTGTTGATGAAGGAGAGGCGGCGGGGCTATTGGTTCCGTTGGCGCGTGAAGGCCTTTGCTAAGCCTCCTTGCCGCTGCCGGTGCGTCGCTATGAGATATCCGGGAGCAGGTCTTCCCTCTGTGACTTTCGTCTAGTCCGACTTTAGCGCATACTTTGCAGATATGTTTGTATTTACATCTTTGACCTCTCGGGTATCCGTTACTGTCAATGTTCCATTGGAAGCAAATCAGGGAACTGATTGTGGCTGGTTGAAAGTTTTGAAACGACAGCAGATGAGGAGGCTTGAACATATCCTTCTTGAGAGAGTCTAGAGATTGGGCCCATTGCCGTTGAGTACCTTAAGAGCGGCACCGTACAATGAGGGCACCGCAGACCATTATCATGAGCTCTTTTAGGTGATCTAGGCGGCTAGTGCTCTCGGATTATGAGGCTCAAGATGTAGCAATTCTGATTTGACCAATCACAAACTCCGGAACGGTCAGCTGATCGTAACTGACTTCTGTCATTCCGGCTCTGTTCACAAATTGTTCAGGAGAAGAAATTTTGCATTTACCTTGACTATTCAGAGGCGTTTGATGTTGAGTGGAGATGGGGGCTGGTAAACCACAGGTTGAAATCTGAGACTGACCTTGAGGCGGCGGCAGGGAAGGTGGAAAGACGTCTGGAAATGTAGGTTGGGGCGTATATGCTATTGAGCTCGGCTGCTGTAACGGGTCAGGGAATGATAAGGGCGCCCTTGTTGCTGAAGTATGCATCGCGAATGACGAGATCGAAAAAGAACCCCTGTTGTATAGAGGTAAACCAGAGAAACCAACACTGGACGGAGACGTTGACGGGACTCGAGATCTAACCGAAGGGCTCGTAACTTTAATTTTTTCTCGAGCCTTTTCCTCCTGGCGTCTCAATTGCTCTATTTTCCCCCGCAGCAGTAGCTCGTTTTTATGGTCTTTGATGAGCGGGGGTGACACGTAGCTCGAATAATTCGTGGTAACTACAACTACACTGCTGATAGCGAACGACACGGTAGAAGTGACTGTGGTTAACGGACGCCATAGTGCATTTAGAACCCGAAGAAGAGAAAGCCGAGTGAAGCGAGTCCAGGCTCTGCGGAGAGTGACCATGAGAGACAGTGCGCATGTATAAACGACTAAGAAGGTCGTAAACACTGCGAAAGGGAGCTTAGACAGGAAAAGGGCGTGCGAGGAAGGTGAATGCAAAGAGCGCCAGATGCGAGAAATGCAAGGGAGGAAGGGGATAATTACATACTATTAAATACTCAATTGCACGATACGTATAGTCATTACATTTAGCTGTATTCGACTATAAAATCCTATGCCGCTAATAGGATGCAACTCAAGTTTAATCAACAAGATGATTCACCTATCAATGGATTGTACATCAATTGGTATTCGAAAAAACACCTTTGGATCTTCTGCAATCGAATTTTGCAGGATGATTAAACATGCGCCAAATCACAGGTGATCATATTTGCTACGAACATTAATGAACACAACTAGTGTGTGGGTAAATATGAAAATATTTTATTTCAAACTGCCGCACTTTCTGAAGATATTCCATAGATGTGCAGACAAGTGTACAATCAGATGTGGTACATATTATAGCAGATTGAAATAATGACATAAAAGTAGTATGTGAATGATACTGGCCACATTAATCGATAAAAAAATATTATTATGCTAGCCACAAACGATAGGTTTGTTGACATATAATTAACAGTAAAACTTTATGTGCAGCACAAAATTCTAAGCCATTATGAAATACGCATTCAATGAAATATAATATTATATTAGGATATGACATAACAATTTGATGACAAGCGATAATTATTCGGATGGCCTCGGGAAAAGAAAGCAGGGAGAAGAAAGCAGCAGTGGATGAACACCCAAGAAATGAATAATTTTCCTAGAATGCTTGTGCTTTAAAACAATGGTATGGCGCAATCTCAAGGCAAGATAAAAAGAAGGACCCTGTGGCCAGCAGAACCATTAGTCGTGACGAAAGATATCGATAGACGCCTAAAGGTAGACAATGGTCGCCTGACGTGGTTATGACCTTGAAAGTAACAGTTAACGTCAAAACGCCCTTAATAATTTGGCTCGATGGATGCAATGTGGACCTCACGCGTAGCAATTTCCACAGTCACCAGCACTTTTCTGCCAACTAATGTCTATTTAGAACACAAATGTAACATGATCATTTGCGAGTACAATGAAAGTTCGGGTATTTTTATTTGAAAAATATCTGATTGCCTAAGCAGATTAGTTATTTGAAAGGACTGATTGTGATTCACTGATTTTATGTGTGTGATGGTGGTTTTGCTTCGGGGCGCAGGTTGTGGGTGAAGGTTCAGTGTAAACACTTCTTATATAGAAGTTGTTTGCGACGGCAAACAATCGTCTAGTTTTACATGATGTTGTGAACATGTCTATTATATTGTAATACAACTGAATATTGGGTTTCTTTGCCTATAACATAAAAAACATATTCCGTGGCAAAACTATTGGCATTTATGTATCTGAGGGTATATATTATATAGATATATATCGATTAAATGTTATCGATATAAACTCACGCGTAGATATAATATACTATATGTAAGAATATGTGAAAGTCTTTTATATAACTGTGCATATTTAGAATAAAAATGTACATTTAGATTTGCGATACAATTTAATGCAGTCACCCCGAGTATAGTTATTTGCCAACTAATGTTTCTATTCTATAATCATTTATATGCGCGATATAGGGAGGCGCTGATTCAAACGGGCTTGAATGAAGTTTCAAATTCACTGATGGTTGTTTATTCGGGGCGCAGGTTTATGGGTGAAGGTTCAGTGGTAAACACGTTCTTATATAGCAGTTGTTCTGCGAGGCAAACAACAATAGTTTTCACATGATGTTGTGTTGTATGTCTATTTGGTGACTGCAACTGAACTATATTGGTTCTTTGCCTAGACATAAAAAAACAATCCGTGGAGCAAACTATTGCGCATTTAAGGGATTATATATATATTTAATAATATATAGGATATATATATATATTATATATATATATATAGATATATATAATAAACGAATTGAATGTAAATGTAGATATATGTATATATAGATAAATATATATATATATAATATATAGATATAAATATATTCATTTATGGATTATAGTTATATATATAATACATATATAGTTTCTTATATATGCATTTATATGCGCAATAGCATTTAACGCGCTGAAATTGATTGAATAATTATCAATAATTTAACCCCACCCCTACTTTTAACTGCAAATTATAGAATTTTTATGGCGTGTTTAAGCAGTTTCGGGCGTTTAATTACATGCAATTGGTGACTGTACGACAACGGCAAAATCTGTGTTTTTCCTCGCGGCCTGAATAAAAATATCCTGAGTAATGTACGTTACATTTAGAAGATAATATCATTCAAAACAAAAATAGTAATACCAGTTAGTGATATACAATGTCCAATGTACAAGTAACCTTACTATTTGATTCCTAACTGACCTTCTGTTTGAACTTGGGACGTAATGTCGGCATTTGGACCATGTCTTCAATAATTTATAGGAAATGTATATACTATGTGAATTAAAAGTCAGGCATAGGTTGATGGGAGAGCCAAATGCGGACAGTTGCATCTAATATTGTCTGGTTATAATTTGATCAAGATCCGCTATTTCACAGTATTAGTTGCATTATATGTACTGTGAAATGACGTTTGTTGCTTTATATGTGTACTGCTTCAATCACCAACTCCGGAGCCCGTATTTCCAACTTATACCTGTAAGTGATGTGCTCGGTATGAGCGTTATTATTAATCTTTTGACTTAACCAGGATGGGATTCCGTAGCTGCAGCAAATGACATAATAATGTCACAGTCCGCGGGTTGAACTGACATATTATGAGGCGACGGCTGCAGGCTCAGTAGCTTGTCCGGATGCATATATCACTGGCAAGTGCAACCATAGGCATAGGTAATTCATAACGTGATATATGTATGTCAAATATACATACAATCCCTCCAGGTTTTATTTAATGGCACCACAAATGCGCCACCACCGTCGCATAATTACGTGCCTGTCCGACACGAGAGCAGATCAAGAGGTTAAACAACATGCCAGTGTGGAAGCTTTGTTACCGTCGGTAGAACATTCACATAAACTTGAAGGCTCGTGTGTATTGTAAGATGCAGCGGACGATATTATGTATATAACATGCGTCGCCGCCACATGACACACTGTTTATATGCTGTGTCATTATGCAATGGCACACGCATTTGTCTATAATGCTGCTTAAGGTTACACGGTAGGTAGAACCATTACAACCTTTTCAATAACTTAGTCATAGAGTAACCTGAAATATCACCGACAACTTGGCTATCGATGTAATATATACGTGTTTGATATATTACGCTGTTCGTAGCGCCAGAAATATGAACAAGTATATGACAAAAGGTATACTAGGCATTACTTTATTTGCTGATTATTAAAGCTGACAATTATTGTTTGCTATCCATTATGACTACTATATACGGCTTATTGAAGGAGCACCTCGGCTTTCAATTTCTTGACATATGTTGTTGATTGATATTTCAATGAAACGGTATTGGCTATCACAACAAACCACACACGTATATGATATCAATTTACAACTGTTCCTTAAATAAAATGATGCACGCATCCCCCCGCTCCTCATCAGTGGCCCATTGCGCTATATGTTGGGTCTGCATAGCATATCCATATATCATTCTAATATTCCGATAGTACGTGGAGAGCAAAAGGTCATTAGGAATTTTTATACAGCAAATCGTTCTCGATGCTTCATAAAAGGCTCATTTTGTGGTATATTAAGAACATGCCAAAGCAGCCCAATATTTTAATAGTTAGCGATCTGGGACCGTATCCATAAAGAATCTTAACTTGAGTTAACTTAACTTGAGTCGGCGTGCTTAGCTGAGTGTGCGAACTCAAGCGTATCCATGAAACAAATTGTCAGTGAACTCAGCTGACAAACAGCAAAACATAATTAATGGCTACAATTTCACACCTTTACCATCGCAATCACATTTTTTTTCGTACACGAAAAACGATAAATATGTAATAATGTTTTAATTAGACAGTAAATTGAATGAAATGGCGAAGAATGATCTATTTTGAAGAAAGAACCGAAATAACTGACTTATTTTTTATATCAGACTTCCGTCTTTATCGTTCGTCAAAACAAAAACAATCTTTGAACTGGTTGTTTATTAATATATATCACACCTCTAGTAAATCAGGCTGTGAAATAATTTATTGATATCAAGTATAATATATGCTATAGCCAGGGGCCGCGAGTTTCACTTACACATATTCCAGAGCACTCCGAACTAGTCTACGGCATTGTTATCCATGAATAGGACCGCACATAGAATCATTGCTCCTTTTGGCGACAATTTACACACTTACGAGGAATAATAATCCGGAATATAACAACGGCCAATCCACACTAGCTGGAAATAATTTCATCCGATATACTTGCACTAATAACATTATAATACCGCGATGAATATTAATACTCAGTGCGCTGGAATTCGCGCGATACTGGGTCATTAATATACAAATATGTAAAATATATAAAAGATATATATATAAATATATATATATATATATATATATATAAATATATATATATATAACATATATATATACATAAATATTTATATTTATACATAAAAAATATATATTTATATATATATATGTATATATATATATACATATATATGCATATATATATGAACATATATGTACATATATATATATTTATATATATACAAAT
The DNA here is from genome assembly GCA_034190875.2 of Urechis unicinctus. NCBI lineage: Eukaryota > Metazoa > Annelida > Polychaeta > Xenopneusta > Urechidae > Urechis > Urechis unicinctus. Next base: position 52,511,106 of record CM067350.1, on the reverse strand, counting down.
ATATATGTATATAAACATATAATATGTATATATATAAATAAAATGTATACTTATTTGTATATATATGCATATATATAAATATACATGTATATATATATACATACATATATATATATATCTATATATATATATATATATATCTGATTTATATATATTAATATATGCACATATATGTAAATAGATATATATAATCATATATGTATATAAATAAATATTTATATATATACATGTACATGTATGTATATACATACATGTATATATATAATATATATATAAGTATACATATATTCATATACATGTGTATTTTTATATATTTACATATATATATATACATACTTATATATATGTGTATTTATATACATATATCTCTTAATTTATATTAATATATATATAAATATACATATATTATATATATATATATATCAATATATATATACCCCTATATGTATAAAATATATATTATATATATATATATGTATTTATATGTATATATATTTACATATATCTAAATATGTATATATATTCATATATATATATGTATATATATGTATATTTAAAAATATATATATATGTGCATATATATATGTATATATATATATATGTACGTTAACGTAAATGAGCATTCATATATTAATATGTATATATATTTATATATAAATATATTTATATACATATATATATATATATACGCGTGCGTATGTAATTACATTTGCGTCAGTTAATATTTGTATATATATATAAATATATAAACATATATATATATATATATGTATATCCATATATATAAATGTATAATACTGTATATATGTATATATTTGTACATATGTATATATTTATACAAAAGTTTATATATGCATATGTACTAATGTATATATAAATATATATACACATATTATCGTGTTCAGTAATACATATGATTATATATATATATCATTGTATATATGTGTATATTCATTTATATATACTGTGTATATATATATATATATATGTATATATATATATATATACATATATATATATGTTTATAAATATATATAGATATATAAATATATAAATACATGCACGTACATATAAATGTATATATATTTATACATGTATAAATATACTGATATATATGGATATATACATATATATATATTTTTATGTGCATTTATTTATGAGTATACGCAAATACACTAATGTGTATTGATATATACATGCATAATATAACATATATATGTTTATATATGCGTTTACATATACATATGTATCCACATTTATGTATATGTATATGCACATATATTCATACATATCGACACATATGTATACGTATCTATGAATATATTTTATTGCATATATATATGCCTTTATATGTATATATAAATGTAATTGCACATATATATTTATATATATATATGCATAAGCATACACACATTCATATAACTATATATATATATATATATATATATATATATATATATATATATATATATATATATATATATATATATATATATTATAGATTTATATATATGCATGCAATTTTGGTAGAACCATTGAAATACGGCTGACTTTGTTTATTCGTGGATCTTGTACCCGAGAACTCTATTGTCTCAAAATTCCTTTGCCATAAATCATGTTATGTTGACTATCATGGCTAATCAGCTCACTTATCTCTGATACTTTGAATAAACCTGCACCTGTGTAAAGGGCAAATACCGATACATATAATATATGTACTTGTTATTAGTAGTTCTGCCATCATAGAAGCAGTTGTTTTTCAATAATTTGTTTGAGGATCATTGAGAATTTGGGGTTTAAGTTTTCATGGACATTTGTGTTTGTGAATTAGGAATGATTGGATAACACACAATATATGGAGCCTTAAACAATGGAGCAACCCCCAAAACGGCAATGTTACAGCTTACTAAGCAGATCACTTTGCAATCACTCTTTATCATTGTTTCTATCTGAAGCCGCACTTCCAGAACATCACTGAGGTGCAACCAAAAGCCCAACTTTCGCTATGTGTTTATCACCTTGAGCTTAACCAAGCTAATATATGGCTCATAGTGTGTCTAATGATGTTGCCACCTAATGGTATTGCTGAAAAACTTGCCCCTTAAAGTCCATCATTGCTGATTATTTTCGATGTTCAATCTCCCATCACTCACAGTTAGTTACTGCGACCGGAAACTGTCTTCCACAAAACGCCTTTATTTTCACTGTAGGAAACCTTAAGTGTATAGTGGCTTCGAGTCACCGCTTTTACCAATGGTGATTTCGAGTATTAGCCACTGACGTGCTTCGAATATTCGATTTGTAAATGACGACTATATATATGAAATAATATCAAAATCCTATAGCACTCATTTGTGTTGTAGTTAACCATATAATCACATATATCAATTATTTGGAATTATACCTGATCTATTGCTCATTTGCAGCGGCATCCATGATAACCTATGTTTCTTGTACACCTGTTACAAGATTCTCTCTGATGTTCCACATTCCTTACACAAACGCATCAACCTAATAAATCACCATGTCTTGACTTTAGACGTCCTGATGATCTTCCGGATGAGCACCAGGACACGTTCTAAGTAAGTGCAGGGAGACGAATTCTAGATATCGTGGCGCTGAATAATTGTGTAACTGGGTGATTTGTAAATATATTTCCCTAATAGATCAAAGTAAAATGCGTGGAATCGTTCATTTGAGCTAGACAGCTACCAACCAATATAAATTTATGTAGTTCACCGAGTACGTTGAGTCGGCGATCTAACACGGTGTATTTATCTTCTCAAGCTATGACCTTTGTAACCCATGTGTACACTGTGAGTTGGCGCACCCGTAGTCATTACAATAATTCACTGACAAGCGATATGAAACCTGCACCAGTACAACCCCGCCATGTTGTTCCTGGCTTTCGGCTCCATTGTGACTTATGGCGTATGTACGGTGGTGTTTAGCTTAATGGGCAGCTCTTCCATTGATGTTTTATTGGAATGCGTACAATTGCGAGGGAAAATCGTGTTCTTGTAATTCCGCATCTTTGGCAGCAGCATTGAACTCCTTCTAATAAGACATGTCAGCGGGTGAATTGGACTTCATAATTATGCATTAGTGCTTGGCAAATATTTCGCCACTGTAAAAGAAAACAGGAGATACCATAGACATGACGGGTTATGAAGGCTCTCCCTAGTGTGCAGTCTTGTTACATATCAGTCGTCGCAATTGCCACCCACACAATAACAGGTCCAACATCTGTCAATCTATTTTACACATATCAAGTCAAATAACGAAATAAGTGAGTATACATCCACTAATAGAATAATAAGTACCACGTGAACATAACATAGCACAATGCCTTGCTGTCGATGATATTTAATCATGTACAATACTCGATGGTCATAAAGCCATAAGATGAATTTGTCTTTGCATGGAGTACAAGTCGGTGCATATTTGAGA
>CM067350.1:52500156-52505156 GCA_034190875.2 Urechis unicinctus | reverse complement strand
TTAAAGAAACAATTCATACTTGTGTGTGTACATATGAATTGAACTTATTTGCAGTCATATTTTATTAAATGTTTTTCCCATCTTTTGACTTACAAACGGAAAGATGGACGTTGCCGTGCGCTTAACTAATGCGTTGTTTAATATTACGTCACTTTCAAATATCATTTCAGTCTGAACGCAACGATCCAACAGTGTGGGACAACCGATAAGGCTATGTCACTAGCAAGAGACATTGGGGTGGAGCCGTCCATTCCGTGATGCCCGGGGCGACAGGCAAACAGGCCTAACGCACCAGCGGCAACACCCACAGAATACTGCAAGGTCAACATGTTCCTTCCTTTCATTGACCACCTAGTTGTTAAGTTAACAACCCGCCTGCTTAAACCGCATGGGAGATTTACTGCACAATATCTTCTGCCGACGAAAGTAGGTTTTCATTCATCCTTTTTTGATGAAATAAAATATGTGATATCAATGAAAATACTTGAAATTGCGTAATGTTATACATGTATAGTTAAATAAAACATCAATTATATTATTGTTCCGTAAATAAACAAAGTGTGTGTACCAAAACGTTAAGTTCTGTGCATATCTATATTTTTCTCTAAAGCAATTGCTTATTTTATTGTTTAATTATAAAAAAGTGGGTCATGTTTGTTTTGTTATAGGCTACTCAACTGACACCTGTCAGGGCCGCAGAGATTTTTGCAGAGTACAGTGTGACGAGGAGATGTTTGTCCGGGAGTGTAAAAGATGGATTGCTAAGTATCCAGACCTGGAAACATCTTTGCGAGTGGCCACTGAGGCATCATATCCAAACATAAGACTTTGCATGATGGTGTTGATGTGCATGCCCGTTTCCACAGCTACGGCAGAGCGGTCCTTCTACACGATGACCACCGAGAGGCTTTCAGGGCTTGGGCTTCTTAACATTTATCAAGAGCGAGATATCAACGCGGAGCACGTAGTGGATGTTTTTGCACGTAGAAAAGACCGTCTGCTGGCGTAAGTGTTCAAAGTTTAAACGTGTTTTGTTGTGCAAAACTGTTTCAGAATGGGAAAAAAATCCATAAGATAAACTATGCATACATTTGTGTATTATTTGCTTGTGATGTTTTCCGTGTTTAAATCAAACTATATGTGATATTTGTCCTCAATGCAACTTGTTCATCTGTAGATCCTATATAATCGGAGGGAGGCATCTCCACTAAGTATAAATATGTTTTGAATATTTATAGCTTATGCCATATTCTTTTCTCGATTTGTGAGGCGACACGACAGAATAGAACAAGGCGCAACATATGTAGGTGCTGAGCTCGCCAGTTTTCTATTGTTTTTTTAGGAGAGCAAAGACCTCAAACAGATGTTTGATTTGAAGTTCAATCCTTGCAGTAAGTAAATATATGCCGTTTTCCGAAACTAATTTAAAGTCGCTTCACCCATCGATGCACAATATTTGCAAATTTCTAGGGGAATAATTATGCGATTTTAAGAATCCCATTTTGTTCCAGGAAAAAAAAGGATTAATAAATATATAAATGCAAATAAATTTACATATATATACCGACATATGTATGCATACATCTATATATATACATTTATACAATCGATATAAATATATATATATATATATATATATATATATATATATAGATATAGATAGAGATATATATATATATATATATATTTATATATATATATATATATATATATATACATATTTATATATATATATATATATACATTGATGTATATACATATTAATAAAAATATATACATATTTATAAATATCCATCCTTGTTCAAATACATATATAAATATCAATTTAAATATATGTATACATATATATATGCATTAGTAAATAAATTCATATCATATATATATATGTATATAAATATATATATATATATAAATATCTATCCGTACTTATATATATATATATATATCAATTGGTATATGTACATCAATATATATATATAAAAATATATATATATATATATATATATATATATATATATATATATATATATATATATATATATATATATATATATATATATATATATATATATATATATAAGTTGCATGAGATGTCTTCAAAAGTCGATGTATATGAATTTTGTAACTCCTGGACAGTCTCAGTTAGCATGACCATCGTACAATGGACTATGTGTGTCAATAACATTAAATGAGCTCTCATGAGAACTATAGAACATGCATCTGCAAGTGAAAGTGGTAAATAGAATAGAAGATTATGACAATGACTGATGAGTCACTGTGGATGTCAGTGTGGTGATAATCCTGTATATCTGAGTTTATTTAGATAGTTGTTGCTTCCGAGTCTGGCAATCGAAGCGTCGATGAAGTCAGCTAACATACCGTATGCGCATACCGCAATTGTAATCGGGCGATAATATGCGAAGTTGAATGGTTATTTCAGATGACGAAGACGACAACAAATAAAAAAAGGTTTAGGTTGTAAAAGTCACTTTACCTTTGAGGTGTTTTTTTTTATCCCGGCACAAATTAAATTAGTCAAAAAGTAAACACAGACAATATGATATTCTTCCAGCCTAGTGGGGAAGACTACGCTTCACAAACAACAAACTACGCTATGAAATCTGCACGTTATGCCTTCAGAGTCGAGCACTGCTCGCTTGTGGAAAGCAGAAAACTCGCAAAAACCATTATTTGTATGGGCAGTTTTAGCGCAATTAAGTCCATATGTGGCTCACACCTGCACACATAATTACACATCAACCGTTTCGTGAAATATGTAATCAACATATCGACTTCAAATCTCCACCCTAGTGGTTGACTAGACCCCAACTAGGGATAGATGTTAAGATGATTCACATGGTTTTTTAAATAAACCAAGGTGTACATTCCATGGCTACATCCTATAGCAAGTAGTTTTTGCATTTAAAGTAAACATCATGACTTCTTTAGGAAAGTCTCAATGGGACCACTCCCAATCAGCTATTAAAAAAGGCAATTTAAACCTCAAATGCAATATTTTACCACCCATATCGTGCTGGTAGTGTAAAAAGATGCTCAATAAAAAACTTTTTGATATATTGTCCTGATAATTCTTGACGAGATTAAAGCTTTTTCAACCTTCCATGAAACTAGTGCTGAATGCTTGCATAATAATAATGGTTATTGAGTGTCAGCTATTAAGCACAGATGAAGTCATATATCTCATATGTTCATTGAATTGATATCTTTAATTAAACTTTGATATTTTATCAGGTAACGCGGGCAATAAGTGTTAATTCTAAATACTTGTATCTAAGAACTGCCTCGTTTAATATATAATAACCTTCTATTTGCTTTTCATCACCATTTTATTGTTATCTATCCGCAGAATGCTAATAACCTATGAACTTCAAACTGATGAAATCAAGGCGATTGACCTGTCAATGCATCATTCAGAGCTTATTATTGAATGCAACAAATGTACATGTACGATATCTACCTTATTATCAGGATTTAATAAACTCGTGATCAAACGAGCTAAACATTGGATTGCACAATTTTCTCCTCACTATCAACCAAGCATTTTTCATGGTCGTACATTTCGTTACAATATCTCATACCCAATGCACTAATTAACCAATATAGTGTTTACCGCTAGCAAACGTTGCGTGAATTAATCAACCATTGAGGCAAGGAAGGTTGATACAATGTTGTATCATGATATCCGATAATGTCAGCACATAATTTACCTCGAACGTGAGATGATGCTAATTACATATGCATTAGAAGTATAAAGCGACTGTCAAATGTCATTGACAGAATTGCTGATTTTTAACTTAAACTTTTGACGCACAACACAAAGCCGTTCTCCATCGCAGTCTCTTGACATTTTTTTCTTTTTTAATCTATTATCAAAGACGTTTTCTCATCAGCATCGAAGGCCAACTTGTGTTATAGCAATTTATAACGAGATAAGCAATATGATAGCAGTTCTTCGCGTGTTGCCACTTTGTTGCTCATCCTGCAGTCAGAGAAATACAAACGTAAGCGGTGCTTTTGAAGGAAGGTGTTGACACATTTAGAATTAATGGTATATAGTGATTTGTAATATGTGATTATGATTCAAGCATATCAAACTTGGGAACATCTCTGCTGCCTGATGATAACAGCTTTTAAGTAATCCATATTTACGGATAATAAACTGGCATAACAATTGTTTTTTTTAACTTCAGCAATTTGATAATTATGCACGTTATGTTTATAGATGAGTATATTCAGTAATTCGATACCCAAAACGTTGATTCACTTGCATCAAGTATGCTTATCGTGGTAATACAATTCATACACGCTCGTTCTTATAACTAGTACTGTATTCGTATTCGCAAAGCAATATCATGATATTCGTGAGGCAACGAAAGCACACTTGGGCATGACATAGCTAATTGGCTCTTAATTGGATGAACACCTGATAATCATTTTGTATGTGTTAGACACATTCACACAAAACCTTTGTAGTCCTTGAGATTAAATGTTTCAACTGGACGGCTAGAGTGCTTTTAGAATGTAGTCGTCTTTTACGACTTTTACTAAACCTTTCACTCATCAACATGTTGAAAGCTTTTCTTTATTCATCAGATTGTCGAAGACAAATCTGCTAAATTACGGCAATCCGCGAATAGCTCTTGCTTGTATTCATTGACATAGCCTAGTCCTCTCTATACTGCAGATAAGATGCTAATCAGGGAATCGAAACCCGGAATTATAACTGCTACTAGATAAAGGTTAGAAAATTTCCGTCAAACCAAACAAATGCTTTATTCGAAGTAAGTTCAAAGCAGTTACCGCTAGAATGATTACAAGTTTCCGTCCCTTGCATTTTTGCATTGTTATTTGCCTTTTATAGCATCTACAGAAACGGGGAGGTTAGAATATAAATGAATTCAACCTGATGGTTAACAGCCAAAATTGTTACATGATTTTGTCAAATGCGCTTCTGGCAATAATACAACATTAAGCATTTT
>CM067350.1:52475897-52492531 GCA_034190875.2 Urechis unicinctus | reverse complement strand
GCCTTGTTCTATTCTGTCGTGTCGCCTCACAAATCGAGAAAAGAATATGGCATAAGCTAAATAAGGCCACGATATTTGTTTTTAAACATTGTTTCAGGCTTGAAGCTTATTTAGCTCCAAACCATCGCGTTTTATATCAACAGATTGTTGACAGTGCAGTGCCTGAAATTGATTGTTCGTCCAAATTCACATTTTGAAGGGAGTAAAAGTCGTTAAGAGATCGTTTGTAAACTATCCAAAATTATTCATAGGTAAAAAACAGTACGCAATAGAACCCTTTGATATTGATACAGATATCACGATGACTCGCCAGATCTGAGCCTCAGATCACGTACAGGGCAGTTATTTGTCGGTGCTCTGCCTGACAATGCTTATCGTAATACATTGTCCACTTGTGCACCATCAGATGGTAAGCAAAGGGTGTTGTGTCATGTAGTGTGTACACCATTCCGGCATGGCAGCTGTCACCAACTGTTCGAGATCAACAAGCTCGTGGTTATGCTAATTATTTGGTACAATGTTGTTCTACAAACCACTTAATCAAAAACGCTTTAATTGGCTTAAGCAACAACAAAAGATTGGCCACGTCGTCCAATAACTTCAGCGGACTACATCGTGTTCCGCATAACACGATGAGCAAGTGCAACACCATCCTTAAACTTCCACAAACTCATAGCCCTGAAGTCAGTACAAATAATCATAAAACATAGTAAGCAAGCTCAACACTGCAGCGTCACTCAGTGCGACTTGATTTTACAATTTGACCTAGTACAATGTAAGATTCCATACAGAGACATGCAAATCAGTGTTATTTGCTAATATATTCGCCAGCAGTTGGCAGTTGGTATCGGGTTATTCGCTTACCTTCCAGGCTTGTTGTGTGTGTTAATCATTACGCCATAGTTATCCCCTAACGTGTATATTTCGACACACTCGACCGCGTAATCATTACCTCCGTCTGCTCTAAAGTTTTCTCGCAGACGGGCTGCTATTTCTATGTAATCACCGACAATATCTTATCGGAATAAAGATGCTCAAAAAAAGTTCCACAACCCTTGACAAGGAATAACAATACATATGTGCTAAAAAATAAAGAAATAATGCATATTGTGACCTGATGACACTAACTATCGTGTCCTACGACATTTTTCTGGCCGTTATCCATCCAGTCAGCATCCTCTGTAAAGATCTTCTCATCATCGTCTATGTCGTCTTCATTGTAATACTTCACCCAATTATCAAGCTGTTGTTCAATCTTTAGGGTGAGGTCTGTTGCACAGATAGATAAGCAGAAAAAAAAAATTTATCGTCCTCAGTACCATAAATATAATTTGCATACCAACACTAAGTTGCAAGTGACAGTGGCTAGTGGTGAATGGTATATTCGTTGCATTGCCTATTCGACTGAGTTTCAAAACACAAAATTCGCGAGGACCATGCAATATCTCCAGGTGGGTGGCCTAATATGCGCTGATAAAAAATATATCTGAGCATTACTTTCCGCCCGGTAGCAACAACTATAAATCAAAGCTATCCTCAATATCAGATAGGATAACTTACGAAAACGAACATATTAGGAGAATCTTGTAGTTTTTCTGCGTGTCATTGCCACCTCTCGCGCTACCAGGCAATCCTAGTATTAGCTAGTCTTTATAAAGTAATATGTATTCAAACATAATCCTTACCTGCGTTACCATAGACCTTGCCACAAGCCGAGCAGGAGGGCATAACCACAGCCATCAGCATTCCCGCACACAGAGCCTCGCTGAACATTATACCGTTTGGTTTGAGTGTGTTTGAAAAGATGATTAATACTTCACCGTTTCCTGTCGCGTTGTGGTGCTGTCGCAGCGCATGCTGAGGTGTCACATACGTGCGCTATTTATACTTGTTTCTGCGCATTCACAGTTGCACGATATGCAAGCCATACCACAGCCAGCTCAACATTCAAGTTGCCAGCTACACAAACACGTCATATATCGTAATCAAATAGTGATGCTGAGTGCGAGATGTGCAATTGTCGGCAGCATGTGGCATTTATATAATGCTTTGTAATAACATTTCACATTGAAATAGCACAACAATTGAACCAAGCACTATTGCGCTGGAAGCGGAGATGTTTACGAGGATATAACTCGCACACTTTTTTTGTAGTTGTGCTACATTCCAGGGGCGAAGCTGGAACGCAATTTGAAGTACTCCCATTTTTAGCGGGGGGTCCGGGGGTCCTCCCCTTGAATTTTGTTTGTTTACTCGTGCGATTTGGTGGCATTTGACGCATATCTGGTAACTTGAAATGCAAGTTTTAAGTTAAAAATAACTGAAGCAAAAAACGAAAACTGCAAGATCGAGCAATAAATATTCAAAACATATTTATACTTGGTGGAGATGCCTCCCTCCGATTATATAGGATCTACAGATGAACAAGTTGCATTGAGGACAAATATCACATGTAGTTTGATTTAAACATGTCAATATATGGAAAAAAAGGGGTCAACCCCCCAAAAATTGCAAGAAAACGTTTCTTGGTTGTTTTTGGTTCCTGAACATCTGTAGATTGACATATTAAAAGTTAACCAAACTCGGATGACCGGAAAGTGGGTTAATTAGGCAATTTCCAAGATGGCCGCCAAAATTGTTAAAATGCTTAAATTTTTTGGGCTGTCCATAACTCAGCCATTTTTCACCCAAAACTGATTATGTAAGTATGTTTTCTAATGTTTTTGAGGTCAACCTTTCACCTGAACCTGGTTTCTTTCATGTGTGACATCCCGATGGGGGTGCAATAGGGGCACCCTTACCCAAAAACTGTGTTTTGGGTACATATTAGGAAAACCTTATATTTCCCAATTAATTAAGGAATTGCAAGAACTATTGTTTCTTGGTTTTCCATTGTTCTTTAAGGTCTGAACATTAAGATAGCAAAGGTTCCCTAAAATTGGAGGGTAAATCTTGGTCAATTTCAGGATTTTTACCCCAGTTTGGTATTTGTTTGAAATGGCTCCTTGATTCATGATTTGTTATTTCTCACACGAAAACGCTGTTGTAAGCATGCTTTTGGAGTTGGGTTTTTTTTTTCATTCAGCTCAGCTCAGATGAAGGTGCCCGGTTCGTTAGAGGGGAAATCCTAGCTGACCCCCACCCTACCCCGCCAACGCTCTACGATTGAAAGGATAGAGACTGTTTATTCTTCCGTTGTGTCTGGTGAAATGTCCTACGAGTCGTTAAAAAATCATTAGAAGAAATCAAGCACATTGAACAGAAAATCCAGTCAGCATAGGTTAGCATGGCAGCTTCATCCAAAACCAGTCAACTTTGGATCGGATATCAGGAGATGTTGGAAATAGCACGTGCATTGATCAGAGCTGATCGCTCAGGCGACTGGAGAATGCATCTCAGTGCAGTGTCTGATTGCATTCCGATATTCGCAGCTGCTGGACATTTCAATTATGTTAAGTCTGAATACCTCTACCTACACTGCATGAATGAACTAGGTCACAAGCATCCAGACATTGTTACAAAATTTGAAAACGGCCTACATGTTATTAGGAGGACAGACCAGTTCTGGGCAGGATTGGGATCGGATCTAACTATTGAACAGACTCTCATGCGTTCCTCAAAAGTAGCGGTGGTCTAACCAGAGGAAGTGGCATGACAGAGGAACTAAGGACCATCTGGACACTGTCATCATCCGTGTCATCAGCGTACAACCTTGCGATGCAAGAGTTCTCTAAACAATCATTTACCTCAAGTGAACAGCACAAAGACGCCACAGTGCCAAGGATGTAACCTGATCATGTAGACAGTACTAAACTGATGCAAAAATTAGTTGACTGCAATCCATTTTCTGAGGATTCTTCATTAAGAAATGTTGTGACTGGTGTGGTGGCCAACGCAGATGTCAATGAACATGAATATGGAGCTGTCGGCAAGGCCATAGTACCAAAAAATGGTTGGGCAGCCAATATTCACGTATTCCTTTAAAGGAAAGGACAAAGCCAAGACTCTTGGTGACTCATCGTCAGTGAAAGTGAATACCGAACAAATGATAAATTCTGAACTCCTGTTCTAGAGATTTCTTGTAGTTTCACAAGCTGGCGACTTGACACTGCAAGATATCATGGACTACGAACTACGGACTAGTCCATATCCTCCTGCCCTACTCGCGGCAAAACATGTGTTCCAGAAGGCTGACAAGCCACAGTTGGCTGATGCTCTACGGGATTACGCAAATAAATCCTCCAGCTCCAGAAAGGCCGTTCTAACAGATTCGACGCCAGATTCCGAACATTTTGTGCTTGACGGAGGCTCCTTACTTCACCGTCTTCCTGGAAAAAAGGGATGACCTACGGGGAAATTGCCGAGATGTATGCCAATCTCACCCTTTCCAAGTATGGACATGCCACAGTAGTTTTTGACGGATACAGTGAAGAGCCTAGCATCAAGGACAATGAACATCAGAGACGACAAACGAAATCACACCCGCTTGTGTCTTTTGAAATGAATACCGTCGTCTTTTTTCCTCTGGCAGAATGGAGGATTTCTTATCAAGGGACTCTAATAAACAGAAACTAATCCTCCTCATCAGTGACAAACTGAAACAGAGGGGTTGCGAAGTCATCAATGCGCATTGAGATGCAGATGTTCATATTGTGAAGGCAGCAACAGCATCTGCAAAAGTTCGAGACACAACTTTGATTGGGGAAGACACGGACCTTCTGATTCTGCTTCTACATTACACTGAGAGGGACAGCAAGAAACTCTACTTTCGTTCGGACAAAAAGAAAGCAAAACATGTATATGATATTGTCCGTCTAAAGGAACTCTTGGGAAATGACATATCTTCACAGCTGCTGTTTTTACATGCTTTTACAGGTTGTGATAGCACTTCCAGGATTTATGGTATTGGCAAGAAATCCCTTTTCCAAAAAGTGATGAAAAATGATTCTCAGATAAGAGCTTGTGCAAAGACCTTTACTACAGCTGGTCAGGATGTGGCAACAATAGTTGTTTCTTTGTTTGGAGGAAAAGCTGGCACATCTCTGGTAAACCTTAGAAATACATTGCCTGCTAAAAAGTTTTCATCTGCTAAATTATTTGTGAAGCCCGAGAAATTGCCCCCAACGGAATCTGCGGCAAAGTTCCACTCTCAACGTTCATTTTATCAGATCATGGTGTGGATGGGAAAGGATGAAAACATGGACCCAAAGGACTGGGGTTGGAAGTGTGAAGACAACATTTTGTTACCTGTTATGACTGACCAGAAAGCGGCTCCAGAAAGTCTTCTCAAGGTTATCCATTGTAACTGTACAACAGGTTATAGTAATACTCGATGTAGTTGCAGGAAGTACGGTCTTCCATGTACTTCTGCTTGTGGACCCTGCCAAGCTGAGTCATGTTACAATCAATAGTGATTCTACCATAGACGGTTCCGAGGAAGAAGATTGCGATGATAATAACCATGCTCTGTTTTGAACAATTATATTGTGTGAATGACACTTGAACTTGATAAGAAAATTCAGGTGTGTACTATGTCAATTATTTGCGACATTTTGGTAATTTATGATGTGTGACGTATGGCGTATGACCATGACGTAGATGGTTCAATAACCCTTCCAAGTTGTGGTTCCTTGTGTATGTACATCTGATTGATTATCAAGAGCCGAAATGTTGGTTTTCTACCAGTTCTGGCGGTCTTGATCTATTCAGCAACCCACTACGTCATGATGATGCAATACTACGTCATAGGGACATCCAGGTGAATTCATCATGACCTTATTTTTATCTTAGGTATCACATTTATATATGTTTGTAATACATTTATGGGGTCTAAAACCAACCATTAAAAAATTTGCTGTACATTCATAATTCAATGGCGGCCATATTGGATATTATGTATTTTCACCACTTTCCGGTGGCTCAAATTTGGTAAACTTTTAGGGTGCGCCTAAGTACAGCTAATTGAACACAAAAAGACAAAAAAACCTTTTCTTGCAATTTTTTTTGGGGGTCAAACCTTACTTTAAATCTCTGCGGCCCTGACAGGTGTCAGTTCAGTAGCCTATAACAAAACAAACATGACCCACTTTTTATAATTAAACAATAAAATAAGCAATTGCTTTAGAGAAAAATTTAGATATGCACAGAACTTAACGTTTTGGTACACACACTTTGTTTATTTACGGAACAATAATATAATTGATGTTTTATTTAACTATACATGTATAACATTACGCAATTTCAAGTATTTTCATTGATATCACATATTTTATTTCATCAAAAAAGGATGAATGAAAACTTACTTTCGTCGGCAGAAGATATTGTGCAGTAAATCTCCCATGCGGTTTAAGCAGGCAGGTTGTTAACTTAACAACTAGGTGGTCAATGAAAGGAAGGAACATGTTGACCTTCCAGTATTCTGTGGGTGTTGCCGCTGGTGCGTTAGGCCTGTTTGCCTGTCGCCCCGGGCATCGAGGAATGGACGGCTCCACCCCAATGTCTCTTGCTAGTGACATAGCCTTATCGGTTGTCCCACACTGTTGGATCGTTGCGTTCAGACTGAAATGATATTTGAAAGTGACGTAACATTAAACAACGCATTAGTAAAGCGCGCGGCAACGTCCATCTTTTCGTTTGTAAGTCAAAAGATGGGAAAAACATTTAATAAAATATGACTGCAAATAAGTTCAATTCATATGTACACACACAAGTATGAATTGTTTCTTTAAACATATATACAAGCTATGAAATTAGTGCACTGTTAATGAGTGACGGGTCTAGGAAAAAAAATATCATGGCCATTTACGCCGATGAAAAGTATAACTATAGTCCGACCCAAAGTATGATCAAGTACACTGGTACATATTTACTTTATGCTTCTTCTATTGCCTCCAGTAAATCACACGTCTTCGTCTGGAGGAGTTTCGACAGGTGTACGAGCCCTGACAACGCATGTTCGACAGCCACTAGGGTAGTGATGAACTCGAAGTTCTGAATAGAGCGACTGTATACCGCGACTTTGCTGTCACCATAGTCGCTAGCGAGTTCGTCCAAGGAACTTACAACAACTCTGGAAATTCATGACACAATTAAATCAATGTTTCGAGAATGGTTTGTGAGCGAACAATATGAACATTGAAAGGCTTTCTATTCAGACGATAAAACATACACACATACCAACATACACACATACACACACATACATACATACATACATACATACATACATACATACAGACAGACATACATACATACATACATACAGACAGACATACATACATACATACATACATACATACATACATACACACACACACACACACACATACATACATACATACATACATACATACATACATACATACAAACATACATACATACATACATACATACATACATACATACATACATACATACATACATACATACATACATACATACATACATACATACAACATACATACATACATACATACATACATACATACATACATACATACATACATACATACATACATACATACATACATACATACATACATACATACATACATACATACATACATACATACATACATACATACATACATACATACATACATACATACATACATACATACATACATACATACATACATACATACATACATACATACATACATACATACATACATACGTGCATTTCACAACATTGTTGAGGCTTTTTCAAACGCGTTGTTTCCGCAGGGTGTCATGTTTTTGGGTGCACATTTTGGTTAAGATTTTTCCCCTTGCTTTCCTTTTACAAACATCCGTACGCAGTATTCTGTACGTGATATGGTTTTGCAATAACATACGAGTAATGATCAAGCAAACAATGGGAGTAATCCTCTTTTCAAAGGAATTCGATGTCCATTTGACAATTAGGCAAATACATCAGCTTGCGCCGTGGACAATGGTCGTCACAAACTGAGGGTAGACGCCTGAACATGCAATATTTCCTTATCGTGTCGAGCGCTAGGAAAGACAAGTTTTTCATGCATTGTCATGAACGAAGACGTAGCATTGGATCAAGTAATGTCGGTTTTGGGTGTGATCTGTCACGATTGAAGCAGGTGCAATTTTCTATACCTCCGTTCAGAGGCAATATCCGGTTTGTGGCAGCGATTCATGGATCTTGAGCGAATTCCATTTGTAAAGCGTCGTTTACTTTCAAGGCTTCCATGCGCCACTATACATTAGCCATACTATGATATACTGCTTTTGCAGCGGTCAAATTATAAACGGCGTAAAATGCCTCATAATATTTTAAACCTTGCAAACCAAATGAGTGGATGTTTACTCCCCATATTCGCCATTGCTACATATCTCAATCTTCAAAATATTGCCAACGTAGATATGCAAAAATTCTCTGGCGATGATTAAGAAGTATTTCATTAGTTTTTGTACAAGGTAAAAAAACGTGAAGCTCTCAAGTAGTTGTCATCAGTTGCGAGATTTCTCAAATAGGCACCGACTTGTACTCCATGCATAGACAAATTCATCTTATGGCTTTATGACCATCGAGTATTGTACGTGATTGAATATCATCGACAATTGTGCTATGTTCACGTGGTACGTATTATTCTATTAGTGGATGTATACTCACTTATTTCGTTATTTGACTTAATATGTGTAAAATAGATTGACAGATGTTGGTTCTGTTATTGTGTGGGTGGCAATTGCGACGACTGATATGTAACAAGACTGCACACTAGGGAGAGCCTTCATAACCCGTCATGTCTATGGTATCTCCTGTTTTCTTTTACAGTGGCGAAATATTTGCCAAGCACTAATGCATAATTATGAAGTCCAATTCACCCGCTGACATGTCTTATTAGAAGGAGTTTAATGCTGCTGCCAAAGATGCGGAATTACAAGAACACGATTTTCCCTCGCAATTGTACGCATTCCAATAAAACATCAATGGAAGGAAGCTGCCCATTAAGCTGAACACCACCGTACATACGCCATAAGTCACAATGGAGCCGAAAGCCAGGAACAACATGACGGGGTTGTACTGGTGCAGGTTTCATATCGCTTGTCAGTGAATTATTGTAATGACTACGGGTGCGCCAACTTGCAGTATACGCATGTGTTACAAAGGTTAAGCTAGAGAAGATAAATACACCGTGTTAGATCGCCGACTCAACGTACTCGGTGAACTACATAAATTTATATTGGTTGGTAGCTGTCTAGCTCAAATGAACGATTCCACGCATTTTACTTTGATCTATTAGGGAAATATATTTACACATCACCCAGTTACACAATTATTCAGCGCCACGATATCTAGAATTCGTCTCCCTGCACTTACTTAGAACATGTCCTGATGCTCATCCGGTCAAGACATGGTGATTTATTAGGTTGATGCGTTTGTGTCAGGAATGTGGAACATCAGAGAGAATCTTGTAACAGGTGTACAAGAAACATAGGTTATCATGGATGCCGCTGCAAATGAGCAATAGATCAGGTATAATTCCAAATAATTGATATATGTGATTATATGGTTAACTACAACACAAATGAGTGCTATAGGATTTTGATATTATTTCATATATATAGTCGTCATTTACAAATCGAATATTCAAAGCACGTCAGTGGCTAAAAGCGGTGACTCGAAGCCACTATACACTTAAGGTTTCCTACATTGAAAAACTTATGAATATAAAGGCGTTTTGTGGAAGACAGTTTCCGGTCGCAGTAACTAACTGTGAGTGATGGGAGATTGAACATCGAAAATAATCAGCAATGATGGACTTTAAGGGGCAAGTTTTGCAGCAATACCATTAGGTGGCAACATCATTAGACACACTATGAGCCATATATTAGCTTGGTTAAGCTCAAGGTGATAAACACATAGCGAAAGTTGGGCTTTTGGTTGCACCTCAGTGATGTTCTGGAAGTGCGGTTTCAGATAGAAACAATGATAAAGAGTGATTGCAAAGTGATCTGCTTAGTAAGCTGTAACATTGCCGTTTTGGGGGTTGCTCCATTGTTTAAGGCTCCATATATTGTGTGTTATCAAATCACCCCTAATTCACAAACACAAATGTCCATGAAAACTTAAACCCCAAATTCTCAATGATCCTCAAACAAATTATTGAAAAACAACTGCTTCTTTGATGGCAGAACTACTAATAACAAGTACATATATTATATGTATCGGTATTTGCCCTTTACACAGGTGCAGGTTTATTCAAAGCATCAGAGATAAGTGAGCTGATTAGCCATGATAGTCAACATAACATGATTTATGGCAAAGAAATTTTGAGACAATAGTTCTCGGGTACAAGATCCACGAATAAACAAAGTCAGCCGTATTTCAATGGTTCTCTAAAAAATTGCATGCATATATGTAAAATCTATAATATATATATATATATATATATATATATATATATATATATATATATATATATATATATATATATATATATATATAATATAGTTATATGAATGTGTGTATGCTTATGCATATATATATATAATATATATGTGCAATTACATTTATATATACATATAAAGGCATATATATATGCAATAAAATATATTCATAGATACGTATATATATGTATCGATATGTATGAATATATGTGCATATACATATACATAAATGTGGATATATATGTATATGTAAACGCATATATAAAAACATATATATGTTATATTATGGATGTATATATCAATACACATTAGTATATTTGCGTATACTCATAATTAAATGCACATAAAAATATATATATATATATATGTATATATCCATATATATCAGTATATTTATACATGTATAAATATATATACATTTATATGTACGTGCATGTATTTTATATATTTATATATATATATATTTATAAACATATATATATGTATATATATATATATATACATATATATATATATATATACACAGTATATATAAATGAATATACACATATATACAATGATATATATATATATTCATATGTATTACTGAACACGATAATATGCGTATATATATTTATATATACATTAGTACATATGCATATATTAAACTTTTGTATAAATATATACATATGTACAAATATATACATATATACAGTATTATACATTTATATATATGGATATACATATATATATATATATATATATATGTTTTATATATTTTTATATATATATACAAATATTAACCGACGCAAATGTAATTACATACGCACGCGTATATATATATATATATATAAATATATTTATATATAAATATATATACATATTAATATATGAATGCACATTTACGTTTACGTACATATATATATATATATACATATATATATGCACATATATATATATTTTTAAATATACATATATATACATATATATATATGAATATATATACATATTTAGATATATGTAAATATATATACATATAAATACATATATATATATATATATATAATATATATTTTTATACATATAGAGGTATATATATATTGATATATATATATATATATATATATATTATATATATATATATTAATATAAATTAAGAGATATATGTATATAAATACACATATATATAAGTATGTATATATATATATGTAAATATATATAAATACACATGTATATGAATATATGTATACTTATATATATATTATATGTATACATATATGTATATATATACATATATATGTATATATATAAATATTTATTTATATACATATATGATTATATATATCCATTTACATATATGTGCATATATTAATATATATATAATCAGATATATATATATATATATATATATATAGTTATTTATATATATATATACATGTATATTTATATATATGCATATATATACAAATATGTATACATTTATTTATATATATATATACATATATATATGTTTTATATACATATATATTTGTATATATATAAATATATATATATGTACATATATGTTCATATATATATATGCATATATATGTATATATATATATATATATATATATATATAAATATATTTTTTTTATATATATATATATAAATATTTCTGTATATATATATATCTGTATATATCTATATATATATATATATATATATATATCTTTTATATATCTATCTTTTATATATATTTACATATTTGTATATTAATGACCCAGTATCGCGCGAATTCTAGCGCACTGAGTATCAATATTCATCGCGGTATTATAATGTTATTAGTGCAAGTATATCGGATGAAATTATTTCCAGCTAGTGTGGATTAGCCGTTGTTATATTCCGGATTATTATTCCTTGTAAGTGTGTAAATTGTCGCCAAAAGGAACAATGATTCTATGTGCGGTCCTATTCATGGGTAACAATGCCGTAGACTAGTTCGGAGTGCTCTGGAATATGTGTAAGTGAAACTCGCGGCCCCTGGCTATAGCATATATTATACTTGATATCAATAAATTATTTCACAGCCTGATTTACTAGAGGTGTGTAATATATTCAGAAACAACCAGTTCAAAGATTGTTTTTGTTTTGACGAACGATAAAGACGGAAGTCTGATGTAAAAAATAAGTCAGTTATTTCGGTTCTTTCTTCAAAATAGATCATTCTTCGCCATTTCATTCAATTTACTGTCTAATTAAAACATTATTACATATTTATCGTTTTTCGTGTACGAAAAAAAATGTGATTGCGATGGTAAAGGTGTGAAATTGTAGCCATTAATTATGTTTTGCTGTTTGTCAGCTGAGTTCACTGACAATTTGTTTCATGGATACGCTTGAGTTCGCACACTCAGCTAAGCGCGCCGACTCAAGTTAAGTTAACTCAAGTTAAGATTCTTTATGGATACGGTCCCAGATCGCTAACTATTAAAATATTGGGCTGCTTTGGCATGTTCTTAATATACCACAAAATGAGCCTTTTATGAAGCATCGAGAACGATTTGCTGTATAAAAATTCCTAATGACCTTTTGCTCTCCACGTACTATCGGAATATTAGAATGATATATGGATATGCTATGCAGACCCAACATATAGCGCAATGGGCCACTGATGAGGAGCGGGGGGGATGCGTGCATCATTTTATTTAAGGAACAGTTGTAAATCGATATCATATACGTGTGTGGCTTGTTGTGATAGCTGTAGCGTTAACAAGCAATACCGTTTCATTGAAACATCAATCAACAACATATGTCAAGAAATTGAAAGCCGAGGTGCTCCTTCAATAAGCCGTATATAGTAGTCATAATGGATAGCAAACAATAATTGTCAGCTTTAATAATCAGCAAATAAAGTAATGCCTAGTATACCTTTTGTCATATACTTGTTCATATTTCTGGCGCTACGAACAGCGTAATATATCAAACACGTATATATTACATCGATAGCCAAGTTGTCGGTGATATTTCAGGTTACTCTATGACTACGTTATTGAAAAGGTTGTAATGGTTCTACCGTGTAACCTTAAGCAGCATTATAGACAAATGCGTGTGCCATTGCATAATGACAGCATACAAACAGTGTCTATGTGGCGGCGACGCATGTTATATACATAATATCGTCCGCTGCATCTTACAATACACACGAGCCTTCAAGTTTATGTGAATGTTCTACCGACGGTAACAAAGCTTCCACATTGGCATGTTGTTAACCTCTTGATCTGCTCTCGTGTCGGACAGGCACGTAATTATGCGAGGTGGCGCATTTGTGGTGCCATTAAATAAAACCTGGAGGGATTGTATGTATATTTGACATACATATATCACGTTATGGATTACCTATGCCTATGGTTGCACTTGCCAGTGATATATGCATCCGGACAAGCTACTGAGCCTGCAGCCGTCGCCTCATAATATGTCAGTTCAACCCGCGGACTGTGACATTATTATGTCATTTGCTGCAGCTACGGAATCCCATCCTGGTTAAGTCAAAAGATTAATAATAACGCTCATACCGAGCACATCACTTACAGGTATAAGTTGGAAATACGGGCTCCGGAGTTGGTGATTTGAAGCAGTACACATATAAAGCAACAAACGTCATTTCACAGTACATATAATGCAACTAATACTGTGAAATAGCGGATCTTGATCAAATTATAACCAGACAATATTAGATGCAACTGTCCGCATTTGGCTCTCCCATCAACCTATGCCTGACTTTTAATTCACATAGTATATACATTTCCTATGAATTATTGAAGACATGGTCCAAATGCCGACATTACGTCCAAGTTCAAACAGAAGGTCAGTTAGGAATCAAATAGTAAGGTTACTTGTACATTGGACATTGTATATCACTAACTGGTATTACTATTTTTGTTTTGAATGATATTATCTTCTAAATGTAACGTACATTACTCAGGATATTTTATTCAGGCCGCGAGGAAAAAACACAGATTTTGCCGTTGTCGTACAGTCACCAATTGCATGTAATTAAACGCCCGAAACTGCTTAACACGCCATAAAAATTCTATAATTTGCAGTTAAAAGTAGGGGTGGGGTTAAATTATCGATAACTTATTCAATCAATTTCAGCGCGTTAAATGCTATTGCGCATATAAATGCATATATAAGAAACTATATATGTATATATATATATAAATATAATCCATAAATGAATATATTTATATCTATATATGTATATATATATATATTTACATATATATATATATATATATATATATATATATATATATATATATATATATATATATATATATATATATATATATATATATATATATATATATATATATATATATATATATATATATATATATATTAATACATAAATGCGCAATAGTTTGCTTCACGGATTGTTTTTTATGTCTAGGCAAAGAACCAATATATCGGTTGCAGTCACCAAATAGACATACACAACATCATGTGAAAACTATTGTTGTTTGCCTCGCAGAACAACTGCTATATAACTAGTGTTTACACTGAACCTTCACCCACAACCTGCGCCCCGAATAAACAACCATCAGTGAATTTGAATCAGTCACCCTCTACTCTGCTTACAATCAGATATTTTTCAAATAAAATACCCGAACTTTCATTGTACTCGCAAATGATCATGTTACATTTGTGTTCTAAATAGACATTAGTTGGCAGAAAAGTGCTGGTGACTGTGGAAATTGCTACGCGTGAGGTCCACATTTGCATCCATCGAGCAAATTATTAAGGGCGTTGTTGACGTTAACTGTACTTTCGAGGTCATAACCACGTCAGGCGACCATTGTCTACCTTTAGGCGTCTATCGATATCTTTCGTCACGACGATGGTTCTGCTGGCCACAGGGTCCTTCTTTTTATCTTGCCTTGAGATTGCGCCATAACCATTGTTTAAAGCACAAGCATTCTAGGAAAATTACTCATTTCTTGGGTGTTCATCCACTGGCTGCTTTCTTTTCCCCGAGGCCATCCGAATAATTATCGCTTGTCATCAAATTGTTATGTCATATCCTAATATAATATTATATTTCATTGAATGCGTATTTCATAATGGCTTAGAATTTTGTGCTGCACATAAAGTTTTACTACTTTTATGTCATTATTTCAATCTGCTATACTAAGTACCACATCTGATTGCACACTTGTCTGCACATCCATGGAATATCTTCAGAAAGTGCGGCAGTTTGAAATAAAATATTTTCATATTTACCCACACACTAGTTGTGTTCATGAATGTTCGTAGCAAATATGATCACCTGTGATGTGGCGCATGTTTAATCATCCTGCAAAATTCGATTGCAGAAGATCCAAAGTTTGTTTTCGAATACCCATTGATGTACAATCCATTGATAGGTGAATCATCTTGTTGATTAAACTTGAGTTGCATCCTATTAGCGGCATAGGATTTGAAAGTCGAATAGGGGTGGGACCACTGTACAGCTAAATGTAATGACTATACGTATCGTGCAATTGAGTATTTAATAGTATGTAATTATCCCCTTCCTCCCTTGCATTTCTCGCATCTGGCGCTCTTTGCATTCACCTTCCTCGCACGCCCTTTTCCTGTCTAAGCTCCCTTTCGAAGGGTTTACGACTTTCTTAGTCGTTTATACATGCGCACTGTCTCTCATGGTCACTCTCCGCTGAGCCTGGACTCGTTTCACTCGGCTGTCTCTTCTTCGGGTTCTAAATGCACTATGACGTCCGTTTACCACAGTCACTTCTACCGTGTCGTTCACTATCAGCAGTGTAGTTGTAGTTACCACGAATTATTCGAGCTACGTGTCACCCCCGCTCACCAAAGACCATCAAAACGAGCTACTGCTGCGGGGGAAAATAGAGCAATTGAGACGCCAGGAGGAAAGGCTCGAGAAAAAATTAAAGTTACGAGCCCTTCGGTTAGATCTCGAGTCCCGTCAACGTCTCCGTCCAGTGTTGGTTTCTCTGGTTTACCTCTATTCAACAGGGGTTCTTTTTCGATCTCGTCATTCGCGATGCATACTTCAGCAACAAGGGCGCCCTTATCATTCCCTGACCCGTTACAGCAGCCGAGCTCAATAGCATATACGCCCCAACCTACATTTCCAGACGTCTTTCCACCTTCCCTGCCGCCGCCTCAAGGTCAGTCTCAGATTTCAACCTGTGGTTTACCAGCCCCCATCTCCACTCAACAACAAACGCCTCTCAATAGTCAAG
>CM067350.1:52398397-52470897 GCA_034190875.2 Urechis unicinctus | reverse complement strand
TAGAGGAAGCGTAGTGATATCGATGTGACCGGTGTTGCATGTGCATAATGCTGTAAAATTTTTAAAAATTGGTACTACGATGATACTTATAAGACTAAGTAGACATAGCCTTAGCCTTTCGACTCATAAATCGCGTCAGTCAGGTATCACGGATGCTGCCGATTCATAAAAAGCACTTTCATATACTTCTTCATTGTAGTAGTGCCGTCGCTCTAGCAGTCATTTTGAGCAGCGTTATATCTGCTAATTTCAATGTTTACAATCATTGCATCGTGCACTGTATATCCTTGCTAACTGACAGATGTAACTGTTAATATATATCGCATGAAAAGGATGCATCATGATTCCGATGGATGACTGTACTCACCAATGTCTTGTGGACATTTTGACGGACCAATTTGCATAGCTTTTTCCGTTGATTTTGAACTTTGATTCATAAACATGCAGCAGTATCGTTTTGGTCGTTATGAGGTGTAAGTTTCCCAAATGAAGTACGAATGTTGATAATTTATTGATTCCACAAAGCAGGACAAACACTTCATTTATTCAATGATTTGCACCCTTACCTACAAACGAGATAGTATGACTCCCGGAACCAATAATATTACTAAGCAGTGTTAATGAGGAACAAATAGACAGAATACCTAGTATTCGGGACAAAGTTCTAAAGTTGTCATCTTCGTTGAACCCAAACAAGGCAAATAGCCCCGATAAACTCTACCCACTTATCTAATGCAACTTGAAACAGAACTCTAACTTAAACATGAATTATTGAATTCAGCATGACTTTCTGGGAAAGCGGTCTTGCCTTACCAACCTTTTGAAATCCTAAATTATCAATATTGTATACTTCGGCAACCTGTAGTATTTGGACTTCCAAAAAGCGTTTGATGATGTTCCCCATTTACTGTTAGCTAGCAAACTAATTCCTCACGGCATCAGCGGTAATATTAGTATGGATAAATAAATGGCTGAGCAGTATACGATAGAAATATCATATCGAAACAGATTTGACAAGGGTAATTGGTGATTTTGGTCCAGACAGTGCAGTTGACATAATGCAGATTAACCAAACCTTACTTCAAAGTGATAACCAAAACTAGGCACAAAACTTGCAACAAGGCTAAAAAAACGCGTTAGACAGGGGAAATGATTGACAAATGCTTTTTTATTGTAACTAAGGGGTAAGTAATACACAGAGGTTGGGCAAACAAAAAGGTGGAATCCTGAAGATTCCATAAAACCTTATGAGTCAGTTTCGGTGACACAGATATTTGATTAGGGTACAAAGACGTGCTACAAGCAGAAATGTCTTAATTAGGTTACGAACAAAGATTGCGTATCTCTTAAACCATGGCGTTATAGTTGGTACATCCAACGGCTATTGAAAATGTCGAATTTATCAAATATTATTAGTGTTGATCGGTTAAGCTTCCCACTACTGAGACCTCTAGACTTCGTGGTTATTCATACAGCTAATGACAAGGTTAATATTCAGACCAAATATCTATTCCAAACGCCCTGTGGCCCCGTGGAGCAGTTGACTAGCTATGATAGCGAGTTCACTTTACTCTTTTGAGTAATAAGTAATGTTTTAACTCAACTATTGATTTTCATTTACAGGGCACGTACGGACCTAGCGGTCAAATTGTCCTGGCCAACCATCATCATAAAGTGTTTGGTGGCCATCGCTGTGGATCATTGTAAATCCTTTTGTGATTACATCCCGTTTAAAAGGCAACACACGCTGACAATCGAGCGGGTTGTCTTTTTCAGCTTGCAATGACTCGTTGTCTAAAGCTTTGTTATCCACTCATTATCATGAATCGAATTTAAGCACACACAATACTTTTGCTTAAAAAATATATAGCATATCGGATATTGCAACATTCTTTTAAATTCATAATCGATTTATAGCAACATGACTGCGTTTAAGCCACTGCAAACTGTTTTTTGCACTAATGACACAAACATAACTGTAATTAGGACAATGGTTGGGTAAAACCACTCAGATGATTATGGGTAACTGTAATTTCGGTGTCTTCTTATGAAAGGGTGAACTAGAGCATATGAGCATAACGATATGTAAATAAATATCAATAATGTTATAGGCGTCAAAATAAAAAGTATTTCCTATTTCAAAGAAATCAAAATGGTATGTAGCCAACAATACCTGTTCATGTGACGTACAAATATATTATATTGCTCGAATCGGATTGGTCATTGTTTAATCTCATCGGTAAAGGGTATTGCATATGATGACGACATTAGCTTGATATCAACCCAAGATTGGATTGCCTTGCTTTTAACTAGTCATAGACATCTTATATCATGATACGTTTTGACTTTTATCCGTGTTATTTGGTTTTGTAGAACCTCTTTAAAATGTATGAACGCAAGTGATACTTGCAAATAGCATTTAAGTACCACGTTGTGACACAGCTGCAGTATACAGAGATTGGTGAACAAATCACACGATACAAAGGCTTACTTAGAGCAAAGAGTTTATAGCTGCGCTAAAAGGTCTCATTCCGACTAGCTTTGTGGTGAGTATGTAAATGAGTGAAACACGCGCCCGTCGTAAGTTGGCGATATCATTTACACACAATATCTATATTGAACCCTATTCATCGATCTCGATAGTTGCTTCAATCCGTTGTGTCAATGGGCTACATTCGCCAGCATTGTTAAAGTATATACAATACCAACAGGAATTTCACAGATTGATTTAGTTTGTAATCCGCTTGAATAACGGAACCTCAGAGCAGAATGACAAAGAACGAAAATGTGCATCTTAACTGCGCAGTTCATTTATGCCAGGGTCTCTAACGGTTGGGAATACACTTAATAATTAAGTGCATCGGATAAGATTGCTATACGTCACGACTCTCTAGATATGATAGTGTAAAACAAATCCATAGGGAAGACATATCGGCCACTTCCCTATTACTAAAAAGCCATAATGTCTGACAGCTTTATGAAGGGGAAGTGAAGGGGTCATGTTTCATTTCCTCTATATCCAAACTGACATGAACATAGCAGATTATAGGATCCAGGCATTGATTATGTCTAGGCAATTTATGCAGCGCATCCACTGCACAGGAACAGTAGACACATTGCTATCGAGAATTCCATGCTTCAAAGCACTGCGGCGTATTGCATGCGATTTGTGATGAGGTTCACGCGCTGTCGGGTATAGTGAAAGTAAATTCACGGTTGTAAGATCTATATGATAATAAAATATGTATCAATACCTTAATTTTCTAGTATGGAGTTATGACTGCCTTAAAGAAGAGGTGTCTTGCACTTATCAACAATGCCTAACGTTTTGTGTCTACATCAATGGGAATAAGCTTGTTGCACTATGCACGTTTTGTTGCAGGAAACAAAACGGATGCAAATTATTATATGGTAAATGATTAATTTTGTCAACATTTCATCGTAGAGAAAAATAAATATTTCTATCTCCGTAACAACGGAGGGGAGTCGATTACACAATCCACTTGACAAGCTGCAAATAAAGATTTCGTTGGTGTGTGGCTGTACAAACCGGGAGTGAGCGGTATATAAATAAAGTGTTTTGTAATGGCATATAGACGTCACTGTGCATGTGAGGCAAACAATGCAGCATTGGCATATGCAATAAACTTTATGTTTCGATGACGAAATAAATATCTTCAGGAAGGTGGCTTATACGTATTCTACCAAAATATATGTTCTAGAGTGACGAAATGCACGCGATTATAGTGCCACTGTTGTATGATGCTTTTATCGCACTAATAATCATTGACATGAGCTATGTGTTTTGCTTTATCCCCCTACTAATATTTTACCAATATAAACGATATATATGCACCACTTAGTGAGCACTGGGCACCAGTACCAACCTGCATATGATGATAATCAATCTTTATTTCCAAGATACATAAAAATCATTCAGGTAATGCGATAGTCAGCAAATGTGAGTCCATTCTACACGGACAGACTATGTTCGCAACATCCACAGTTGAATGTACATTGTTCAGCTACAAAATAACTATTAGTGGATTGTTAAGAAGGCAGGCACACTGATCAATTGTTCAGACAAAGCTTTGTAAATTGCCCACTAAAAACACCACGCATGAGCCGCGCCTTGGTGATACAGGATTTTGTTATGCTTTATGCAACATCGATGAATCGTTCGGATATGCTGCCAATACTTTGTTCTATATTTTTCCATCTATCCCATCAGGCAAATATTATATCTGCACCCCGGTCCGGTTTTTGTTACTTGTAAACTATTCTTTCATTTCTTTGCCATTCTGCCTAGGAATGTAACACTTGGCGCACAACAAAATGGTTATCACACGAAGCATCAATGAGATGCATCGTGTTCGTATTACACCAATCTTGGTGGGTAAGTTTCTACTATGGCCAATTTCGGGTTACGCTTAATGTCGCACCGCTAAT
Source organism: Urechis unicinctus (assembly GCA_034190875.2). Taxonomy (NCBI): domain Eukaryota; kingdom Metazoa; phylum Annelida; class Polychaeta; order Xenopneusta; family Urechidae; genus Urechis; species Urechis unicinctus. The sequence continues at coordinate 52,466,448 of CM067350.1, read as the reverse complement.
CTCGTGACAGCTGGGTTAAGCTACACAAACACACAGTTTACTCTAGAACGCTAACGATGATATATGAACGCATAATGTGCGGTTTGTTAACCCCTACAAAGTCGGACCACCAGAAATTTATGTAGTTATTAGCATCGAGAAATAAAGCGCAATTGTAAAACCATTTTTAGGGGTCTCTTTGATTTCATAAATTGTACAATATTAGGAAGATCTTCATCTTGAGCGGTCGGTAGTTATAGTCGCAAGTAGTACGTGGATATAATTTATCCGTTGCAACATGTATTGAAACAACGCATCATTTATATATTATCGGTATAACCTTGCAAATATCCTTTAGGCAAGTTTTTTGAAAATAATTATGCATGCGGAATTCCATCATTACGTGGTGTAATCTTCGCCAATTCCATCCCTTTTTACCTTACAATATATGTTGGCTTCGACCAAGTGCCCAATTTGATTTATATTCCACGTCTAGTCTAAAAGACTGGATCACTGATTCGACACGATTTTACGGGCATCAATTCAATAATTATCAGGAAATTGGTCGAATAATAACTGTTATGATTTTGTATTAAAAGGAATATTTTGCTGGATGTGTCGAATACATAGCGTGTCAGCTCTGATGCATTCACCCGTAGATTCCCTGTTTTGAAACTGCATTATTACATTATCCTATTATCAACCAAACAATCCATGAAGATGGTCAAAATAATGTTGTTGCGATACATTTTACCACTGCCGCATGCTTGTCATCCAATCAAAGTCCACACTGCCAAAGTAGAACTAATCTTATTTAGTACTCGGTACGTGAGAGGCATGGAGCGGCAAGAATGTGGCATTTCACATTGACAAGTCTTATTGCATGAGCCTTTGCACAATGCTTCATTTACTATCGTATCACGTAAAACGCAGCGCACGTAATGCCTGTTAATGCACGCCTTTAACGATACACCACACTTATTACGGCAGGTTTTCCGAAACATTAAAGTCATGATTTACTCATTTAGGCAAATTTTTCACAAAGGCTCGTCAGTCAATCTCTCACTATGTATCCTTGATAAGTCAGCATGTGACAAAAAAAGTACAAACCGTTATATTTCTAACATACCTGCAAAGAGACCAACGACGCCGTGTGATTTAGTTTTCTTATAAGTCAGTGTTGACCAGCACTCATTGTTTTTCCCTGTTTGAAATACTCAATTAGAACGATGAACTGTTTATATAAATGTATCCGACTATAGATATCATTTAAATTCAATAATCTAGTAAAGTTGTTCAACAAATGCTGGTTTTGTGGCTCCTTGATTGGGCAAATGCACAGGCTTATTCTTTGCATACCTGGACGTAAGCTTTTGGCGTCCCTCATTTTTTCTCCGATTTTTTTGCAGTCGACTGTCTAGTTCATAAATCTATTAAGCAATGAAACAACTATACATGACATGTCTTTATCGCAAGTAAACACAATTGATGAGTCAATTCAATTAACTATACTCACCGTCTCCCTCTCTTTCTTGATAAATGCGGGTCAGACTCTCCCGCGTTGAGCTTGGAACGGCTACTTTGTCTTGCCATTATTTCTTGTTTGCTTGGCAGCGGAGGCCTCCGCCCATCTTAAAGGCGAAGCATTTGGCTCTTAAACCAGTTCTTCTTCAAGTTGACGAGTCGCTTTGAGACATTCGACCGTGAAATAAATCGGACCAACAAACGAGTATTTGCCCAAGCGGGCAGTTCTCCTCGCGACCGTAGCATATGGCCTTTCATTGTCTCTTTGAATCTTTCGTATCATCAAGTTCTCTCACGTCCCGACGCTTACAAGGAAAACCTACTACACACGAATTATCAACTACCGGGGTCATAAATTGGCTGAAAACGATTAAATATCTGAGAACGAGATACAAGTTCCGATCAATTGCGAGTGTGTCATCAATGCGGAGCACATTACATAGCAGAACAAGCCGCCCCCACCCTCTTACCACGTCACGGTCATGGATCATGCCTTGACGATGGCTGTTGAGTGGTTAGTGAGCTGGCAGTACTAAATTGATATAAAACAATATAATTTGGGCCTTGTCTAACCGGATCAGACGTTTATTCGATTGTCGCGTATATGCGTCGCTTTTGTCTTCTATTTTAACGTTCTTGTGGATAGGCTACGTCATTTAACGCAAGCTAGAACTGCTGCTGCTTGCCCTGAAAGGTCACATATATTACCTATGGCTAGTACAAAGAAACTAACCCATTCAGAATTTCTTGATTAGAGTCACATTACCAACAGTATTGTCCGATTATTTCGTTGGAAATGCTGCTTATAAGTTGTTCACGCAAATCACCGAGAATGGAATGAACATCAATAGTTGTCAATAGTTGTCAAGCGGTCGTCTAAGTGTCAATTATCACCAACGACTAAAAAAGGTAGTATCCTCTGAATCACCATGTGTGTCGATGAAAAAGGCGATTCCTAAGTGGCACCATTATTGCACGTTATATTACAGTTCTTGTCAACATTAATATAAATGTTTAAGTGTAAGCTCCAAACAAGAACATAATGTTTTTTGTAGCTTCATACTCTTAAGAAGACTTGGTGCTCAGTCCACGCCGAGTGCCGCTTACTACAAATGCTTTGGTTTGTGTATACACTGGGGAATAACACCAAACAGGCAAGGGCAACATACAAAGCCGCTCCAGTAATCAAATAGAGCCTAATTGTAGATAGCCTATACTTAAGTATCACATTGTGCGACGGTGGCGGTTTGCATAAAAATCCTAAATCAAACGTAAAATTGCAACCATGGAATATACGTCCATGTTCTGCTCGCACTGAAGCAGGAAAATTCATTGTTCGGAAAAACGGATATATCGCCGGGCTTAGGAATTGCCTTTTTCATCAACTTTAATCCTGGCTGTATATTCTCTTTCCACTAATTAACCAATCATATTTGTTGGTTGTTTGCGCTGTGCATATGTGTCGGCATTTTGAATGTAAGCGCCAGTCACTTTGTAATGTTCAATAGGAAACGTCACGAACATTTGCTTCGATGGACGTTGAACGCTTAGATCAATTAATGGATACCGTACTACTGGCCGAAGAGCACGAAATAGTAACGACAAAAAGCACCGAACATTGCGAGTATTCGTTTATTAATACTGCAAATAATAACCCGTATTCGATGCCCTGCAAAATGAAGTGCACCTAAGTTGTTATGCCACACCCATTGTGTGGTTTAAACATACTGTGTGGTTTAAACTTACTGACAGTTTTAACTTAGTATACTCCAGTCACATTAAGTCTGTCTATCATCATTCCAAAAACGAATTAGCAGTGAAATTGCACGCACTATATATCGGTGGTCCGGTGTGGACCTTAATAAATATCAAATATTGCCATAACAAATGACAACCTATAACATTTCGATTATGGTCAGAACACCCAACGAGCCAAGGTACTGTTATTGGTGAATCTAAATTTACAATATGCTTCCCTCACTCACCCACCTTTTTTACTATTATGGTTGCAGATAAATGTAGCTGTGGTGCTGTTTTATAAGCATCATTTGTTTTCCGAAAAAGCTTTAGTAATCTGGAGCAAGTTACGCAGCGATTCGAAAACACTTCGTTTGTTACTAGAGTTATACCAACTATCAGCCTCGGAATAACGATGGAAGCCATAATGAATCAAATAGTTGCAGTTCATTATTTACTGAAGATGTCAAGTTTATTTTAATATGATAAACCATAAACATAAACTTAATACTTAGTGTAGATAGTTAGGTAGTTAGTTAGTCATTCAAATGTCCATTTATAAGGAACAGCAGTAGTCCCAGACTACTGCTTTTACCATTCGAATAGATTTATTCAAAATGCGTACTCGCCACATATGATCTTGTAGGTAACAATGAGCAAAGAAACGCTCCATATTGTCATATGAATAGAATTTGTGAAATATTCAGCTTATACCTTTACAACTTGTTTCTTCCGCTTGACCATGACGTTGATCCGCATTATATAATGGCTGCTTGGAGGCACCCATTCCAGCACCCACTTAAGTGACTTGTGCATGATTTGTAGTGGTAGCGCTTTGAACCAGTGATTTGGCCCAATGATCATGACGTTAATAACTTGAGGAATAGCGTGTTTAGTTACATAACAAAGCAAGGCCATATTTCGTCTTAGGACCCGCTTATATATGCAATAAAACAAAATGACCCAGTTAATGTGATTTAGATGTGTCCATATGTCACATTATATTATTGTCATTCAGCATTGGTTGCATGATATAACGCATACAGTCACGCAACGGACAGTGCTTCTATTCTAGCCGTGTAATTTATGATTAAGCGGTATTCATGAGACGTTGGCAATGTACGCTAGCAATTGCGATCCGGCGGCATTTGTCCTTCGCAAGTATTTATTGCATTGCGCGTTACCTGGTTAATCACTTGTGCCGCGTTTTGCTCACAAATCGCACGATTCAAAGACTTGGAGAATGCAGGCCGCTACATTGCCTATTATTTGGAAGGCAGCTTAGTAGCGTTTCGCTGCTACATAAGATCAAATTTGTACCAGCAGACGAGAATAGTAACTTCACGAATTGGTTTTGGAAGTGAGTATCGAATGTTCATAAAGGTTTGAATTTAGAAGAATTGACACCGCTGTTGCTTTGTCATCTATTGGCAGTTTAAGCAAACAGTTTACAGCTACGCTAACAGGTCTTATTCCGACTAGCTTTGTGATAAGTACGCAAATGGGGGAAGACACGGCCATCGTAAATTGGCGTTATAATACAATAGACAGCGCACATTGGACTTTTGATCTACCGCCTCGGTAATCCGCCCCATGAGATTGCAAGCCCACCCACATCCATTACTTGAGCTTTCACGAGACGCTAGGACAAAGCTCACAGGTGGCGTTCACACTTTTTGTCGGACGGGGGCGCGAGTGTCAAAGAGCCCTCTTGGCATAGTAATACGGGTTAGATTTGATCGATTCGCATTAGGGTCACGAGGTGCGTCGAATTGAATGTGCAATCAGAATAGTAACGGGGAATGGAGCCAAAAGAAATGTGCAAATGAGACCAAATGATTTAATAATAGAGCTAACTTAAATTATGTTGGAAATTCATACAAAACCGGATAAGGTCATTAGCAGAATTTTACGAGCGAAGGCGCAGCATGAACATAACATAGTCGCAAAGCACAATAGCCAAGAAGCATTGGTTGTTTAGTATGATTTCTGTCTGGTGTTGCACTGAAAACTTCACCGACTCACTGTCAGCGCATACATAGTTATGTTAAAAATTACACCCATACCATAAACCGCTGTTGGCATATCCAAAGCCCTTTAATGCATTATATTCACCTCCAGACAAATATAAAAATGATCGTGCAATAGCATGAATTCCAAGACATGGCTTGTCCTCGCAGAATTAGGCGTTCGTTGAAGGGTTACAGAGTGACACATCTATCTTACAGCTAGCTTTATCTATGGCGTCGCTGTCACTATGGTCAATTGTCACTAATGAATCAAAAAGGTCAACTGCATAAATCACCAACCCCATCGCCTATTCCATTATGAGAACTGTTGTTAACGAAGAATGACCCGCACACGCAACAGTGTAGGAACTCAAATCCGCAACGAGGGGAATTTGAGATTTCTTTGTCACAGAAGGATATCATGTAGTAAGGTGGCGATATGTGATTGAATAGCTCTAAATACTAAATAGATATGTGGGCGATAGCTCTGTGGAGACCCTACGGTTAACGCATTACGGTTCGGCCAGCAAATGCATTACATTAAAGAGCAGTACTATTGCAAAATATATGCATCGTTTTCTCTGCATTATGGTGCTTCATATACCTCTAAACAATTCCTTTGCTATCTAGCAAATTACGCCATGAAACTGCAGTGGAGTTGAATTTACCGCGGGCTTAGTTTGGTCAATTAACGGCGCCAATATTATCTTTACTTGACGAAATAAACACATTCATTTTAAGTTGATTGTAGCTTTAGAAATACACAGGCCAGCGCTATTGCTCAATATCCATGCAAATATGCATGACTCCTTTGTAATATGTTTAGTAAAAAGCCATCTATTAAATGCCGCAACCGATTGCGTAAACACTGTGGAAATTAAAACTGTAAATGGAAAAGCCTGTCGATTTATCTATCATTTAACATTATTGTGACCTATAATCAAATAAAAAATAGCGGCGGCATATTGATGCCATATTTTAGTCGTTATTAAGCATTTAAGTAACGGTCGAGGGTGTCTCAGCTATAGTTTGAGTCAAAAGTTTGTTGGTGAATACACCGCTCAGCGTTTTTAGACAGAATTAAGACTTAAATCGTTGGATGAATACGGCCCCGGGTTTCAATCTTTTAGCAATGCGTAATTCATTCGGCGTATTCAGAAAACCATGAGCACATGTTTATCGTATTTATATTGTCTCACAGCAAGCTAGCATCTCTGGACTAATGATTTATTCATTTCCATTCATGCGCTCCATTGTGACTTAACACATAGGCATTCCAAAACAATACATATACATATTTACGTATATATATATATATATATATATATATATATATATATATATATATATATATATATATATATATATATATATATATATATATATATATATATATATATATATATATATATATACATATATATATATGAATGGAGTGGTGGCTTCTTCATGCATAGCGAGCCGTCACAGAAAGACATTAATTGGCATTATGATCGCAAATGTTTTGTCATGATACGCAGATAGATCTGACCTATGGACCACACCTGATACCATTGTTTTTGTCAACCAGCATAAACATGACTGGGAGCTTTAAAAGGTCAATTAATAAAGGATGAGTAACATCCACACGAGCGCCCGCAAGGTTAGGACCAAAATATACATTGAGACATAAGAAGAATATTCATCCCAACAGATAATTTCTCGTTTCAATATTATTCAGATGTCAAAAGCATATTCGGTATAATATCAACGTACTCATATGACATAGAGAAAGGTTCGCACGTTGTGGTCGTCTCTTTGCAGCACGATTTTCGGCGGTATCGCCTCTGGTCATGGCCTAACGGAGACATTCCACGATCAGCCAATGTAAGCATTTAGGATGCTCTATCCTCGATATGGATAACAATAAGCAAGTTGGTCGTCTTATAAATATTAACATACAAGACGGATTTCCGTTGTGAGTGTAGAGACAACTGCATGATGCACAAATTAAACTTAATGCTACAAAAAATTATCCACACACTTATATTGCACCCTTTCATCCGATGCAAGTTCGCCCCATGTGTTGCATAGAAAGGGAAAATTGACTAAGCAATATGGGTCCATCTCAAACTATGCTACGTTTAAAAAGGAAAGCATCTACTCTGCAAGCGGTAGGAGTGGAGTAGTTATGAGTTTGTTCACATTGCACTGCAAATCGGCGACTCTGATACGCATAATAACAGCATCAGTTGATGTATGGAAAACTACATCGTAATTAATAATCCCTGGTGCTTTATTTACTGACGTAACAGTTAAGCTCAATAGCAGCAACAACCATGTGGATTAGTGTGTTGCTTATAGCACGGACTATATAATATCTTAGCATGGTTATCCTGCTAGAGAGCAACCGAACTTAACTTGGCAGTTGATTATTGAGATGTCAGCGCAATGGTATCTTGCTATGCAAAGGACTCGACTATAATTTCGTAATGCCCTTTTATCAATAGCAATTTTCCTTTCAAAATTTCAAATGCGATGATGGTAATTGGCCTGTTTTACCCTCTTCAGGTGTGTTATTAGCTTCAGAAAACTTTTCGTACGAGAGTCGAGCAGGGTATGCTTTCTTCGTGAGCGGTCACGTCACATGATTTGGTCAGTCACCCAGTCATTTACCAGCATTTGCATTCACTTATGTATTGTCTTGGCAATATTTAACAGGGTAAGGAACCTTTCAACTAAGCTAAAAAGAGGCTCTATTGCGCTTTCATACGTATCTAGCCATGATTTTAGGAACTACAGTCAATCAAGGGATGGTTAATTTAGGAATTGGTAATCTGCTACTAGTTATATATTATCTACTGGTGATAAGAAAGACATATTGATGTCATAGGTGTTGTGGTTGACACAAAAAGTCACCGTGAGAACCGCATGCACGCAAATAGTTACGACAAATAATTCACCATTGAACACTAATGACTACCGATTTGATGTAGACATACGATAGCATGGTACTCGTTATATGACATGTTAAACAAGAGTTGCTGTCTTCATATCAAAAATATTGAAGGATGCATACAACAGATGTAATCGCATTGATTTGTCGCATTGTCTCCTACATATGCATGTACTCCATAAATATGTAAAAATTATCCTCCCCACTGTTGCACAGCTTTCTTAAATGAGCAAAAATTCTAATTTCACTGATTTATTAGGTTCAGCTCAAGAAATGAAAAATGTCTAAAATTTACGCTGAAACAAGAGCAGCATAATTATTTACTAAGTTTGCAACAAATATGGTCGGCAATGTCGCTTTGGGCTTTGTGGCAATATTTTGACATATAATTGACCGAGTTATACTCTGCTTTGGTCAGCACATCGCTCCTCCACATTATTACATTTATGTATAGCTTTGAACGAAAACCCCATCAAACGTTGTAGGAAAACAGCAGCAACTAATTAAAGCTGTTCTTGACTAATGGAAATTAAATACTTCGTCAATCGAGGGTGTAGGTTCGAAATCTTGGATTTAAACATTTTCGATGTATAGTGCTTGGGATGGCAGTAATAATGTGTGCCTTTGTGGGTGCGCTTATTCACCAGTAAGAGTTTCTCGGGAAGAGCATAATGCTGATTTGATTCAGCGTTTTGCTGGCAGTAGCAGCAAAACTTCGCGCTAAACAATTAAAGCTCCTGAGGCATACAAATCCCTCCAAGCCAATCACGATGTGGGCCTTACCAACTTTCGTATTAGTTTGCCCAGTGGTACACAGACGCGCATCTTTCTGTAACAGAAAGCAACAGGATGTTCATTCGTTGTAGCCGGAGCTGATGTCGCGCTCGCACGAAGAAACACCAAATTTTGACGCTTTACTGATTTCCAAATCGGCAGCCTTATTACGCTAGGTAAATAACCACTCTTTATGTGATTCGCAACATCGACGCCTGTTTTTGTGAATGTATAACTCAAACGGCAAGGTGTGTTTTCACGTTTTAATACAATACGGGGACATATTTATCGCGGTCTATCGTGTTTTCCGCGCCTAGTTAGATATTTTCATCGATCATACATAATGCGTATAACAGTAATAATCATTCCAACAGTAGTCTTTTTTCGCGGGCATCGACAACATCCTCAGGCAATAAAATGGCAGTTTGTCCCTAACGTATGCTTAGCAATGGCAGGAAAGTGGTGACTAATGGGCTGCAGCTGGGGCCAGCGCCATGACCATCCGACCCAAAATGATAGATTGATGTTACAATACTACAATGAAATGGAAAATTTATCGCCCATTCTGCAGATGCCATAGGAGTTATAAATCGACGGAGAGATAATAATCAGGAATGAGTATTTGGACTATGTAGTACCTATTCAACGACAGCCAATAAGCACAATTAATGATATATCGACGGAGTCCTACAAAGATTTTGCATCGCTTATTTAATGGACGGAGGTATTAGTGACTATATATGAACGCATAATTTGAACCCAGTAAACGCTCAATAAAAAGAATCCTGCCACCATGATTAATAATCGTGTGACCATTGCAATCTAATGCGCAATTTAGAAGGAGACATCAAAGGATACTGTTCTATTCAATTGTATCACTAGCAAGAGTATTATGCCTTGAATACCAACAGCAACATGTCACTATTTATCAGAAATGTATAACCCATTTCTGCTGCTTGCCTCAAATATCCATTTTAATCGCACCGGTGTCTCTCATGACAAAACTTTGTCATATAGAAAATGTGGATAACTGCCATTTAATGCACCGCAACGTCACACATTCAGCGGGCCAGTCTGTGTGTCAGTTGTTCACAAAATGTTCCATGAGAGGTCATAGCATTAACCACAGTCCACAACGTTGAATCAGGCGACCATGAAGTCATGAGTCATTATTAACTCATTAAGTCATTGATTGACTTACAGGAATAACAATGTGTTTTGATGAAAATATCACTGCGCATATGTTAAGTAGAATTGAAACCACTTTGATTCGGTCCCTGGTTTCAAAAAGGTTGAAAATGGGTAAATCATCGAATTCAATGGATGTTTGGCGGCTTCACCGGGCTTCATTATTGGTAACAATGATAATTATGGCCTTAAATTTAAATGTAACATGAAAATTTCGTTGGTTTATTTCACATAAGCCATGCTCAGTTGAATGATGCAAACCACGCCCCGTAACAGCGGAGACTCTATTAATTTCAAATGAGCATATTTAACCCCTAAACAACATTTTAAGACACAATGAGAGTTCGTTGTATATAGAACTACCTGAATGCATTTAGAAAAGCCTCTTGAGTTTATCTAAAGCCAATAACTATAAATAATAATTTATGGTCCTTGTTGAAACAAAAATAGGTCTTGCTCAAGATAATGCAAAATGTGGTTATCCGTGATAGGTCAGGTTGATGAAAAATTAATCAAGTATGTAAGTCATTGCTAGTTGACACACCGTGCTTCAACACAAGCCAGTTGAATGATATCAGTTGCAACAAGGATACTCCACTTACTCGCGATTTGTATGAGGCTTTAACCCTGGAGCCATATTACAACAGGTAATATTTGGTTAAGTGAACAAATATCATCCACTTTCTGGCATTGAGAGAAAACACGGAGCCAGTTTCTAACCCCGTGTTGCGGCTGCCTATGTTGTGGGACGAATCAGCTCTCACAATTCTAATCCAAAGGGTTAGTTAGCCATTACAGGTTGGAATATAGCGGAAAAACCTTAGTATGTACACAGTTTCCGTATCAACTGATGCTGCTATTGTGCGAAGCAAAGGTGTTGGCTGGTGATACATTAAAGGGAAACTCAAACAAAGCCAACGGCAACTTACAAAGTGGGTGATGTTTTATGTTTGCCTCCCCCTCTATGTGCCTATAGTACACACATTCTTTATCTAGGCAGATAAGCAACAACACATTGCGTGATACCGTTGTTTTGGTCTTCAGTTGTCTCCTACTATCAATATCTAACTTGACGTTTTGCAAAGCAAGCCAACTCTTGTGTAGACAGCAAGGGGCGGTATACGCGAATACTCGCTGCATACATTTTGTATGATTATCTCTAGGGGTCTAATTTTCGCTATGCAGCTTTCGTGTACGTTTCTTATGCGACCATTTGTTTGAAGATCTCTTATAGACAATTTGCAAACCCTCGATCAAATATATATTCCGTACGTTGTCAAGTGAATACTGAAAATGTCGCATTTAGTGTGGAACAAACTCACTGCAAACACACAATCAATAATCATTACCTCCTACAAACATTGCTCACAAAAGAAAAAAATGTCAAACGCAAAAACAGCTATTTCCTTAGTCGTTTGCACGATCCAATTGCGATGTGATAAAGCATGGGTCTTATGTTTAACCTATGGCGAGCAACCGACCCTATTTATACATCACCTCGACTGGTTTCTGTTCATTAAGTTCAGTAATGAGTCGCTCCGTGTGTGGTTTCTATTTAGAGAGTTAAGCAAAATCTCTTAAGCAAAACCATATAAGAGCGCTTATCCTTATGTCTCTGTGGTAACATGGCAACTTTATGGGCATTATAGGCTTATGTTTTGCCTCGTAGAAGAACAAAATACGTGATGTGTTTACTGTGCAGTATACGGAAAACTTTACTGTCGTGTTCAAATGACTTTGGATAATACCCGTATGTTAGATTGGATGAATTTGTTAATGATGCAATTGAGGTGTGGTATATCTCTATATACCTTCCCTTTTTAATGATACTTTTCGTGCAGATTGGCTGCAGTTGATATAGCTTTCGGTCAGTCGTATTACTTTCACACCCCGAGGTGTTTTGTAAACTCTGTCACTTTTTTATTATTCATCACATGCAATACCTAGCTCGTGGCGACAGCCGGTCATACATTAGGTTCCTCCGGCATTCACATTATGTGTGTGTGGTGACCTTATGGCCTGTTATCTTATGAGGTTTCCGTTTACCTTCACACACGTTTGCAGGGTTCCTATACGCTTAATATCCGACGAATGTTATATCTACCCTCATACAGATCGTGAACCAGAATAATGATAATCAGTCACAAAATATCGTCATGTAAGATTCCGTATTCAAGCAGTGACAGCCTGTAGATACCATTACAAGGCGATGGTGTATCACGTCGTATTTTGTTTTGCCATCCAATTGATGTTGTTTATTTGTTTGCATAGGCAATCATTATCTTCAATAATGTTATGCAAATCACTTGACCGTGTTCGTCCTCTGCGGAATATCATTTACAATTCAATTGATAGCTTCTAGACCATGATTCCTTACTCATCCAATAAAAAGGTTATAGAATTAGTGCTTGTCGGTATTATATTATTTTAACAAAGTCCTCTCTCTGCATGGCCTTCTATCCTACATCCTGAAGTACAGACAATCAGCGGAATAACTTCTAAATAGATATCCTGTATCAATTGTGATGTATTTATAATTACATAATTGAAGATTATTCTACCTAACGCCGCAGTACAGCTACCCTGTCCAGATGATGATCAATGTTAGACAACAGTAGCATGCCGTTGTGTGTACGAACAAAAACTGTTGGATTGGTAGATATTAGGTTCCCCTGAAGTTATCAATTCAATAAAATTTATGTTGCCTAATAAAGATATATAACACATGGGCCTCATGTGAAAGAACCGCTTACAATCAGTACACCTGGCAATAGTCACGTTGTTCAGATGAGTAGCAATTTTACAGTTGCTTTACAGCGGAATTGATTTGCAGGAACGTCAGCATGTATCTGTGACACTAGTGAGAATGGATTATACTGTAGTTACCTCAACACTGAGAAACCAGAAAAAGTACCGCAACGCATTAGACAATAATTCGCAAGGTATTTTAACAGTACAGGAACCCATTAGAGCGTTCATTGTAGTTGGGATTTCGGTGAATTAGAAAACAAGGTAAAGATAACATGTATTTAATGCATACGCCAAATCTTGAATGCAAAAATGCTCTCTAGATTTCCCTTTGCAATGGAATGATTGAAGGCTCGACTACACTTCGATGTAATAGCCATTGATAAAATAACTCCATAAAAAATAACCTCGACTGCAATATGCCGCGGCTATAATGTATTAAAGCTCAACTGATTGTCTAGGTTAAATCTCCTAGCGGGGTGCCAAATTGATTATTTTCTGTTTTTCAATCATGTAAGGTTTTGTATCTATGTATTTAAAATCCATACCATATGCGATCTTTGTATGGCGGTAATTTCATCTATATTCGAATTTATTTTAGCAGCAGCAAACTGCTTAATATCATCTCGGCCACTGGTTACTCGTCTCAGATGTAGACCATAAAATGACACTTTCGTTAATCTATAGGTCCCGTTGCTAGTGTATCCCCCCAAATACCGATAAATTTAGGATTCTGTCAGATTCGATATTACAGGGGTGACATTTATTACCTCATATGGTGCTTTATATATCTGTTTAATGCGCTCTTGTTCGTTTCGGTTGGTCTTTTCCAACGTATCATCACTAGGTTTCTATAGTAGATAATGTTCCGAACTATATATATTGTGCCCAAGGAGCCAGGGTGAATGCAGCATTCATGATTATTGAAACGACATTTATGGACCTAATATAGCAAATGTATCTACATTCATAATACAAACTTCAAATTGCCCAGAATGTGGTGTACATGCCTGTGCTATATCGTGATGTAGGCTTGTAGGGTGAAATATATGCCACTAGCCTCCGATACGGGTGTTGGATTAACATCGTTATTTCATGCAAAGTATGTAGTATTACTCCCAGAATTCATATATATATATATATATATAGAGAGATATATATAGAGAGAGAGATAGATAGAGAGAGAGAGAGATATAGAGAGAGAGAGATAGATAGAGAGAGAGAGAGAGAGAGAGATATCTCTAGAGATCTAGATCTCTCTATATAGAGAGAGATAAGATCTAGATTTAGAGAGAGATATAGAGAGGGAGAGAGAGAGGGAGAGAGAGAGGGAGACAGAGAAGGAGAGAGAGAGAGGTCTCTCTCTCTCTTTCTCTTAGAGATCTCTAGAGACAGATAGAGGGATATATATATTTAGACAGAGAAAGAGATATCTATAGATATCTCTCTCTCTCTCTATTGAGATATATATATAGACATATATGTATCTCTTTTTTATCTCTATCTCCTATCTCTCTCTCTATATATATCTATATCTATCCCTCTATATATCTATAAATATATCTATATGATCCCTATCTCTATATCTGTCTACATATATCTCTATCTATATATATATACAAATACATAAAATATATATATATATATACATATATATTTCCCCCCTATCTATATATATATTTATATATATATATATATATATATAGGCCTGATATTTTAAGCGCGTTCGTGAAAAATATGCATATTTCGCCTCTCGAATCATGCTTGTCAATTCAAAGAGGATTGGTTCCTTAAGTATTCGTTTTCTTGCGGTTCTTATAATTTTGCTCATCCGTGCGTAAAGCCGAACAAGACAAGTTACCACAGATTAACTGCATCACTAGCAATCTTTTTATTCATGCAAATCATTTACAAATCTTTCAAGTGAAGGTAAGTTTCTGCAACATCCAACGCCAAGTAACTGCGTAATATTACAAATTTTGTGGCGTGAGTCTTATAAAAAATATAGTCATACAAGTGTACGATAAGTACCGATAGAAACTTTTTTGTAATACAAGGCACAAAAGGAAGTTGATTACTAGAGGCGGTCATTCACCGAATATTTAGAGTAAGAACAGGATACATTGCCATGCACCTTTAGGCCGACACATTGCAATGTTTTCTGCTTGCGACAAACTCGTTAAGCATTCACATTGAAAATATTCATGGCCACAGCGCAGTAATTTCTTTAAATGCAAATATTGTCAACGAATTAGTTATCAATTGGTGTTACACTTCCGTTATATAAATGTCTTTTAAAATTCTGCCTTCGATTTCCTCGAAATGGCGGTGCGTTAGAACATTTGTGAGATGAGTACGTGCCGCAGTGAAGCAGCGCGTATCTAAATATTTCACGGCTAATGGCAATAAAAAGAAAGATCTACTACGGTTACTTATCCGAATCATGGCAGATACAGCTTTCCACATATCCATTTCACTGTAGTGCTAGTTGGGCACGCAATACAAATATAATCCTATAGGAGATGGTATTCAATGGCACGGACCCCAACGCCACTTAAGGTTGACTGCGTCTTTTGTGGTGTCTACGCGGACTGTGGAATCATAGAATCATTAATCCCTTGGTGGACTTTATGAATGACATTAACAACTATTGCAGATAAACGCGTGCAAAATGGTATCGGCAGTTGTGCACGATGTTCTGCTCAGACAAATTGTTATATATGTATGAATAGTCAGCACAATACGGAGAGATATTACCGGAGACGCCAGTTGTGCATAATGGGTTTTGCGACAAACCTTCCCCCGGTTGTTATGTAGCGATGGGCCGGCCTGTGTTTAGATACCCTTTAACAAGATTATTATTTGCCTACGAAATCAACATAAATCCTTGGCTGTTTGCGATACGGGTTAATCTTTCACTATTAAACATAGTAGGAATATCGGCTAAAAGTTGTCCGATAGGTTTTCTAGCCTCATTGACGCCTGATCGTGCAAGTACAAACCGTAGCGGCATGTTGGTAAGCTAACGTAAATGACAAAATAACACTGTATCCGTTAAAGGTAAACTGTACGCATCCATTGTATGCGGAAAGATCATTAAGAGAGCTGGATTATCCGTAGGATGCAACATATCGGCAATAGACAACAAGTGTGGTTAATCCTTATTTGTAAGTGCATATGCGTAATACCTAAGTGGTGTGGGATACTGAGTTTCTGTATAAATATGCGTTACAGGCTATCGATTGGTTCAAACAAGCGAATCGTTATGCTATCTGTAAGCTGTCGATGTGAAGTTTTGGGCAACGAGCTGGTGCCGATTTGAAAACTTTTGCTTACCCTGCGCCGTTTAAGGTCTGGAATTAACAACTTTTATCACCAGCGGTGTTGACAACCACTTTTGACCACCCATTGTGTTATCTATAGTGCTCAAACTCTGTCGAAGGATAATCGGTTTTACGATACACAGACTATATATAGTATAGCATAGTTTTTGGAAATGGTATGTAATAAGTAATAAATTGGGAGCATGTCGATCCATGGGAGAAGGAAAACTTGTTTGATATGAACTATGTTGTGAACATCAACCTTGTTCAACCGTAAATATTTCATCTATGATAAAAGCATTTGGATACACCTTATTCACCTCTATCAGTTACCGTTTTGATGTACTGCACATGTTGTTATCGAGTGACACACGTCGATATATCAATTGCTCACCGACGTGCAACAGCAAGCGGAGTGTTTATATTGTTCCTAAAATATGAAATGCCGAACGTTATGGTGGCGCGTACTAATAGACTCAAACAACCCGAAACATAGCTCAGCCCATATGTATTATGGTAGTATATGCGGCAGCGACATAACCAATAACGTCTTCTAATGTGCGTACTCTGGAATAGTGACAGCACCATCTGTAGCAGTAAAAAGGCGTGGCCATACTTCTTCTTCTGTTTATGCAACATTTGTATCATAATGTATTCTCTGAATATGCCCTACGCTTCGGCGCTTGACTAAGGACTCTGGCAGAGCTGAGGGGCCCAAGGACATATTTATGAGTGCAACAGGTAAATCACACATTGGTGGCTTAATTAGGCAGATAAACCTCGATCAATGTACTGTTTCAGACATAACCGCTCAGTTCAACTAATTTCGATATTATGGTCGATTGGCGGTTAAATAAAATGTAAATAGGCCATGATGTTGAAAAAAGTTAGACCTTATAAACTGTCATTTGCTATAACCGGTGTCAAGTCTTACCGCTGCCTCTCTATATTTGAAACCCCACTCAGGCTTTGGGTTAGAAAGCACTCTCACCACCAGCAATCTCTTCGTTGATATTTTATCAGGGTCAAATAGTAATTAATGCTTTACGATATATTTATCATAGTAATACATATTATCGTATCAATGAATCTAACCAGAAGCAAACGAATGGTCCATGTTGTCTCGATGAGTTGAGTGATGAACGTTGCATTCAAAGGAGTAGTTCATTTGGTTCAGAGAATTCGATGCTAAACTTGATATCACTATTGTAATAAAAACGATTGAGAATGACATTTAAGCCTAACAATTTGTCCCTTAAATCACCGCAACGAAGACGAATAACTAGCGTTGCTTTATATGATCCTCGATAAATAGCTAATTATACATAATCCAAGCCAAGGTCGAAAATATTGTAATGGCATTCATGTCATATGCTGTAGTAAATCTCTCTCGTCCTATGTCAAGCATGTCTGCAACCTCATTTGCGACGTTGGGATGCAGCCAAAAATAGGACGGCAAGTTCTGTGTAAATAAACGTCGTAAAATTGATCAAACCGAATGTAGGAGAAAGTTTATAGTTGGTATGAAACGCGCGATCGCCGTTTAATTATAAAGATAGTGGTTAAAATGATGCATTTGATGACATATTGTTGCATGCAGCTGGTCACCGCCCTGATTAAGCGGCCACGTTTCAATGCCCGTCTGGACTTATTTGTCAATGCGATTTGCAGCTACGGAAAAGGGCCATGTGAATGTTTCAATACCTTGGCGTGCGTTACCTATTTTGCGATGCGTACATGCAGTCATTATTCATTAAAATTATAAGACGCTTGTATGATTCCCTGGCATTATATTACATGCATGTCGCAATATGTAAGGTATATAAATGTAAGGGCGTGTGAAAACATTTATAGTGAATATTTACTATGAGTCTTTTTGCTTGTAACCTATTTTGCGTCAAAATATTGGGAATGTTTATCATTATGCTTTTTGGCGCAAAGCTTTGTTATTTGATTCTTTTTTTGTATTTCACTGCATATATTTAGAAATTAGTTTGCTGCCAATTTGCTTAATTAGGCACATATAGCGTACCATTATCATCATACAATATAAAGGAGTGATATCATTGCAAACACATAATACAGTAAGAATGTAATCATATGGTGAATTTGCGCAAGATAATCACTTATAAAATTCACGACCAAAATGTTGTGTCAGTGGTAGCATTATCTCAATATCAATATTCAGATACTAAATAGATCGACATTGTATCTCTTCCTATTTTCGTCGTTTCACTCTCAGAGAGAATTAATTTTTTCTTTTTTATATAGCTTGCTACAGGCTGCATTTAGCCTATATATTTCGAATGACCATTGTTCCTATGCCTCTCTGACTTGACCAAGTAAGCAATCCCTTAGGGTATGTGTAAGAGTAGTAGTTTAGAAATAGCAATATGCTATCGCTGCGATAACTGCAGTCAGTCTCGAACTAGAGCGAACCAGATGCGAACATTTACCGTTACAGTGCGTTTTAATTAAACTCGACACCATATACAAACAGGGTTTAGTTCAGTTTTCCTGCAAAATGCCTAGCATCGAATGTAAAAAAATTACGAGGCTAGTTGATTATAACATATAATTTGTAATGCATCTGCGAAGGATAAAGCAATTTATTTCGCTACTAACCTTTGCAAGTAATAAAAAGCTGGTTTCGTGTACTCGACGGGTAGTGTTTTACGAGCTTATAATGATTCAAATTGCATTATTGTTTTGGCACGAAAATATTTTTATTCCAAAATATAACTGTCATTTCTAATACCAACTCATAGGTTGCATTGATATTCTTTTTTCTGGCGTATTATAATGTGAAATAGCTCCACATGACATGGAATCAACAAACAAAGGCTTAAAAATTCACTGATGTTATCGTAATCAACGGATTAACGCTTACTGATAGGGATTTCTATTTTAGCACCGTTTGCTGATGATATTTGCATTCATCGACATCTAAATACAAAATATAATGTATATGTTAAATCAACATCCTCTTTGTTTGCATCGCGGTAAGTCATGCATCATATTATAAGAGGATTCGATTGCGCTTTTTAGCTATTTCCAGGTATTTGATTCCTAAAGCGATCCATGTCGATTGCAACTCGTGTCACAACAGATGTTAGTTCAGTTTCGTCAATTGGTACCGGTTTAGGACATATAAAGGTTATTAATTTTCATTCTCCAGAGTGCGCACCGATGGTATAACATGCCATGCATGGGTCGCAAGTCTTGCGAATATCGTACTGAATACTGTACAGAAGAGCAATCTCAGTGAACATGCCCGTAATTTGCCTCCGGAGGAAATACAGCCAAAGCATCTGTTGTCAATCTTGCTGTCGACGAGACATTATGTTTATTTTAGGGCGTGGTTACATGGTTTTAGCAATGTGGCAATTGAAAATAATCAAATCACGAGAACATGCACTTTCACGTAATGAGCGAATAATAGAAGATGCACTGATAGGGATGTGCTGATTCAAACAGCTTGCAGGAATCGGTTCAATTTTGTTCTGAATGTTCTTTATTACGCTGATATTTATTCGCCTCTTTCCGGGTAAATTCGTACACCCTTAGCTGGCAATTCATTCGGAAGATTTTTTAATTACGTAGTTCATTCATGTTTCTCGGTGGTACTTTTGAATACCATCAAAGTTCAAACGTACCCATGAATCAAATTCGATGACACTCAGTGCAAATATAAATCACGTCATGAGTTCAACGTCGGACTTACTTATTAAGAATGATACAACACGACAACTAGACTACCCTATAAGCTGTCGTATAGCTTTTGCTTTTGCGTTCACGTCTACCCTTATCACCCATAGACTGACAGAAGATCAAGGAACTGGCTATTAACTTAAGCTAATGATACTGCGTAAAAATACAATCATATGCAAATAAAGCGTATATACCATATGCTGCAGCCTATAAATAAAAAACATATAACACCTTATCCTCATCATAATCACCTTCATCACCATCAGCATCATCGCCTTAGATCGACTTTGTCGTCTCCCGCAGCACCCCAGTAATTCGCATCTTCGAATTATTTCTGCAATGTATTACTGACAGCGAAATGCGCAGTTTAGTCTGCAAAACTGTCATCCGCAACAAGTTAAAACTGTTTGATATTTGAATCATAATCATTCAGCAGAGTCACATAGAGATCATAGTTATGACTCGCACCTTAATATAGCAGACTACTATCGTTTGTCTACTTAATTGTGTATTTATTTATAATATATATATATATATATATATATATATATATATATATATATATATATATATATATATATATATATATATGTATACACACACACACATATATATATATATATATATATATATATATATATATATATATATATATATACGTATATATATATATATATATACATATATACATACATATACACACACACACACATATATATATATATATATATATATATATATATATATATATATATATTATTTGAAGACAGACATGTTATTATGAGTCGCGGCGCTATGGCAATATTCTTATCACGTTCTTAGATAATTGGAGATACAATGGGACGATGCATCAAAGTCGATTTAAAATAGGTTGGCTTCTTTTATAGACCTACTCATCAGATCTGTCACTCAAACATTCCAAGTCAGTAAAACATGCAAGTCAGTTGCACTAAGTGACATGCAATCGTTGTGTTCATAATTGGTACGAACGAAAACATATGACCTGTTGGCTCGGTGTTATAAATGTTATTTGTTGCTATTTCAGAACAAATTATACTTGGCGAATTCCGTTTTTCATATCTAAATAACTGATTTGTCAAAACCGCATGGCATATATAGCAGAATATGTTGGACTGGGATATTGCAAATGTGTGGCGTTTTTCCAGCAAAACTGTTCATTTTGGTTATTGGAACCTCTATTGTATTCTTCGATGTATTACAACAATCACGTAACAGGGCAATACATACACTGATTATGCATTTTAGCGCAAACGTATTGACTGTTCTTTTCCAGACAGGAATTTTTTGCTCATTTTATCATCATGAAGAGAGTGTGATTATTATTGAACTACACAAGGGCCTAGATGTTGTGGTAACTATTATTTTCATAAAGAGGACGATTAACGTCGATCACAATGAATAATTCAATAAAACACGTAGCCATCTCTATTGTCGTTGATGCCGCAGTTCACATTACGACGTGGATGGGTACTAATTGTCTAGGGTCGACATAGGCCTTCGAATCCATTGATTATACCTCGATCCCGAAAACATCCACATTTCCTGGTTCGACATTTAAATCGGTCGGTTAATTCCTGATGAATTGTTAAATACACTAACATTTGCATAGTGCTATTGTGCCATCCATATTCATTTTGATTGGTTGGCCATAGCTCTCGCCTCAGCTGCAGCCAATCTGTCATTGCTCTGCATTCATTGTGAACAATAAATGTTGCGGATAAAGCTAATATGACATTCGCTGCAATTGGCTAGAGACGGCTTGAACGGAAAACTGCTTTATTCATTGTATCTTGAACACTGATATAACGGACAGACATGCGAGTTGGTTAATTCAATACAAAATGCATTGCCTCCGTGCCGTAGACAGTAAGCAATAACTGCAACAATCAGCATCGTATATTGCTTGCCTTTATTTTTAGTCTGCATGCTCTTCTGTTGATTTTCAAATTTCATCAGCAATGAGCCATTCCGAATTCATTGCGTCAATAGTAGTAATATCTTGAATTCCATTTGTGCGTCAAATGTGTCTCGTTGTGCTGAGTAATTGCTCGAACCTAGAATCTCCTGGCAATCGATACTGTCGTTCAGTCATTGAGTGCACTATAAAAATGAAGTGGAATCGGTAACTTTGATTGGTATATTACGTTTTTATGGGATTGTTTTGTAAATAAGTGTAATTTATGCAACCACTTGCAATTTTCTACCTCAAGCAAATGATGATATATGAAGTGTAACATTTGGACGATGAGTAGTATGTATAGTGGGGGTACTGGCCCACCTATCTCATATGGGTACTGGCATACCTACCTCCCCTATATATACTACTGACCCCTGGCAGCTTATACACGATTTTGTGCTCATCTTAAGTAAGAGAAAGGCGCCTCGGACCCGACCCCCAAACGGGGCCGAGGGAAGATTTTTACACATCCAAGGGTGACTCAGACCCGACCCCCAAACAAGGCCGAGGGGTTAGTTAGTTGGTAAACTAGTGTGACCATATGCCAGGGTGTCTACATCGTTCTCAGCTATCCACCGCTTTGAGTCAAATTGGGAGAAAGACACCTTATTGACGTGAAGCCCGTATATGTTGTGGCAGTCAATCCGGAGCATGTTCATTCCATGGCGAAACTGCTTTTGGGTGAACAGTGACTCCACGTACTGAGCGTGCCGTAGATGCTCTTTGACCACAACCTTCTTCACGCCCCTTGCCTTTTTAATCTCATCTTGGCTCAACATCCGGATCGAGTACATCTTTGGCCGCAGACCCACATACTCCTTGATGGGCACACCAGCACACTCATCCTTCATCTTCCCCATAACCTATAACATGTTCCCCATAACAGGCTATGGGATCACTGGCAGTTGCTAGTGTGAAAGAGATGCCCATCTTCTTTCATGTCAGCATACACGTCAGGCGTGTGTATCTCAATAAGCAGCGAATCCATATCCATGTACAACAGACCAAGGTTCTTGCCGTATCTGGGCTTCATGGTATTGTAGTAAAAGTCGTACATCAGGTGCTTGAAGAGGTCGAGTATATACATACCCACATACACCGGCCGTTCAGTACCAGGCGAGTCTTGTGCATGTGCAGAGTGGCCAAGTCTTCATCAAACACCTGATGACGCGCGTAGGCATGACTGGCCACAAGCCTGGGTATTTTTTTCTCTTCCGCCGACCGTACAATCTTGACGTCGACTCGCCTGCGGAGGTTCTCCATGGTCTTGCCGAACCCAGAGTTATTCACCAGCTTATGCAGGTCCTTCTCAAAGTCCCTGGTGGCGGCCTTACGCAGATCCGTATTCATTCGAATGTAGGGCTCCATCAAAGGGCTTTGGTTAAAGACCAGCGCTCGATGGATCTTGGTTAGTTTCATCCTGAAAGACAGATACAGCTTGAGGTTTCTGTGGTGGACCACATACTTTTCTTTGTTTCGGAGGTTAGGCACCAGCTTCTCAACTCAACTTCCAGTGCTCCCCAATGCACCTAGGAGATCCTTCTGGTAGTCTGACAACCTTTCGTTCTGAATAAGAAGCCGCTCCGGCGCTAGGGGATAGTCATTATGACTATCATGTGACTCTGAAGGATATTCTAAATCAACTTAAAGTATATACCCCGTTTCAGCATTATTGGGATGGTACTGTATCTGTAGATTAGCCAGCCGATCCACCCACTAAATACCCGAAGAAGGTAAAGGTTGGCTCATCGCCCACCCATACAGGTTGTTGGCGTCAAGGTACTGGATATATGTAGCTGGCTTATCCTGCTCAAAGCCCTCCACGTGTGGGTTGTTGGCTTTAGCGTGGCGGCGCGACACCATGCTTATCCCACTGCCCAGCCCCTTCTCAATAAAGAGGTGCTTGTCATAATCGGTGAGAAGCTCGAGTTCCACCCCTGTGCTCTTAAGAAGCGCATCCTACGAAAGGCCAGGTTCAGTGTAGTAGTTGGCCTGATCTAACCCATGCTGCTTAAGACAGGTTTTCCGGAATGTTTCAAACACATCGGCCAGGAGCAGTACATCCGTGCGCAGGTACAGGTCATGGTAGTCCCCCATGTTTTTGCAACCGAATTCGCTCCAGACTTTCTGTGCATGGGCATAGTCTGCAACAGATATCCCCTGCTCAGAGATTGGCGGTAGAGGGGACTCAAACTTATCCCAGCCATCCATGAATTCCTAAGGGTACACTCCCTTACGCAGCAGCAAGCGTCGCTTCGTTTCATCTGGCTCATATTCCGCCGTCACAGCAAAGGCATCTGGGTTTTTAGCAGACACCAGCTCTATTGAGCGAGGCCAGGAGAAACTGTGCACTATCAATGAAGCGCAACTGTCAAAACGACAGGAAAATAAATTTCTCCATGTTTTTGGGGATACAGTTGATGTTCCCCTCCACTTTGCTCATGGCTTGCATTAAGAGGTGGGAATCATATCCCCGTAGATTGTGGAACACCACAGGTACGGGCGTTGTCTTGGGACTTAAACTGCAGCTTCAAGTTGCATACCTTATGCGCGGCTCTCCTGTACTTACCTGTTACATGACAATGGTTGCCGACAGAGTCCCAGCCTAGTTCTTTGTTGCACACATGACAATGGGTTGCTCCCCTGTGCACTCTTTTCTCCTCCCGCGTCATGCGCATGGGGACAGGCTTTGATAGAACTGCTTTGATCTTTTGCTCCTCCAGCTGCATAGCCGGTAAGAACTTCTCCACGGCATGGCTTCCTCTGTAAACCACAGGGGGTTCTGTCTGCCCATCGCAACGGACAACCACATAGTCGTTACCACATGGCTCATGCTCCTGTGTTCTCTGCTTGTTGCTCTTCGAAGCATCAAGCGCAGGGCCAGGAAGTTTAACAGTCAGTGCCTCAAAATCGGTGTAGATACAGAATGAAGCGGGGAGCTGTTTCTGCCAGTTCTGAAATATTAGGATGTTTTTCCTTTCCTCGGGAATGTCTACTCGGACGGCTGTTTGCCCTATCCCCATGCACTCAGGTCTGTGCTCGTTGATCAGTTTCTCCCTGGTAAAACCATGCAAGCATTGCTCACAGAAGAACTTGCGCTCTTTATGCTTACTCTGATCATAGAGCAAGCGGTTCGGTATTCGACCGCGTGTAATGAAACCTGCCGCCCCCCTTAATCAACATGAGGTTTATACATAGACCAGGCTGTTTGATGATACGGTGAAAGAAGGTGGACTTTCCATCCCAGCGAAAGACGTTCAATCCACCCACTTTAGCGTGTTTTTCTATCTTCTTAATCTGCGAGATAGGTGTTGGATAGTCCACGCCTTTTCCTTCTAAGAGTCTTAAGAGCAGCTTAATGCTATATTATGATGGTCGCTGTGGGTTTTTGGCAACCGGGCTCCGAGTCGCTTCAATGGAATATAAAATGTGTCGTTTGTGTTTTTTACGTTTCTAATTGCCACCTTTACAGTCAGATTTCTCGGCAGTTTCCGGTAGGTGTCACCTTTCAATGGATGGTAGTTGGCAATATCAATCCACAGAGTTGTGACCTACTCAAATTCCCAACCGGAATCTCTATTGGTCACTTCTCCAACCGCTCTTGGATATTAGCGTTACACTGGTCTAGCGCATCGTCCAGGTCTTCTGAGGAGAGAACCACCTGCTGCTTATTACGCAATACAGGCTCAACATACTCAGTGCTACCCATCGGCGTGCTTGGAGAGTGTTACTTTAAGGATGAACTGACACTTGATTCCACCAAGCTCTTCCAGCTCACCAGTCAAAACTTTTTACATCTTCCGATGCATACCTTTATAGAACATCATAAGGTCCGAGCCAAGGGGGTGAGACTCAGGAATGTTCATCACCCATCCACGCAAATAGTTTTTAACAGCCCACTTAGTCTTCATGAAGGCAAGACGCGGTATGGGGACTGGTGCTTTGCGTGGAGCAGGGACTGGTCTGCATGGCGCGGGGACGGGTCTGCACGATGCGGGGACTAGGATTGCTCTGGGTGCCACCCCAGCCCTTTAATCTAGCAAATATCTCCTTCAATGTACAGTCAAATTCATCCTGTGGTGAGCCCTGTCGTACCCACAAGCCAAACGCAACCCTAAGTTATTTCTTATACCCTTGTGACTGCTAGTACAAACACGATTAACGCTACCGCGTCGTATCCTATATGTGTGGCCGTTACAAAACTCTTGCGTACAGAGTCTGTTACAGGGAATTGTTTTTTCCAGTCAAAATCTAAGCGCACTTACGTTCAAACGCTACCTTTCTCGTGTTTCTATGTATATAGATCTAATCTCTAATTTTGCTAGCACCGGCACCAGTTTTCCAGCACAAACCGGTGCTAGAGGTTGGAACCGGTGTAGGAAGAATTGGGGACCTAGCGACGTTTTCGACGAGGTTGCAAATGGTGGGATATGTAGGATTTGCCGCATTTCTTGCATAAAAGGTCTGGAAAATTACAAAAAGCCACACAGAAGCCTCAACGAATTTCCTACCAAAACCAGTGCCGGCCCCCAAGCTTCGGGACAATGCACCCCGGCCAGCCCGGGACCCATTCTAAATGGAATAGGAGATAGGGCATCGCTTTGGGTAGACTACCATTGGGAGAGACAATAGGACAGACCAGACTTTCTGGGGCATCGCTTGGGGGTCGGGTCTGAGGCGCACTTGGGTGTGTAAAAATCTTCCCTCGGCCCCGTTCGAGGGTCGGTTCCGAGTCGCCATTCTATTACTTAAGGTGAGAAAAAGATCGTGTTTATATCAGGGATCAGTGGTATATATATAGGGAAGGTAGGTATGCCAGTACCCATATGAGATAGATGTGCCAGTACCCCACTATATATACTACTCGATGTTTTACATTGAGAATTCTCTTTGACGCAGGTTGAAACAATCATGATAGTTAGGCTTACAGGAAAAAGCCTACCTTGCAAAAAAACAAAACTATTGCTGTTTGAAAAAAAATGTTCATGAATAGTCGCATCATTCACGCAGCCGGATGATTCACATCATATCTGCACATGTTTGCAATTTATAAGCATTATAAAATTGCCAATCAGAATACATCCTCTCGGCCTTATAAAAAGCAGGGAGATTTTCACAATCAGCAGATACTTATTTTTATTTTTACGTTTCGTTTATGCTAGTGTCCAAATGTTTGGGCATCAATGTATCATCCTATATTGTATATATTTGATATTTTGTTATGGCAGCCAGTGGCTGAACGAAAAATGCAACCCGTGCAATATGAATACATCAACAAATTTGCCTCATTTCGCTATAAATTCATTCTTCTCTATTGAGCAAAACGACATCGGCATCGGCGAATAAAATACGATGAACCAGATTGGATTAAGTCAGTACGATATAACAGAGAAATATAATCGCATTAAACATCCTCAAGAGCATTCATGTGAAACATGCAAATTATCCTTGAATCATGAATATTGCATTGCACACCGCCGTTGTTAATAATATCAAAGTGACTAAGATTTATCATTGTCCAAGGCGCCATTCTTCTGCAATGTATCGTTTTGTCGTGTTGGTGTAACACGAACATTGATAACGTTATCATATTTAACTGCTATTCCCGGCAGTTTTCTACTGCTGAAGAGTTACAAACATCAAGTAACCTTCCACGTCTATTTTGATCCTTCACGTTTCTGCACTATACTTTAACTCAGTAGGGGAAAGAAAACCTGTTCTGAGATGTACTGCAGTTTGCCAACGTTTAGATTTAACGTCCCGCTATCAGTGCTGTCGGTGAGTATCATGTAATCATTAATGGACAATTAGAGATAATGTTCTTGTGTGTGTGTGTGTGTGTAGATTCGTCAAGCGATATCGAATTAGGAAACTATGCATGAGCCTGCTGATGCCTTTTATTGTTATGTAAGCCTGAAATACTGCGACAGCTGTGAGCAGAGATTTTGGAAACCGATATTGTTCATTTAAAAGATATAAATGCATATTTTTAGCAGGGTCTCGACCGCAACGTTCAGAATATTTGACACTTTAATATGTTTATCAAATAATCCCATCATGTTATATCACATAAATTATCGTTCACACACAACACTTCAATATCGTGAAAGGATGTTTGGCAAAAAGAACCACTCTAATTATAGCTGATGTACAGCATTAATCCGTTACGAGTAGTGGAAAGCTAAACATGAGCTGCATAAGCCAGTGCAAGTAGCCCCAAAACCTACAATATAAAGATTAAATTTGAGTGATGCTGTTCTAAATTAGGTTTGAATGGCCCTAGGTTGATTTCTTTATTTGATTTCCCTCAAATCGTGATCACGACATCGTGAAATTGCTGCAGTAAATAATTGTCATCGTCGGTCAGTAACAATCGTACAGTTAGATATCCTGTCGGATAAGTAAGTTTGTTTGTATGGCTGCCAGGTTGCGGTTATCGAATACAACAGCAAGCTAATTCAAGAAATGTCTACAATAAACACGGAGAATATAGGAACTGCAAAGCGTTCGAAATACATTGCATGTCTTAGCCTGGCATTAATGTGCTTGAGGTTATTACCGGATCGAAATGTTACAATAATTCGCGCAAATCCTAAAATTAAATCTCATGTGGATGTAGAAACTCTAGGCGTTGCATGATAAGTCTGATAATACAAACAAGCTGTGGCAAATATCGCCTTCGCCATATTTAAACTGCATGCACGCAAGTCGTGTATGTGCTGTAGATAGATGACAGGGGAAGAAAGCTAATTACAGATTATCTTGGATGAAATTATGCTGGACCGAAGGTACACATAGATGCACTGCATTTTGATATTTTATGATAGCGTTGAGTGTAGACACTAAGGATGGACATTAAATGTGGTCTTTTTTGATTACATACGCACATTTCAATGCTCGGAAATGGCTGCTAGTTGGCGCGGCAAGCGATGACCTTAACTTATCATTTATCTTCTTCTTGAGAACGTTGCGATATGTAAGGATAACTAGGAATAAGGATCTATCGAATGGCTTTATACGATGCTTTATAATCTAGGTTCGTTAGAGTCATTTATGATCAATGGTAAAATGCATGCTTCGTTGACACTGCGCCTTTCAAAATGTTACAATTTTGAAATATTCTTAAACAGCGCTGCATTCTCGGGACTTCTAAAATGCCTCGCTGACATAGTTTGCCTTCATTACATTGTTTCATCACAGCGTTTATGCAAACCTGTGCCCTGCAAAAAGCACGCCCTGGTTTGGGTTCTTTTATTATGCTGGTCGGTTTTTTTTACAAAGAAGATAATGTTTCACGCAACGGAAACAGACATAAAATAAACCCTACATTCGGTTAACTCTATAAGAATTGACAAAGACTACTATGATAAGAGGTCATAACTGAGTTTAATGTTGAAATGTTCATCTAAACAAAGCAAACATGAACTAGTATTTTGCGTCGACGAAAAAGTCTATTACTGACTTATATAATAGATGACATTATTATTATACTAAATCACTTTTCCTCTAAGCGTAGTTTGTGGCACATCGGCTTGTGGCCAGTAGCCGGAGTATTATGACCCACTTTGAAAGTAAGTCTTGTAATGGGGCATAGCCCATGGTCAACCACACTAACATGTTAAGCATTGATATTGAGGTGTATCAATGTTTCATGTCGCAATTCGTTCGCTTTCTCAAATGGAAACATTAGTAGCTTGCTCAGATAACGATTGCTGCATGAACGTTGCTAAGACCTGGATAAAACATATGATAGTGCATAAATCGATACACACACACAATCGTGTCGTGTTCATACCATAGACAACCAATGAAGTCGAGCTTGCTACTAATTTTCTGACTACCTTTATCATCAGTGAGACTTGCAGCAGCGGAATCTATTTGCAAGCATTACAATATGGTTGCGGACAATTTATTATAAAATTGGCTCACAGTAGCTGTCTATTATGACAAGACGTCAAGGTAGCTCGAATTGAATTGGTGCATGGCCTTGTACATGCTCGATTACGCGCAATAGACTTTCACCGTGTGCGGTAAATTTTCTGTTATAACCAGATTAAGTCGCTTGGGAATATTGGGACCTCCCCCCCCCCCCACCCCACCTTAACTGCAGCGACCTGGGAATCCATTTAAAAATTATATTTTGAGGTTTCTTCTGTACTATAAAAATAATTTTATCATCAATGATAAATAAAACAGAACCCTAGTTTGAAGACAATCTTGTATTGCCTATCTACGAGCATGATTATTCCACCCGATAACCAAAGAAACTTGATACTTACACTATGCAATATTTCCAACATCTTTGCATTACAATTTGCATCATCACAAACAAGGATAATGAAGAACTAAGCCCGGTGACACATAATGTATTTTATAGAATACGATATTTATGGTATTACAGTGAATATGCTACTGCTTATATAATTGAAAGAGGTATAAGAAGAGCATTTTGTGACCAGCTTATCATTCAAGCCAACGAATTTCGACAACACTGGCCCTATATAAATGTCATGATGCAAATATTTTCCCCATTGCAAATAATCCAATCGGTATCATGCATGATACATCATATTCGTTGAAGATGATAAATGAATGAATAAATTAACTTAGTCAATGCTCAACGAGTTTGGCTTGAGACTAAGTATCACATACAAATGCGCAAATACGAAAGTGATATGGAACGACTAATGTGAATGATTTCTGAAATGAGGTTGATCAAATTTTCATGCTTTTGTTATTTATGCTCAACATATTGGCGTAGATTTATGAAATCATCCAAGTAATGATATATAAAGTGATACCTCTCCCTACACTAGTTATCCACAAGACTGCGTATTTGGATAGTGCTGAGCAATTTTAACTCCAATCATTGTTGTGCATATATGTATATATACACACACACACACACACACATATATATATATATATATATATATATATATATATATATATATATATATATATAAATATATATACATATATATATATATATATATATATATATATATATATATATATATATATATATATATATAGATATATATATATACATATATATGTATATATATGCCCCCCCTATAAATATATATATATAAATACCTATATATATATATATTCTATATAGAATATCCCATATTTATGTATATATATATATATATATATATATAATATATATTATATTTATATTCATCTAAATATTTATATCATTATATATATATATACATGTGTATGTATATGTACATATATATATTTATATATATTCATATATACTATACACACGCATACATTTTAATTGTCGGAAATGACTAAAGACAGGCACCCGCTGCCTTTTGCCGTTATTATCTATCATATTGAACTGCAAAATATATGCCATTAAACCCGCGTACGAACCCCACCCGTTTCATCACCGGTGTCTGTTACTCATTAGTCATTATTTACATGCGATAACTTAATCATGGATTTCCAACTATTGTGCTTTTTGCGTGTGGTACAAAAACATAAGGTTGGCCGTCACAAATTATATCTGTGCGCAAATCACCAATGGCGGCATATGGCTAATGTTTATTCATAACAACTCGCGTGTATGCTGGCATCGCTTTTGGTGCATCAAGGCAAGGTTCCGCTGGCCTCTATCTCAGATAGAGGGTGCGGACTAATGAATTGGGATCGGTCAGACAGTACGCAGATAACACGTTTGGTGCAGATAATTGAAACATATAAGAAGCGGGCGAACGAGATCACGATTTTTATAATCAGTAACTCCGTTCCGTATGATATTTTCGTTTGATGTAGTTTGTGACATAATAATGCCATAAAAACGGTGCTTGATGCATCACTGCTTAGGCAGCTCTCCATCCATCATTTAATATAATCACATTAGTTGCCCCACAGACACATGGTGACCCATACCAAGTGCCACTCAAACGAAATGAGCCGCTCACTTTGCTCACGAGCTGTGCCGCTGGTGATGACATGGGTAATAGCGTATTAGATTTCAATCGACATGCATCCTATTTAGCACCATAAAATGTTGGCCTCCCAAATATTGATTTGTTTGTTTAAAAATGTATCAACCCATTACACGTCCAACGAACACTGGTATTCTTAAATCTATCCTGGGGTTGGTATCAATCATTACATTGATCATGATCGGGTCGTCGTACATCTGGCACAATTCAACCAGCCTACGGAACATCGATATTTCAATGATACGACAGGAATACAATAATGTGACATATAACATGCGCTGGTTCCAAATAATGACGCTTTATAGCATGCAAGCGACCTATTTCCATATGGTCTATGCGGTCATTTTGGTCAAGTGGGATGAGCCAGGAGGCGAGGTTGAATGTACAGCTCTAAAGTCCCTCCCTCCTTAGATCAAGGATGTAATTCTAGAAACCGAGTTGCGCTGATTACGACTTCTCTGTGCGCAGTTGGCATGAACCGAAAATGTGGGTTGTTGCCCGATAGTAGATATACCGCCATATGTTGCATTTGGGTAGCATACTTCATGAAAGGTCGTGTGTGCAGTTAGCCGGATGCTTTCGTGTTTAGGTATATCCCTTCGGAATGGTATCAATGGGTACTGTTAAATTCTTTTTGCCTTTATAAGAGTGACAGTAAAAATGATACCAAATTAATGGATATAAATGTTGATGTGTTGTATACATGTGGTAACATTGCTGATAACATTACTAATGCTATTATTCTGTTTAGAGCAATGATATTGACAATCTTTTTCAAGCCCTTCATCAAAGATGGCTGTGTGATTAGAAAACCAAAATATTGCATTTCAAATTTTGATACTTCAAGAAAAATGTCCAACATCCGCTTGTTTTTCAAATAATTCTTTCAATTGTATTAATAAATGATTTGGCTAGCGGAATACTGACATACGGAAAGTTTTGTACAAACTGGGAACAAAGTCAGCTCATTACCCCTCATTTGGCTTTATTTATTCTGACCCGGGCTATTTGTCCACTAAATCATCCATCACAATGCTTATGCTCCAAAGATTTTCCTCGTACATGAGCCTCATCCCAGTAAATCCTGCTTTGCATTAATTCAGTGCGAATTCATGCTGTATTATATGATTTAAACCATTTCGCATTCATTAATATAAAAATGAGGGTCTTAACATTTGTTACGCTATCAACTGCAAATTTAGCGCACCCATCTAGGTGTCACTTGCTTCACCACATATGAAGCCAATTCAACTAGATATCACTATGTCCATTACATAGAAACTGCGCAAGTGCTATATATTGTCAATAAATTCACCTCTATAAACAATCACGTTAAACTAACAAAAGGTAAATACGAACGATGACCACAATAGGCATTTATGATTTTAAAGGAAATTAGCCGAAGTAAATGGGATACACTCATGCTTGAATGATTACAGAGAAAAATAGGTTTTCCAGTTTTCCTGAATCACCATGATTCACACAGCCTTCGATGTAGCTACCTGTTGTGAAACTGTTTAATCAACGCCAAGGTTACCTGCAGCACTGCATTTCTTACATTTCCTTATGCTTGTACATAAACCACAGTAAAGCGACCCCAATGCTCTCTTACTATTATACTCGTTTAAGATGAATACAGGTAATTCATACATTCCCTTCAAAGTAGATGCATACCAGCTAACGTATATGACAATGATATTTCATACCGTATTGTGTAACATTGCTTCAAAGTAAGGACAGCAATATCTCTTCAGGTAATATGATAAAATTCCGCACAATAAATTGGATTGCAGAATTATTCAGTCATATCAAGATACTGGTTTGTTGGGGCACCCCAACGAGTTACTGTACCGCAATAATTCAAAACTTTAAAAGATTAAATGCTTTATTCATATTCTATGGTTCCTGTTTCCATTGTTATTGAGCCACAAAGCAATGTGTTCATTGTATGCTGATATGGGCGAAATATTCTCCATTTTGGTGTTATAGTGCTTAATATATGCTCATCTGTATCACATCTACAGAATGAAGGTGGGGGAAAATCCTCCCCTGATATAATATTCATTGACTGGATCAACTACCTGTCAAGCCATAATTTACGACGGTATTTGCAAAATGGCTAATTCTTCGCAGCGGTTGTGTCAGATGTGGTGCCTATAAGTAAACACACGGAATATACGGTTTAAACCATGGCTTAATATTGAACAATCGCATGCAGTACATATACTTCACATTTCAGGAAAGCCCCGCGCCAAATAATCTGCCTTGGCACTTATCTATGAGGTCTGAATAAAGATTGCATCAGTATTATTATTATTAATATCAAGGCAATGCATACTCAGGATTAAATAAAGCCTCATATGCTTATAACAAAAGCAGCCCTAGAAACATTCTGACTGTGGAGAGAGGCTTACATTGGCTATGCGGGGAAAAGTCTGTTCAACCAGAATCCTAATGCCTAGAAATCATGCGCAATGCCAAATGACGGGTTCTTGTTGGCACATACACTTCAGACATTGAAGCCCCTCTTTGACTTTGAGAGCAGAGTCACCACAAACCACTTCTAATTGTGCCAATATTATCAAGTCACATCCGGTTTTTGCGCACTGTCTTTTGCACGACAGCAGATTATATGTGTTGCAGAAAATTTCCTCTTTAATCCATACAAAACGCTGCTAAGCGTATAGTAACCTGCGAATGGTTTAAACAGCACCCAGGTTAAATAGACAGCGGAGGGTAATAAAAGATATAGAATCGTTATGAAGGAATATCATATACCGAAAATGTTGATGATTATATGTTCGATGAATAAACAAGCTCTCAGGCAAGTCCATTAGCAAATTGATGTTGCATATTCGAGTATCGCTCGCTGTGTAATATATGACATATATAGGCCAACATTCATCATATTTGCTTGGGACGGGTCCAATACAATTTGCTTAATCTCTAAAAAAAATCACAGTCCAGGAAGATTACGGAGTATAGGCATAATTTTTGGGCCATCGATTACCATTTAAAACCAGGATTATAGTTAAACATCAACTGATTTATATCATTTGCACTTCAGTAACTGCCTAGTAGTGCAATTACAATCCGCACTGGGAAATAACATAATGGCTATGTGGCTATTTCAAGAACCGAAATGTCTATCATAAGCCCAAGTGTAGCAACTGCAACAAATCGATATCTTTCTGATATTAATATTAAATATATATATATAAATTATAGACTGCAATAATGCCATGCCAACGACGGGTTCTTGTTTGGCAATACACCACCCGACATTGTATCACCGTGACTGTGAACGCAGAGTCACCACAAATCACTTCTCATTCTGCGAAAACTTACTCAAGTCACATCCGGTGGAAACAGCGCCTGTCTTTTGCACGTCAGCAAAGTTGGTATTTGTGTTGAGTAATCACCAACTGGCGCATATGGCTAATGTTTATTCAAACAACTCGCGTGGATCTGGCATCGCTTTTGGTGCATCCAAGGCATGTTCCACTGGCTCATCTCAGATGAGGGTGCGGACTAAGAATTGGGAATCGGTCAACAGTACGCACAGATAACACATTTTGTACAGATAACTTAAACAATATACGAAGCGCGCGAACGAGATCAGATTTTTTAATAATCGGAACCGTTCCGTAGATCTTTTCGTTTGATGCATTTGTGACATAATAATGCCATAAAAACGTGCTTGATGCATCACTACTTCGCAGCTTCCATCATTATTTAATAATCATCACATAAGTTCCCCACAGACACATGGTGGCCCATACAATGACACTTCAACGAAATGAGCCGCTCACTTTGCTCACGAGCTGGGCCCGCTGGTGATGACAGGTAATACAATAGCGTCTTAAATTTCATCGCCATGCTCTCATTACACCATAAAATTTGCCTCCCAATATTGATTTGTTTGTTTAAAAATGTAATCAACCGATTTACACGTCCCACGAACACTATTTTCTTAATCTATCCTGGCGTTGGTGTCAATGCATTACTTGATCATGATCTGGTTCGTCAATACATCTGGCAACAATGCAACCGTCTTACGAACATCGATTTTCAATGATACTACAGAAATACCATAACTGTGACCTAGAACATGTCGCTGGTTCCAATAATGACGCTTTATAGGACGGCAAGCGACCTATTATCCCATATGGTTGAGGCTGTTCATTTTGCACAATGTGCTGAGCCAGAGCCATGGTTGAATGTACATCTCTAAAGTCCCTCCCTCCTTAGATCCTCCCCAGTATTCCTGAATCCCATGTTTCACACGCTCCGATGTAGCTACCTGCTGTGAAACTATTTACATTCTACGTGCAGTTTCCCGCATGGTGTACTGGCATATCTTACATTTCCTTAATCTTGTACATAAACCACAGTAAAGCGACCAGGAATACTCTCTTACAATGTATCGTTTAAGTTGAATTCATATAATTATTACAGTTCCTTCAAATAAGTGCATACCAGCTCACTATATGACAATGATATTTCCTAACGTACTTTTTAAAAGTGGGAAACATAACATTCAATGGCTAGTAGGAGATTTCAGTAACTCTTCAATGCCTATCATGAAGCCCAAAGTCCGCACAATCAACTGCATTGCAGATCCATTCATTCTTTCAAGTGCTGCGCTCTAAGAGAGCACCCAATCCTAGATTTCCTGTACGGCAAATAATGTCCTAAACGTTATTTTCTGACATGCTTTGGACTCATATCCAAAAAAGGTTTCCGCTCCCATTGAAATGAAGGCCACAAGTCCAATGTGTTCATTGTATGCGTGCATTGAGCGAATTATTCAGCCACCGTTCCATCCTGTTATAGTGCTTAACGATGTTGTTCTGTTCACTCTATATATGAAGGTGGGGGGAAAATCGCCCCTGATACGTTATTAATTGACTATCAACTACCTGCTGTTCATATTGGACGATATCTATGTACATGGCTAATTCTTCGCGCTTTTTAATAAAATGAACATACATATATTAGCAGATGGTAATGTGTGTGAAGAAGTTTGTTTTACTGTCTTCCTTACTGCGGTCCATGTTTACAGCAGTGGTCAAGGTGCTGCTCTCATGCGCATGTATTCTCTGTTATTATTTGGGCCTGGTTTCATTTCACAGTGATGCCTATTCGAAGCCGTTGTGATCAGATCTGTGTTCCTATACGTAAAACCACGAATTAACGGTTTTAAACCAGGTCTTAATGTGAACCGATCGCATGCAGTTCATATACTTCGCATTTTCAGTAAGCCCCGCGCCCGTTAACTGCCTTTTGGCACTTATCTTCTATGAGGTCTGTAAAAAGATTGCATCAATATGATTATTATTAATTCAAGGCAGTGCATGCGCCAGAGGCTTAAGTAAATCCTCATGTCTTAATCAAAAGCATCCCTCGAACATTCTGACATGTTGAGAAGGCTTACATTGGCTAGGCGGAGAAAGTCGTTTCAACCAGAATCTTAATGCATAGAAATCTGCGCAAATGCCAGAATAGGGCTCTTACGAGGCAAATACACATTCAGACAGTATAGACCCTCTTTGACTTTGAGCCCAGAGTCCCACATACCCATTATAATCGTGCGCAATATTATCAGCAAGAGACGATACCACATCCGTTTTTTGACGCACTGTCTTTTGCCGTACAGCATATAAACGTTCTGTGAGTACTAGATTCTCTGTTTAGACCGAATGGTCATATTCGTTCCTTCTTTATCTATTAAAACACTGCTAAGCGGGTATAGTCACTTTTTGTGAAAGGGTTTTAAACAGCACCCAGCTCAAATGGCAGCGAGGGTAATAATAGGGTTCCCGAATCCTTATAGACGAAGTGGTATGACTACTGGTCCTATCATAAGCTATACCGAGAATGTTGAATTAATTATATGTTTCGATGAAAAAACACGCATATCTCAGCCTTGACTACTTTGCTGAATACAGATTCTTGAGCACAGTCCATAGCACATTTAATGGTGTGCGTATCATTCGATGTAATCGTCGCCGGTGTAATATATGTACAGATCAGTATTCCCGTATACTTCAAAATTACTCGGTCGCTTGGACGGTTGATTAATTCTGTTTCAACACTGTTCGAAGCCAATTACCCGTGTGACAAAGCTTAACTTTGAGTAACAACTTGCTCGACCTCATTTGCTTAATCTCTTAAAAATCACCGTCAGGACAGACCCTATGGTGTCTCCCCCATGATTGTTTGGGCCCTCGATTAACAACATTTCAGACGCAGATCGTATCAACTTTAGTTCATGGGGCTGATTTATATCGGGGGATTCTTTGCGTGTGCGAGTGTGGTGCGAAGTCATGGTGCAGTATGCACCAATCCGCACTGTGGAATAACATAAATGGCTTATGTGCTAGTCAGAACCGAAATGCCTATACGACCTCGTTAGTCAACGGCCCAAGTGTAGCACTGCAAGTTTAATCGATATCATCTTCTAGAGACTGACAACTGGTAGAGTCAGAGATTTCAATCCGTAATTTAATCAGTTGACCTATAACGTTGTCACCTAGAGGATTTACCTGATCTACATTGCTTTTAGGTATAACTTCAGCCCTCCGGGGGGCGATAACCTTCCTGAGATGATAACGATAATGAAATTGGCTATGGTATGGGGACTGCCGTTAACAATTACCATACTTCGATAGAACACCCAGTTCTTCTAGTGCTAAACAATCCAAGATTTTGCAGTCACTACACAGACGATATACATTATTACTGTCAGGTATGCGTGCGCGTCTAATAGCTATTCATTGAGTCTAACACTGCTCACATGGGGATATAGTTTAGCATCATGACAGGTCACTCTTGACGAGCATTGCTAATTCAGTCACACACACTTTACGGCGGGCGGACAATATCTCATAGAATGAAAACCGTGTTATCGCCAATTTACTATGTAAAGACATCGGTGCGTCCCTGGATGTATATATCTTGTAATAATACGATTGCTACTCATATATAGAATCTTATTGTCTTTTTTATCCTGACTTTTCATCAATTGCAGGCCTGAAAATAACATCGGACAAGGTTTCACCACGCTGGCCACCAAGGACCCAATGTTTATGGAATGCAGATGGGGCAAATCGACATCCTAGGTCGATAGGTTCTTGCACATGGTCCTCCCAACATTACATAGATGTTTGTCTACTAGCGTCTACAGATAATCTGCAACCCTTGTCTCGGACAGCACATCAAGTTGTCATATTCTGAGCTCGCTTTCGCGCACCCAAAGGTTGGATAACTTGCTGATTTTTACGCAGAGAATTGGGTACTAGCCTTCTCGATCAAGGATGGGCATATTGCCCATGATAAAAAAACGAGCTCCCTCATTAAGGTGAGCTTCGCCACAAACACGTTTAGTCATTGTAATGTGTCCAAGTCGCTTTAGGACACTGTGAATCCAATCGTCTTTTTTAATGTGTTCTAATCTTTATACCGACCTCGCACGAGATCAACTCTTTTTGCTCCTCGCTATATTACCGGAAGCATCTGATGCCAATATCCGTTGAGACGGCCGCTGAATAGAAACGGCGATGACATTGGTCAGACCTATTTGACACAGTAACAAAGCTTGTATTAAAAACGTTCATGTAACTTTCGTATTATCGAATGTGCCATATTCTTGTCTTTTACAAATTGAACTTTAGCTGCAAGAGACCTACTTCTGTGGAACACAGATGATGAGCGGCAAGTTCATCTTTATTGCCGAGTATATTGGAGGCATTTTCCCGAATTTTATGACCAATACTGCTGGAAATCTTCGTTGTCTTAAAAGTTTGTAAGAGAAGTCATATATAAAACCAAGTGTAACGGTTGTGGCTTGAAGACATGGCCTTGACCGGGGGCGTGGGCCTGGGAGGGCCCCTGTATATGTGCGGCGACCGCGGCGGACGGTGTAATTGAACGCCTTGTCATGGAGATTGTTGGGGGGTGCTGTGGGGGGGGGTTGCTGCGTAGACTAAAGCATAGAGGGGCGTATCGTCTCTGATGTTGAAAGAAAACCCACCGGCAGGGTTAGACAAGCGCATATATATAAAATTAATATTGAACAATCGCATGCAGTATATATATTTCACATTTCAGGAAAGCCCCGCGACAAATAATCTGCCTTGGCACTTATCTATGAGGTCTGAATAAAGATTGCATGAATTGATAGTATCAAGGCAATGCATGCTCAGGCTTAAATATAGCCTCATATGCTTATAACAAGAGCAGCCCTCGAAACATTCTGACTGTTGAGAGAGGCTTACATTGGCTATGCGGGGAAAAGTCTGTTCAACCAGAATCCTAATGCCTAGAAATCATGCGCAATGCCAAATGACGTGTTCTTGTTGGCACATACACTTTAGACATAGAGGCCCCTCTTTTACTTTGAGAGCAGAGTCACCACAAACCACTTCTAATTGTGCCAATATTATCAAGTCACATCCGTTTTTGCGCACTGTCTTTTGCACGACAGCAGATTATATTTGTGTTGAGTTGCAAAAAATTCCCTCTTTAATCTATACAAAACACTGCTAAGCGTAAAGTCACTTGCAAAGGGTTTAAACATCACCCAGCTCAAATAGGCAGCGGAGGGTAATAAAAGATATAGAATCTTAATGCGAAGTGGTAAGACTACTGGGCTATAATAGCATATACCGAGAATGTTGATGATTATATGTTCGATGAAAAAACAAGCTCTCATTACTTTGTGGGTACAGATTATGAAGGAAGTCCATTAGCAAATTGATGTTGAATATTTGAGTATCGCTCGCTGTGTAATATATTACAGATATAGGCCAACATTCATTATATTTGCTTTGGACGGGTCCAATACAATTTGACACGGTTCTGCACAATTACCCCAAACAACTGACCTTTATTTTGCTCGAGCTCATTTGCTTAATCTCTAAAAAAATCACAGTCCAGGAAGATTATGGTGTATAGGCATGATTTTTTGGCCATCGATTACCATATCAAACCAGGATTATAGTTAAACATCAACTGATTTATATCATTTGAACTTCAGTAACTGCCTAATACTGTTATTACAATCCGCACTGGGAAATAACATAATGGCTATGTGGCTATTTCAAGAACCGAAATGTCTATCATAAACCCAAGTGTAGCAACTGCAACAAATCGATATCTTTCTGATACGCTCTAGGGAGACCTAATTCGATATGTGACAAATTGCCCAAAGGATTTATGCTGATTGCTGGACTCCGTCCAAAGAGGATAATGCAATCGAAATCGAGTACATGGCCGTTTAGGCGTTGAGTAATTCAGCCACGTCATCCTTTCGACGATTGAAAATATATGAACGGAATAAAAATCGATTGAAACGTTTTTAAGTTGCTTTACGCTTGTTCAAGTTGAACTTAGATTGTAAGAATATATATATAAAGTAATAAATATACATACATATATATAGGTGTATAGAAGACTTTAAATTCAAATCAGATGAAGCAGTGTA
Source organism: Urechis unicinctus (assembly GCA_034190875.2). Classification (NCBI taxonomy): domain Eukaryota; kingdom Metazoa; phylum Annelida; class Polychaeta; order Xenopneusta; family Urechidae; genus Urechis; species Urechis unicinctus. Next base: position 52,425,087 of record CM067350.1, on the reverse strand, counting down.
TAAAGTAGGGTCTTTAATCATGTAATGTAATCTATAGCATTTCTGTTTCATTTGAAGTGATCATCACAGATAATCTGCTACGGTAAGAATTGTGTAACGTCATGTTTAAACAGCTAAACCGGATGTTAACACAATTATGATTAAAATCATTGAAGGTATCTTCCCCACAAACACGTAAGTCTTGCAATTCCATCGCTTTAGGACATGTGAAAATTGAGTTTTAATGTTTCATCTTTATGGCTCGACGAGGCTCTAGGAGGCTCACTCGCAATATATCCCTCATGCCAATACAGAATATACGCCGCTGAATGAACGCGATGCACATCAGACTATTCTTGTTTAAAGCGTTCATGTTGCTCGTTTAACGAATGGTGCATATTCTTGTTCCCTTTTTACAAATTGAACTTTAAGCTGCAAGACACCTGTTGTGTAAACAACAAAGATGAGCGGTAAGTTTATCTTTATTAGCAATAAGGGTTTCCCGAATTCTATAGACAAATGATGGAAATCTGTTTCTTAAAAGGTGTGCAACATTATGCACTCATGGAGTAGCACATGCCTTGACTTCTGCTGAATATTTCGTGCGTGTATATGTGTGGGTGTGTGCGTATCACGTGATGTGTCAATCAAAAGCTGTTTATGTTCATTTCAGGATGCCCGTATAGTAGCAAAAAATACACGTCGCTGATGTTAATTAATCGCAAATTTGATTCTGTTTTACGCGTGGACTGATCGTGCGATTTACATTAAATTGAGTAACAAGCCCCGCAACCCGTACCCAACAACCCCTTCACCCCACCCAACCCTACCCCCTCTCCCACCACGATTTAGTGCCACACAATCAAGCAGCAAGCATAGTGTCAACATTTAGTTGGCCCGGTCTTGTTTCAGCAGTCAATGGCGGCAGTATGCACCGTTCATACTGCCCCTAGTTGCACAGCTATCTCCTAATTGACAATGCTACCTCGTTAGTGAACGATTATTTGGTTCCTAAAGTTTAAAATATGTCAGCTTGTCGAGACGATCAACTTGGTACAGTCAGCTATGTTCAATAAGTAATGTTAATTAGTCACTTATAACGTTGCCACCATAAGATAAACCTGATCTACATTACTTTTAGGTATAAGCTTCAGCTTCTTGGCGGGCGCCTTCCTGAAAGGGGATAACGAGATGACATTGGCTAGGGATGGAGTAAAACGCTGGAGACAAATATATTTCAATTTGTTTTTCGTTTCCGAGTGCATATTTTATTCCCTGCGAGGACTTCCATTAACGGATTACTATACTCCGATAGAGCACCCAGTTCTTCTAGTTCATAAACAATCCAAGATTTGCAGTCAGCTACACAGACGCTATACATTTATGAATGTCAGGTATGCGTGCGCGTTTAATATGCATATTTCAGTGATCTAAACATGCTCAACATTGACATAGTTTAGCATAATGACAGGTCACGCTTTACGAAGCATTGCTAATTCAGTCACACCACACTTTACGGCGGACCCTATCTCATAGAAGTGAAACCGTTTATCGCCAATTTACTATTGTAAAGACATGCGGGTGCGTCCTGGATGTCTATATACTTGTAAGAGTACGATTACTATTCGGATATAAAGTTTATTGTCTTTTTATCATGACCTTTTTAATCAATTGCAGGCCTGAGAATAATAAAATCGGACAAGGGTTTCACCACGCTGGCCACCAAGGACCCAATGGTGATCGAAGGCAAGGTCAAAAAGACATCTAGGTCGATAGGTGTCTTGCACATGGTCATGACAAAATTACATAGATGTCTACATAGAGTCATACAGCTCTCACAAACCTTTGTCTTTCCACAAGCACATCAAGTTTCATATTCTGAGCTCGCGAACCCAAATATTGGGAATAATCTATGCATAGTTTATAAGCAGAGAATGAACTAGCCTAGCTCGATCATGATGGGCAATATTGCCCATGATATCAATACGCACCCAATATATTCGCTGTTATGTGGTCATAATTGTCCAATAATTTCACCATACTAGATCCAAACGTCTTTGGCGTGTGGCTAGAAAAAATACCGGACCAAGCAAGAATTCAACTTTTTTTTTCTTCGCTCATTAACCTGAAGCATATAGACAAAAATATCAGTTGAGCGATTGCGTAAGAAAACGGTTAACATTGTTTTATATATTGCATACGCGCAATAGACTTTCACCGCGCGTGTGGAAAATTTTCTGATATAACCAGATTAAGTCGCTTGAAGACATTGCGACCCCGTCCCTTATCTGCGGCGACCCGGGCTTGACTGTAGTGAACCCTGTTATAATTATATTTTGAGGTTTCCTGTGTACTATAAATATAATTTTATCATTAATGATAAATAAAACAGCACCCTAGTTTTAAGACAATCTCATATTGCCTCAGATGAGAATGGATTGGCATTATGTTCCCATCATATTCTACGCAGTAAGAGAGCTTGTTGATTGATGGGCTGCATCTGTACATTTGCCAGTTATACTGTTGCTATTAGACGACAACCAATCATCAAAGTCGATTCTAAATAGGCCGGGTCTTATAAAGACGTGGCATATATTCAGGTTAAACATTCAGCTTCAAATATCTACGAGCATGATTATTCCACCCGATAACCAAAGAAACTTGATATTTACACTATGCAATATTTCCAACATCTTTGCATTACAATTTGCATCATCACAAACAAGGATAATGAAGAACTAAGCCCGGTGACACATAATGTATTTTATAGAATACGATATTTATGGTATTACAGTGAATATGCTACTGCTTATATAATTGAAATAGGTATACGAAGAGCATTTTGTGACCAGTTTATCATTCAAGCCAACGAATTTCGACAACACTGGCCCTATATAAATGTCATAATGCAAATATTTTCCCCATTGCAAATAATCCAATCGGTATCATGCATGATACATCATATTTGTTAAAAATGATAAATGAATGAATAAAATAACTTAGTCTGTGCTCAACCAGTTGGGCCTGTAACTAAGTATCACATACAAATGCGAAAGTGATATGAAACGACTGTGATATAATTTATGAAATGAGGTTGATCTTCCTTTCATGTTTTTGTTAGTTATGCTCAAAATATTGGCGTAGATTTATTAAATCATCCAAGTAATGATTTATAAGGTGATACTTCATCCTACACTAGTTATCCACAAGCCTGCGTATTTTAATAATGCTGAGCAATTTTTATTCCAATGATTGTTGTGCATATATATATATATACATATATATATATATATATATATATATATATATATATAGATATATATATAGAGAGATAGATATAGAGATATATATATATAGATATATATAGATAGATATATATATATATATATATCTAGATATATATATATATATATATATATTTATCTATATGTATATATATATATATATATATATATATAAAATATACATATATATGCATATATGTATTTATATATAATTTTATACATATATATATATATATTTGTATATATATATATATGTGTGTATAAAATATATATATATATATAGACAAAAATGCATATATATGTGTATATATATAAATATATATATATATTTATATAGTAATAACTATTTACGTATATATATATATTTATTTTATATTCATATAAATATTTATATCCAATATATTTATATATATATGTGTATATTTATGTACATGTATATATTTATATATATTCATATATATTATACACACGCATACATTTAAATTGTCGGAAATGACTTAAAACAGGCACCCGCTGCCTTTTTGCCGTTAGGATCTATCAAATTGAACTGCAAAATGGATGCTATTAAACCAGCGTATGAACCCATTGCCCACTGTAATATCATTTCAGGTTCGCGTTTGATCGCCGGCGTCTGTAACTCGTTAGTCATTATTTATAGGCGATTCCTTTAATCACGGATTTCAAACTATTGCGCTTTTTGCGTGTGATACAAAAACAAAAGGTTGGCCGTCACAAATTATATATGTGCGCAAATCACCACTGGCGGCATATGGCTAATGTTTATTCAAAACAACTCACGTGCATGCTGGCATCGCTTTTTATTACATCAAAGCAAGGTTCCGCTGACCTCTATCTCAGATAGAGGGTGCGGACTAATGAATTGGGATCGGTCAGACAGTAGGCAGATAACACATTTGGTACAGATAACTGAAACATATAAGAAGCGCGCGAACGAGATCACGATTTTAATAATCATAAACTCCGTTCCGTATGATACTTTCCGTTTGATGCAGTTTGTGACATAATAATGCCATAAAACAGTGCTTGATGCTTCATCGCTTAGGCAGCTCTCCATCTATCATTTAATATAATCACATTAGCTCCCCACAGACACATGGTGGCCCATACTAAGTGCCACTCAAACGAAATGAGCCGCTCACTTTGCTTACGAGCTGTGCCGCAGGTAATGACATGGGTAATAGCGTCTTAAATTTCAATCGAAACGCATCCTATTTAGCACCATATAATGTTGGCCTCCCCAATACAATATTGATTTGTTTGTTTAAAAATGTATCAACCCATTACACGTCCAACGAACATTGCACTGGTATTCTTAAATCTATCCTGGGGTTGGTATCAATCATTACATTGATTATAATCTGGTCGTCGTACACCTGGCACAATGCAACCGGCTTACGGAACATCAATATTTCCTTGATACGACAGGAATACAATAATGTGACATGTAACATGCGCTTGTTCCAAATAATGACGCTTTATAGCATGCAAGCGACCTATTTCCATATGGTCTATGCGGTCATTTTGGTAATTCTTACAGGAATAAATAAAAGGTATTGGAATCTATTACATTCTTCCGTCGTGACCGTAGAAAGCGGTTGGATTATCAGTGACCCTCTATCGCTTGTTTTTTGCTTGTTTATGCTTCAAACGGTGGGATGAGCCATGATTCGCGGTTAAATGTACAGCTCTAAAGCCCCTCCCTCCTAAGATCAAGGACTTACCTTGATACAATTCGAGAAACAGAGTTGTGCTGATTACGACATCTCTGTGCGCAGTTGGCATGAACCGAAAATGTCGGTTGTTTCCCGATAGTAGATATACCGTTTGAAATAATCGATTATTTCCGTTTTGCATCAAATATCTGATTTAACCTGCACGTAAGTTAGAGCCTCGTCCGCCATGTGTTGCATTTGGGTAGCATACCTCATGAAAGGTCGTGTGTGCAGTTAGCCGGATGCTTTCGTGTTTAGGTATATCCCTTCGGAATGGTATCAATGGGTACTGTTAAATTCTTTTTGCCTTTATAAGAGTGACAGTAAAAATGATACCAAATTAATGGATATCAATGTTGATGTGTTGTATACATGTGGTAACATTGCTGATAACATAACTAATGCTATTATTCTGTTTAGAGCAATGATATTGACAATCTTTTTCAAGCCCTTCATCAAAGATGGCTGTGTGATTAAAAAACCAAAATATTGCATTTCAAATTTTGATACTTCAAGAAAAATGCCCAACATCCTCTTGTTTTTCAAATAATTCTTTCAATTGTATTAATAAATGATTTGGCTAGCGGAATACTGACATACGGAAAGTTTTGTACAAACTGGGAACAAAGTCAGCTTTTCTTCCCCCTCATTTGTCTTTATTTATTCTGGCCCGGGCTATTTGTCCACTAAATCATCCGTCACAATGCTTATGCTCCAAAGATTTTCCTCGTACATGAGCCTCATCCCAGTAAATCCTGCTTTGCATTAATTCAGTGCGATTTCATGTTGTATTATATGATTTTAAACCATTTCGCATTCATTAATATTAAAAAAATGAGGGTCTGAACATTTGTAACGCGATCAATGGCAATTTGAGCCGCACCCATCTAGGTGTCACTTGCTTCACCACATATGAAGCCAATTCAACTAGATATCACTCTGTCCATTACATAGGACTGCGCAAGTGCTATATATTGTCAATCGATTCACCTCTACGAACAATCACGTTAAACTAACAAAAGGTAAATTCGAGCGATGACCACAATAGGTATTTATGATTTCAAAGGAAATTAGCCGAAGTAAATGGGATACGCTCATGCTTAAATGATTACAGAGAAAAATAGGTTTTCCAGTTTTCCTGAATCACCATGATTCACACAGCCTCCGATGTAGCTACCTGCTGTGGAACTATTTAATCAACGCAAAGGTTACCTGCAGCACTGCATTTCTTACATTTCCTTATGCTTGAACATAAATCACGGTAAAGCGATCCCAATACTCTCTCTCATACTATCATACTCGTTTATGCTGAATACAGGTAATTATTACATTCCCTTCAAAGTAGATGCATACCAGCTAACGTATATGACGATGATATTCCATGCCGCACTGTGTAACATTGTTTCAAAGTAAGGACAGCAATATCTCTTCAGGTAATATGATAAAATTCAGCACAATAAATTGGATTGCAGAACTATTCAGTCATACCAAGATACTGGGTTGTTGGGGCACCCCAAAGAGTTCCTGTACCGCAATAATTCAAGAAGTTTAAAGATAAAATGCATTATTCATATTCTATGGTTCCTGTTTCCATTGTTATTGAGCCACAAAGCAATGCGTTCATTGTATGCTGATATGGGCGAAATATTCTCCATTTTATATGCTCATCTGTATCATATCTACAGAATGAAGGTGGTGGAAAATCCTCCCCTGATATAATATTCATTGACTGGATCAACTACCTGTCAAGCCATAATTTACGACGATATTTGCAACATGGCTAATTCTTCGCAGCTTTTTTTTATGAATCATGGATATACTGTAGATGATATGTGTTTGAAGAAGTTTGTTTTACTGCTTCATTACCGGGATTTACACCGCAGGGGCTGCTCTCACTGCTTCAGTCTCTGTTAGTTTTTTGGCCGGTATATGCACACTGGAGACCAATTCGAAGCCGGTTGTGTCAGATTTGGTGCCTATAAGTAAACACGCGGAATATACGGTTTTAAACCATGACTTAATATTGAACAATCGCATGCAGTATATATATTTCACATTTCAGGAAAGCCCCGCGACAAATAATCTGCCTTGGCACTTATCTATGAGGTCTGAATAAAGATTGCATGAATTGATAGTATCAAGGCAATGCATGCTCAGGCTTAAATATAGCCTCATATGCTTATAACAAGAGCAGCCCTCGAAACATTCTGACTGTTGAGAGAGGCTTACATTGGCTATGCGGGGAAAAGTCTGTTCAACCAGAATCCTAATGCCTAGAAATCATGCGCAATGCCAAATGACGTGTTCTTGTTGGCACATACACTTTAGACATAGAGGCCCCTCTTTTACTTTGAGAGCAGAGTCACCACAAACCACTTCTAATTGTGCCAATATTATCAAGTCACATCCGGTTTTTGCGCACTGTCTTTTGCACGACAGCAGATTATATTTGTGTTGAGTTGCAAAAAATTCCCTCTTTAATCTATACAAAACACTGCTAAGCGTAAAGTCACTTGCAAAGGGTTTAAACATCACCCAGCTCAAATAGGCAGCGGAGGGTAATAAAAGATATAGAATCTTAATGCGAAGTGGTAAGACTACTGGGCTATAATAGCATATACCGAGAATGTTGATGATTATATGTTCGATGAAAAAACAAGCTCTCATTACTTTGTGGGTACAGATTATGAAGCAAGTCCATTAGCAAATTGATGTTGAATATTTGAGTATCGCTCGCTGTGTGTAATATATTACAGATATAGGCCAACATTCATTATATTTGCTTTGGACGGGTCCAATACAATTTGACACGGTTCTGCACAATTACCCCAAACAACTGACCTTTATTTTGCTCGAGCTCATTTGCTTAATCTCTAAAAAAATCACAGTCCAGGAAGATTATGGTGTATAGGCATGATTTTTTGGCCATCGATTACCATTTCAAACCAGGATTATAGTTAAACATCAACTGATTTATATCATTTGAACTTCAGTAACTGCCTAATACTGTTATTACAATCCGCACTGGGAAATAACATAATGGCTATGTGGCTATTTCAAGAACCGAAATGTCTATCATAAACCCAAGTGTAGCAACTGCAACAAATCGATATCTTTCTGATACGCTCTAGGGAGACCTAATTCGATATGTGACAAATTGCCCAAAGGATTTATGCTGATTGCTGGACTCCGTCCAAAGAGGATAATGCAATCGAAATCGAGTACATGGCCGTTTAGGCGTTGAGTAATTCAGCCACGTCATCCTTTCGACGATTGAAAATATATATGAACGGAATAAAAATCGATTGAAACGTTTTAAGTTGCTTTACGCTTGTTCAAGTTGAACTTAGATTGTAAGAATATATATATAAAGTAATAAATATACATACATATATATAGGTGTATAGAAGACTTTAAATTCAAATCAGATGAAGCAGTGTATAAAGTAGGGTCTTTAATCATGTAATGTAATCTATAGCATTTCTGTTTCATTTGAAGTGATCATCACAGATAATCTGCTACGGTAAGAATTGTGTAACGTCATGGTTAAACAGCTAACCCGGATGTTAACACAATTATGATTAAAAATCATTGAAGGTATCTTCCCCACAAACACGTAAGTCTTGCAATTCCATCGCTTTAGGACATGTGAAAATTGAGTTTTAATGTTTCATCTTTATGGCTCGACGAGGCTCTAGGAGGCTCACTCGCAATATATCCCTCATGCCAATACAGAATATACGCCGCTGAATGAACGCGATGCACATCAGACTATTCTTGTTTAAGCGTTCATGTTGCTCGTTTAACGAATGGTGCATATTCTTGTTCCCTTTTTACAAATTGAACTTTAAGCTGCAAGACACCTGTTGTGTAAACAACAAAGATGAGCGGTAAGTTTATCTTTATTAGCAATAAGGGTTTCCCGAATTCTATAGACAAATGATGGAAATCTGTTTCTTAAAAGGTGTGCAACATTATGCACTCATGGAGTAGCACATGCCTTGACTTCTGCTGAATATTTCGTGCGTGTATATGTGTGGGTGTGTGCGTATCACGTGATGTGTCAATCAAAAGCTGTTTATGTTCATTTCAGGATGCCCGTATAGTAGCAAAAATACACGTCGCTGATGTTAATTAATCGCAAATTTGATTCTGTTTTACGCGTGGACTGATCGTGCGATTTACATTAAATTGAGTAACAAGCCCCGCAACCCGTACCCAACAACCCCTTCACCCCACCCAACCCTACCCCCTCTCCCACCACGATTTAGTGCCACACAATCAAGCAGCAGCAAGCATAGTGTCAACATTTAGTTGGCCCGGTCTTGTTTCAGCAGTCAATGGCGGCAGTATGCACCGTTCATACTGCCCCTAGTTGCACAGCTATCTCCTAATTGACAATGCTACCTCGTTAGTGAACGATTATTTGGTTCCTAAAGTTTAAAATATGTCAGCTTGTCGAGACGATCAACTTGGTACAGTCAGCTATGTTCAATAAGTAATGTTAATTAGTCACTTATAACGTTGCCACCATAAGATAAACCTGATCTACATTACTTTTAGGTATAAGCTTCAGCTTCTTGGCGGGCGCCTTCCTGAAAGGGGATAACGAGATGACATTGGCTAGGGATGGAGTAAAACGCTGGAGACAAATATATTTCAATTTGTTTTTCGTTTCCGAGTGCATATTTTATTCCCTGCGAGGACTTCCATTAACGGATTACTATACTCCGATAGAGCACCCAGTTCTTCTAGTTCATAAACAATCCAAGATTTGCAGTCAGCTACACAGACGCTATACATTTATGAATGTCAGGTATGCGTGCGCGTTTAATATGCATATTTCAGTGATCTAAACATGCTCAACATTGACATAGTTTAGCATAATGACAGGTCACGCTTTACGAAGCATTGCTAATTCAGTCACACCACACTTTACGGCGGACCCTATCTCATAGAAGTGAAACCGTTTATCGCCAATTTACTATTGTAAAGACATGCGGGTGCGTCCTGGATGTCTATATACTTGTAAGAGTACGATTACTATTCGGATATAAAGTTTATTGTCTTTTTATCATGACCTTTTCAATCAATTGCAGGCCTGAGAATAATAAAATCGGACAAGGGTTTCACCACGCTGGCCACCAAGGACCCAATGGTGATCGAAGGCAAGGTCAAAAAGACATCTAGGTCGATAGGTGTCTTGCACATGGTCATGACAAAATTACATAGATGTCTACATAGAGTCATACAGCTCTCACAAACCTTTGTCTTTCCACAAGCACATCAAGTTTCATATTCTGAGCTCGCGAACCCAAATATTGGGAATAATCTATGCATAGTTTATAAGCAGAGAATGAACTAGCCTAGCTCGATCATGATGGGCAATATTGCCCATGATATCAATACGCACCCAATATATTCGCTGTTATGTGGTCATAATTGTCCAATAATTTCACCATACTAGATCCAAACGTCTTTGGCGTGTGGCTAGAAAAAATACCGGACCAAGCAAGAATTCAACTTTTTTTCTTCGCTCATTAACCTGAAGCATATAGACAAAAATATCAGTTGAGCGATTGCGTAAGAAAACGGTTAACATTGTTTTATATATTGCATACGCGCAATAGACTTTCACCGCGTGTGGAAAATTTTCTGATATAACCAGATTAAGTCGCTTGAAGACATTGCGACCCCGTCCCTTATCTGCGGCGACCCGGGCTTGACTGTAGTGAACCCTGTTATAATTATATTTTGAGGTTTCCTGTGTACTATAAATATAATTTTATCATTAATGATAAATAAAACAGCACCCTAGTTTTTAAGACAATCTCATATTGCCTCAGATGAGAATGGATTGGCATTATGTTCCCATCATATTCTACGCAGTAAGAGAGCTTGTTGATTGATGGGCTGCATCTGTACATTTGCCAGTTATACTGTTGCTATTAGACGACAACCAATCATCAAAGTCGATTCTAAATAGGCCGGGTCTTATAAAGACGTGGCATATATTCAGGTTAAACATTCAGCTTCAAATATCTACGAGCATGATTATTCCACCCGATAACCAAAGAAACTTGATATTTACACTATGCAATATTTCCAACATCTTTGCATTACAATTTGCATCATCACAAACAAGGATAATGAAGAACTAAGCCCGGTGACACATAATGTATTTTATAGAATACGATATTTATGGTATTACAGTGAATATGCTACTGCTTATATAATTGAAATAGGTATACGAAGAGCATTTTGTGACCAGTTTATCATTCAAGCCAACGAATTTCGACAACACTGGCCCTATATAAATGTCATAATGCAAAAATTTTCCCCATTGCAAATAATCCAATTGGTATCATGCATGATACATCATATTTGTTAAAAATGATAAATGAATGAATAAATTAACTTAGTCTGTGCTCAACCAGTTGGGCCTGTAACTAAGTATCACATACAAATGCGAAAGTGATATGAAACGACTGTGATATAATTTATGAAATGAGGTTGATCTTCCTTTCATGTTTTTGTTAGTTATGCTCAAAATATTGGCGTAGATTTATTAAATCATCCAAGTAATGATTTATAAGGTGATACTTCATCCTACACTAGTTATCCACAAGCCTGCGTATTTTAATAATGCTGAGCAATTTTTATTCCAATGATTGTTGTGCATATATATATATATATATATATATATATATATATATATATATATATATATATAGAGATAGATATATATAGAGATATATATATATATATATAGAGATAGATATATATATATATATATATATATATATATATGTATAAATATTATTTATATATATATATATAAGATATTATATATATATATATATATATATATATATATATATATATATATAATATAAATATATATGCATATATGTATTTATATATAATTTTATACATATATATATATATTTGTATATATATATATGTGTGTATAAATATATATATATATATAGACAAAAATGCATATATATGTGTATATATAAAATATATATATATTTATATAGTAATATAACTATTTACGTATATATATATATTTATATTTATATTCATATAAATATTTATATCAATATATTTATATATATATGTGTATATTTATGTACATGTATATATTTATATATATTCATATATATTATACACACGCATACATTTAAATTGTCGGAAATGACTTAAAACAGGCACCCGCTGCCTTTTTGCCGTTAGGATCTATCAAATTGAACTGCAAAATGGATGCTATTAAACCAGCGTATGAACCCATTGCCCACTGTAATATCATTTCAGGTTCGCGTTTGATCGCCGGCGTCTGTAACTCGTTAGTCATTATTTATAGGCGATTCCTTTAATCACGGATTTCAAACTATTGCGCTTTTTGCGTGTGATACAAAAACAAAAGGTTGGCCGTCACAAATTATATATGTGCGCAAATCACCACTGGCGGCATATGGCTAATGTTTATTCAAAACAACTCACGTGCATGCTGGCATCGCTTTTTATTACATCAAAGCAAGGTTCCGCTGACCTCTATCTCAGATAGAGGGTGCGGACTAATGAATTGGGATCGGTCAGACAGTAGGCAGATAACACATTTGGTACAGATAACTGAAACATATAAGAAGCGCGCGAACGAGATCACGATTTTAATAATCATAAACTCCGTTCCGTATGATACTTTCGTTTGATGCAGTTTGTGACATAATAATGCCATAAAAACAGTGCTTGATGCATCATCGCTTAGGCAGCTCTCCATCTATCATTTAATATAATCACATTAGCTCCCCACAGACACATGGTGGCCCATACTAAGTGCCACTCAAACGAAATGAGCCGCTCACTTTGCTTACGAGCTGTGCCGCAGGTAATGACATGGGTAATAGCGTCTTAAATTTCAATCGAAACGCATCCTATTTAGCACCATATAATGTTGGCCTCCCCAATACAATATTGATTTGTTTGTTTAAAAATGTATCAACCCATTACACGTCCAACGAACATTGCACTGGTATTCTTAAATCTATCCTGGGGTTGGTATCAATCATTACATTGATTATAATCTGGTCGTCGTACACCTGGCACAATGCAACCGGCTTACGGAACATCAATATTTCCTTGATACGACAGGAATACAATAATGTGACATGTAACATGCGCTTGTTCCAAATAATGACGCTTTATAGCATGCAAGCGACCTATTTCCATATGGTCTATGCGGTCATTTTGGTAATTCTTACAGGAATAAATAAAAGGTATTGGAATCTATTACATTCTTCCGTCGTGACCGTAGAAAGCGGTTGGATTATCAGTGACCCTCTCTATCGCTTGTTTTTTGCTTGTTTTATGCTTCAAACGGTGGGATGAGCCATGATTCGCGGTTAAATGTACAGCTCTAAAGCCCCTCCCTCCTAAGATCAAGGACTTACCTTGATACAATTCGAGAAACAGAGTTGTGCTGATTACGACATCTCTGTGCGCAGTTGGCATGAACCGAAAATGTCGGTTGTTTCCCGATAGTAGATATACCGTTTGAAATAATCGATTATTTCCGTTTTGCATCAAATATCTGATTTAACCTGCACGTAAGTTAGAGCCTCGTCCGCCATGTGTTGCATTTGGGTAGCATACCTCATGAAAGGTCGTGTGTGCAGTTAGCCGGATGCTTTCGTGTTTAGGTATATCCCTTCGGAATGGTATCAATGGGTACTGTTAAATTCTTTTTGCCTTTATAAGAGTGACAGTAAAAATGATACCAAATTAATGGATATCAATGTTGATGTGTTGTATACATGTGGTAACATTGCTGATAACATAACTAATGCTATTATTCTGTTTAGAGCAATGATGTTGACAATCTTTTTCAAGCCCTTCATCAAAGATGGCTGTGTGATTAAAAAACCAAAATATTGCATTTCAAATTTTGATACTTCAAGAAAAATGCCCAACATCCTCTTGTTTTTCAAATAATTCTTTCAATTGTATTAATAAATGATTTGGCTAGCGGAATACTGACACACGGAAAGTTTTATACAAACTGGGTACAAAGTCAGCTTTTCTTCCCCCTCATTTGTCTTTATTTATTCTGACCCGGGCTATTTGTCCACTAAATCATCCGTCACAATGCTTATGCTCCAAAGATTTTCCTCGTACATGAGCCTCATCCCAGTAAATCCTGCTTTGCATTAATTCAGTGCGATTTCATGTTGTATTATATGATTTAAACCATTTCGCATTCATTAATATTAAAAAAATGAGGGTCTGAACATTTGTAACGCGATCAATGGCAATTTGAGCCGCACCCATCTAGGTGTCACTTGCTTCACCACATATGAAGCCAATTCAACTAGATATCACTCTGTCCATTACATAGGACTGCGCAAGTGCTATATATTGTCAATCGATTCACCTCTACGAACAATCACGTTAAACTAACAAAAGGTAAATTCGAGCGATGACCACAATAGGTATTTATGATTTCAAAGGAAATTAGCCGAAGTAAATGGGATACGCTCATGCTTAAATGATTACAGAGAAAAATAGGTTTTCCAGTTTTCCTGAATCACCATGATTCACACAGCCTTCGATGTAGCTACCTGCTGTGGAACTATTTAATCAACGCCAAGGTTACCTGCAGCACTGCATTTCTTACATTTCCTTATGCTTGAACATAAATCACGGTAAAGCGATCCCAATACTCTCATACTATCATACTCGTTTATGCTGAATACAGGTAATTATTACATTCCCTTCAAAGTAGATGCATACCAGCTAACGTATATGACGATGATATTCCATGCCGCACTGTGTAACATTGTTTCAAAGTAAGGACAGCAATATCTCTTCAGGTAATATGATAAAATTCAGCACAATAAATTGGATTGCAGAACTATTCAGTCATACCAAGATACTGGGTTGTTGGGGCACCCCAAAGAGTTCCTGTACCGCAATAATTCAAGAAGTTTAAAGATAAAATGCATTATTCATATTCTATGGTTCCTGTTTCCATTGTTATTGAGCCACAAAGCAATGCGTTCATTGTATGCTGATATGGGCGAAATATTCTCCATTTTATATGCTCATCTGTATCATATCTACAGAATGAAGGTGGTGGAAAATCCTCCCCTGATATAATATTCATTGACTGGATCAACTACCTGTCATAATTTGCGACGATATTTGCAACATGGCTAATTCTTCGCAGCTTTTTTTTATGAATCATGGATATACTGTAGATGATATGTGTTTGAAGAAGTTTGTTTTACTGCTTCATTACCGGGATTTACACCGCAGGGGCTGCTCTCACTGCTTCAGTCTCTGTTAGTTTTTTGGCCGGTATATGCACACTGGAGACCAATTCGAAGCCGGTTGTGTCAGATTTGGTGCCTATAAGTAAACACGCGGAATATACGGTTTAAACCATGACTTAATATTGAACAATCGCATGCAGTATATATATTTCACATTTCAGGAAAGCCCCGCGACAAATAATCTGCCTTGGCACTTATCTATGAGGTCTGAATAAAGATTGCATGAATTGATAGTATCAAGGCAATGCATGCTCAGGCTTAAATATAGCCTCATATGCTTATAACAAGAGCAGCCCTCGAAACATTCTGACTGTTGAGAGAGGCTTACATTGGCTATGCGGGGAAAAGTCTGTTCAACCAGAATCCTAATGCCTAGAAATCATGCGCAATGCCAAATGACGTGTTCTTGTTGGCACATACACTTTAGACATAGAGGCCCCTCTTTTACTTTGAGAGCAGAGTCACCACAAACCACTTCTAATTGTGCCAATATTATCAAGTCACATCCGGTTTTTGCGCACTGTCTTTTTGCACGACAGCAGATTATATTTGTGTTGAGTTGCAAAAAATTCCCTCTTTAATCTATACAAAACACTGCTAAGCGTAAAGTCACTTGCAAAGGGTTTAAACATCACCCAGCTCAAATAGGCAGCGGAGGGTAATAAAAGATATAGAATCTTAATGCGAAGTGGTAAGACTACTGGGCTATAATAGCATATACCGAGAATGTTGATGATTATATGTTCGATGAAAAAACAAGCTCTCATTACTTTGTGGGTACAGATTATGAAGGAAGTCCATTAGCAAATTGATGTTGAATATTTGAGTATCGCTCGCTGTGTAATATATTACAGATATAGGCCAACATTCATTATATTTGCTTTGGACGGGTCCAATACAATTTGACACGGTTCTGCACAATTACCCCAAACAACTGACCTTTATTTTGCTCGAGCTCATTTGCTTAATCTCTAAAAAAATCACAGTCCAGGAAGATTATGGTGTATAGGCATGATTTTTTGGCCATCGATTACCATTTCAAACCAGGATTATAGTTAAACATCAACTGATTTATATCATTTGAACTTCAGTAACTGCCTAATACTGTTATTACAATCCGCACTGGGAAATAACATAATGGCTATGTGGCTATTTCAAGAACCGAAATGTCTATCATAAACCCAAGTGTAGCAACTGCAACAAATCGATATCTTTCTGATACGCTCTAGGGAGACCTAATTCGATATGTGACAAATTGCCCAAAGGATTTATGCTGATTGCTGGACTCCGTCCAAAGAGGATAATGCAATCGAAATCGAGTACATGGCCGTTTAGGCGTTGAGTAATTCAGCCACGTCATCCTTTCGACGATTGAAAATATATGAACGGAATAAAAATCGATTGAAACGTTTTAAGTTGCTTTACGCTTGTTCAAGTTGAACTTAGATTGTAAGAATATATATATAAAGTAATAAATATACATACATATATATAGGTGTATAGAAGACTTTAAATTCAAATCAGATGAAGCAGTGTATAAAGTAGGGTCTTTAATCATGTAATGTAATCTATAGCATTTCTGTTTCATTTGAAGTGATCATCACAGATAATCTGCTACGGTAAGAATTGTGTAACGTCATGTTTAAACAGCTAAACCGGATGTTAACACAATTATGATTAAAAATCATTGAAGGTATCTTCCCCACAAACACGTAAGTCTTGCAATTCCATCGCTTTAGGACATGTGAAAATTGAGTTTTAATGTTTCATCTTTATGGCTCGACGAGGCTCTAGGAGGCTCACTCGCAATATATCCCTCATGCCAATACAGAATATACGCCGCTGAATGAACGCGATGCACATCAGACTATTCTTGTTTAAAGCGTTCATGTTGCTCGTTTAACGAATGGTGCATATTCTTGTTCCCTTTTTACAAATTGAACTTTAAGCTGCAAGACACCTGTTGTGTAAACAACAAAGATGAGCGGTAAGTTTATCTTTATTAGCAATAAGGGTTTCCCGAATTTATAGACAAATGATGGAAATCTGTTTCTTAAAAGGTGTGCAACATTATGCACTCATGGAGTAGCACATGCCTTGACTTCTGCTGAATATTTCGTGCGTGTATATGTGTGGGTGTGTGCGTATCACGTGATGTGTCAATCAAAAGCTGTTTATGTTCATTTCAGGATGCCCGTATAGTAGCAAAAATACACGTCGCTGATGTTAATTAATCGCAAATTTGATTCTGTTTTACGCGTGGACTGATCGTGCGATTTACATTAAATTGAGTAACAAGCCCCGCAACCCGTACCCAACAACCCCTTCACCCCACCCAACCCTACCCCCTCTCCCACCACGATTTAGTGCCACACAATCAAGCAGCAAGCATAGTGTCAACATTTAGTTGGCCCGGTCTTGTTTCAGCAGTCAATGGCGGCAGTATGCACCGTTCATACTGCCCCTAGTTGCACAGCTATCTCCTAATTGACAATACTACCTCGTTAGTGAACGATTATTTGGTTCCTAAAGTTTAAAATATGTCAGCTTGTCGAGACGATCAACTTGGTACAGTCAGCTATGTTCAATAAGTAATGTTAATTAGTCACTTATAACGTTGCCACCATAAGATAAACCTGATCTACATTACTTTTAGGTATAAGCTTCAGCTTCTTGGCGGGCGCCTTCCTGAAAGGGGATAACGAGATGACATTGGCTAGGGATGGAGTAAAACGCTGGAGACAAATATATTTCAATTTGTTTTTCGTTTCCGAGTGCATATTTTATTCCCTGCGAGGACTTCCATTAACGGATTACTATACTCCGATAGAGCACCCAGTTCTTCTAGTTCATAAACAATCCAAGATTTGCAGTCAGCTACACAGACGCTATACATTTATGAATGTCAGGTATGCGTGCGCGTTTAATATGCATATTTCAGTGATCTAAACATGCTCAACATTGACATAGTTTAGCATAATGACAGGTCACGCTTTACGAAGCATTGCTAATTCAGTCACACCACACTTTACGGCGGACCCTATCTCATAGAAGTGAAACCGTTTATCGCCAATTTACTATTGTAAAGACATGCGGGTGCGTCCTGGATGTCTATATACTTGTAAGAGTACGATTACTATTCGGATATAAAGTTTATTGTCTTTTTATCATGACCTTTTCAATCAATTGCAGGCCTGAGAATAATAAAATCGGACAAGGGTTTCACCACGCTGGCCACCAAGGACCCAATGGTGATCGAAGGCAAGGTCAAAAAGACATCTAGGTCGATAGGTGTCTTGCACATGGTCATGACAAAATTACATAGATGTCTACATAGAGTCATACAGCTCTCACAAACCTTTGTCTTTCCACAAGCACATCAAGTTTCATATTCTGAGCTCGCGAACCCAAATATTGGGAATAATCTATGCATAGTTTATAAGCAGAGAATGAACTAGCCTAGCTCGATCATGATGGGCAATATTGCCCATGATATCAATACGCACCCAATATATATTCGCTGTTATGTGGTCATAATTGTCCAATAATTTCACCATACTAGATCCAAACGTCTTTGGCGTGTGGCTAGAAAAAATACCGGACCAAGCAAGAATTCACTTTTTTTTTTCTTCGCTCATTAACCTGAAGCATATAGACAAAAATATCAGTTGAGCGATTGCGTAAGAAAACGGTTAACATTGTTATATATATTGCATACGCGCAATAGACTTTCACCGCGTGTGGAAAATTTTCTGATATAACCAGATTAAGTCGCTTGAAGACATTGTGACCCCGTCCCTTATCTGCGGCGACCCGGGCTTGACTGTAGTGAACCCTGTTATAATTATATTTTGAGGTTTCCTGTGTACTATAAATATAATTTTATCATTAATGATAAATAAAACAGCACCCTAGTTTTAAGACAATCTCATATTGCCTCAGATGAGAATGGATTGGCATTATGTTCCCATCATATTCTACGCAGTAAGAGAGCTTGTTGATTGATGGGCTGCATCTGTACATTTGCCAGTTATACTGTTGCTATTAGACGACAACCAATCATCAAAGTCGATTCTAAATAGGCCGGGTCTTATAAAGACGTGGCATATATTCAGGTTAAACATTCAGCTTCAAATATCTACGAGCATGATTATTCCACCCGATAACCAAAGAAACTTGATATTTACACTATGCAATATTTCCAACATCTTTGCATTACAATTTGCATCATCACAAACAAGGATAATGAAGAACTAAGCCCGGTGACACATAATGTATTTTATAGAATACGATATTTATGGTATTACAGTGAATATGCTACTGCTTATATAATTGAAATAGGTATACGAAGAGCATTTTGTGACCAGTTTATCATTCAAGCCAACGAATTTCGACAACACTGGCCCTATATAAATGTCATAATGCAAAAATTTTTCCCCATTGCAAATAATCCAATCGGTATCATGCATGATACATCATATTTGTTAAAAATGATAAATGAATGAATAAAATAACTTAGTCCTGTGCTCAACCAGTTGGGCTTGTAACTAAGTATCACATACAAGTGCGCAAATGCGAAAGTGATATGAAACGACTGTGATATAATTTATGAAATGAGGTTGATCTTCCTTTCATGTTTTTGTTAGTTATGCTCAAAATATTGGCGTAGATTTATTAAATCATCCAAGTAATGATTTATAAGGTGATACTTCATCCTACACTAGTTATCCACAAGCCTGCGTATTTTAATAATGCTGAGCAATTTTTATTCCAATGATTGTTGTGCATATATATATATATACATATATATATATATATATATATATATATATATATATATATATATAGATATATATATATATATATATATATATATATATATATATATATATATATGTATATATATATATTATATATATATATATATAAATATATATATATATCTCTCTATATATATATATTAATATATATATATAAATATAAATACATATATATGCATATATGTATTTATATATAATTTTTATACATATATATATATATATTTGTTATATATATCTCATATGTGTGTATAAATATATATATATATATATAGACAAAAATGCATATATATATGTGTATATATATAAAATATATATATATTTATATAGTAATATAACTATTTACGTATATATATATATTTATATTTATATTCATATAAATATTTTATATCATATATTTTTATATATATGTGTATATTTATGTACATGTATATATTTATATATATTCATATATATTATACACACGCATACATTTAAATTGTCGGAAATGACTTAAAAAACAGGCACCCGCTGCCTTTTTGCCGTTAGGATCTATCAAATTGAACTGCAAAATGGATGCTATTAAACCAGCGTATGAACCCATTGCCCACTGTAATATCATTTCAGGTTCGCGTTTGATCGCCGGCGTCTGTAACTCGTTAGTCATTATTTATAGGCGATTCCTTTAATCACGGATTTCAAACTATTGCGCTTTTTGCGTGTGATACAAAAACAAAAGGTTGGCCGTCACAAATTATATATGTGCGCAAATCACCACTGGCGGCATATGGCTAATGTTTATTCAAAACAACTCACGTGCATGCTGGCATCGCTTTTTATTACATCAAAGCAAGGTTCCGCTGACCTCTATCTCAGATAGAGGGTGCGGACTAATGAATTGGGATCGGTCAGACAGTAGGCAGATAACACATTTGGTACAGATAACTGAAACATATAAGAAGCGCGCGAACGAGATCACGATTTTAATAATCATAAACTCCGTTCCGTATGATACTTTCGTTTGATGCAGTTTGTGACATAATAATGCCATAAAACAGTGCTTGATGCATCATCGCTTAGGCAGCTCTCCATCTATCATTTAATATAATCACATTAGCTCCCCACAGACACATGGTGGCCCATACTAAGTGCCACTCAAACGAAATGAGCCGCTCACTTTGCTTACGAGCTGTGCCGCAGGTAATGACATGGGTAATAGCGTCTTAAATTTCAATCGAAACGCATCCTATTTAGCACCATATAATGTTGGCCTCCCCAATACAATATATTGATTTGTTTGTTTAAAAATGTATCAACCCATTACACGTCCAACGAACATTGCACTGGTATTCTTAAATCTATCCTGGGGTTGGTATCAATCATTACATTGATTATAATCTGGTCGTCGTACACCTGGCACAATGCAACCGGCTTACGGAACATCAATATTTCCTTGATACGACAGGAATACAATAATGTGACATATAACATGCGCTTGTTCCAAATAATGACGCTTTATAGCATGCAAGCGACCTATTTCCATATGGTCTATGCGGTCATTTTGGTAATTCTTACAGGAATAAATAAAAGGTATTGGAATCTATTACATTCTTCCGTCGTGACCGTAGAAAGCGGTTGGATTATCAGTGACCCTCTATCGCTTGTTTTTTGCTTGTTTATGCTTCAAACGGTCGTATGGATTTTTGAGACCATGATTCGCGGTTAAATGTACAGCTCTAAAGCCCCTCCCTCCTAAGATCAAGGACTTACCTTGATACAATTCGAGAAACAGAGTTGTGTGCTGATTACGACATCTCTGTGCGCAGTTGGCATGAACCGAAAATGTCGGTTGTTTCCCGATAGTAGATATACCGTTTGAAATAATCGATTATTTCCGTTTTGCATCAAATATCTGATTTAACCTGTACGTAAGTTAGAGCCTCGTTCGCCATGTGTTGCATTTGGGTAGCATACTTCATGAAAGGTCGTGTGTGCAGTTAGCCGGATGCTTTCGTGTTTAGGTATATCCCTTCGGAATCGTATCAATGGGTACTGTTAAATTCTTTTTGCCTTTATAAGAGTGACAGTAAAAATGATACCAAATTAATGGATATCAATGTTGATGTGTTGTATACATGTGGTAACATTGCTGATAACATAACTAATGCTATTATTCTGTTTAGAGCAATGATGTTGACAATCTTTTTCAAGCCCTTCATCAAAGATGGCTGTGTGATTAAAAAACCAAAATATTGCATTTCAAATTTTGATACTTCAAGAAAAATGCCCAACATCCTCTTGTTTTTCAAATAATTCTTTCAATTGTATTAATAAATGATTTGGCTAGCGGAATACTGACACACGGAAAGTTTTATACAAACTGGGAACAAAGTCAGCTTTTCTTCCCCCTCATTTGTCTTTATTTATTCTGGCCCGGGCTATTTGTCCACTAAATCATCCGTCACAATGCTTATGCTCCAAAGATTTTCCTCGTACATGAGCCTCATCCCAGTAAATCCTGCTTTGCATTAATTCAGTGCGATTTCATGTTGTATTATATGATTTAAACCATTTCGCATTCATTAATATAAAAATGAGGGTCTTAACATTTGTAATGCGATCAATTGCAAATTGAGCCGCACCCATCTAGGTGTCACTTGCTTCACCACATATGAAGCCAATTGAACTAGATATCACTCTGTCCATTACATAGGACTGCGCAAGTGCTATATATTGTCAATCGATTCACCTCTACGAACAATCACGTTAAACTAACAAAAGGTAAATTCGAGCGATGACCACAATAGGTATTTATGATTTCAAAGGAAATTAGCCGAAGTAAAATGGGATACACTCATGCTTAAATGATTACAGAGAAAAATAGGTTTTCCAGTTTTCCTGAATCACCATGATTCACACAGCCTCCGATGTAGCTACCTGTTGTGGAACTATTTAATCAACGCAAAGGTTACCTGCAGCACTGCATTTCTTACATTTCCTTATGCTTGAACATATACAAAACACTGCTAAGCGTAAAGTCACTTGCGAAGGGTTTAAACAGCACCCAGCTTAAAAAGGCAGCGGAGGGTAATTAAAGATATAGAATCTTAATGCGAAGTGGTAAGACTACTAGGCTATAATAGCATATACCGAGAATGTTGATGATTATATGTTCGATGAAAAAACAAGCTCTCATTACTTTGTGGGTACAGATTATGAAGCAAGTCCATTAGCAAATTGATGTTGCATATTTGAGTATCGCTCGCTGTGTATTATATTACAGATATAGGCCAACATTCATTATATTTGCTTTGGACGGGTCCAATACAATTTGACACGGTTCTGCACAATTACCCCAAACAACTGACCTTTATTTTGCTCGAGCTCATTTGCTTATTCTCTAAAAAAATCACAGTCCAGGAAGATTATGGTGTATAGGCATGATTTTTGGGCCATCGATTACCATTTCAAACCAGGATTATAGTTAAACATCAGCTGATTTATATCATTTGCACTTCAGTAACTGCCTAGTAGTGCTATTACAATCCGCACTGGGAAATAACATAATGGCTATGTGGCTATTTCAAGAACCGAAATGTCTATCAAAAGCCCAAGTGTAGCAACTGCAACAAATCGATATCTTTCTGATACGCTCTAGGGAGACCTAATTCGATATGTGACAAATTGCCCCAAGGATTTATGCTGATTGCTGGACTCCGTCCACAGAGGATAATGCAATCGAAATCGAGTACATGGCCGTTTAGGCGTTGAGTAATTCAGCCACGTCATCCTTTCGACGAATGAAAATATATGAACGGAATAAAAATCGATTGAAACGTTTTAAGTTGCTTTACGCTTGTCCAAATGGAACGTAAATTGTAAGAATATATATAAAGTAATAAATATATATACATACATATAGGTGTATAGAAGACTTTAAATTCAAATCAGATGAAGCAGTGTATAAAGTAGGGTGTTTAATCATGTAATGTAATCTATAGCATTTCTGTTTCATTTCAAGTGATCATCACAGATAATCTGCTGCGGTAAGAATTGTGTAACGTCATGGTTAAACAGCTAACCCGGATGTTAACACAATTATGATTAAAAATCATTGAAGGTATCTTCCCCACAAACACGTAAGTCTTGTAATTCCATCGCTTTAGGACATGTGAAAATCGAGTTTTAATGTTTCATCTTTATGGCTCGACGAGGCTCTACGAGGCTCACTCGCTATAGATCCCTAATGCCAATACAGAATATACGCCGCTGAATGAACGCGATGCACATCAGACTATTCTTGTTTAAAGCGTTCATGTTGCTCGTTTAACGAATGGTGCATATTCTTGTTCCCTTTTTACAAATTGAACTTTGAGCTGCAAGACACCTGTTGTGTAAACAACAAAGATAAGCGGCATGGCTATCTTTATTAGCAATAAGGGTTTCCCGAACTTTATGGACAAATGATGGAAATCTGTTTCTTAAAAGGTGTGCAACATTATGCCTTGACTTCTGCTGAATATTTCGTGCGTGTTTATGTGTGGGTGTGCG
The DNA here is from genome assembly GCA_034190875.2 of Urechis unicinctus. Classification (NCBI taxonomy): domain Eukaryota; kingdom Metazoa; phylum Annelida; class Polychaeta; order Xenopneusta; family Urechidae; genus Urechis; species Urechis unicinctus. The sequence continues at coordinate 52,400,410 of CM067350.1, read as the reverse complement.
TATCACGTGATGTGTCAATCAAAACCTGTTTATGTTCATTTCAGGATGCCCGTATAGTAGCGAAAATACACGTCGCTGATGTTAATTAATCGCAAATTTGATTCTGTTTTAAGCATGGACTGATCGTGTGATTTGCATTAAATTGAGTAACAAGCCCCGCAATCCCCTATCCAAAAGCCACCCCCCCCCCCACCCAACCCTACCCCCTCTCCCACCACGATTTAGCGCCACACAATCAAGCTGCAAGCATCGTGTCAACATTTAGTTGGCCCGGTCTTGTTTCAGCAGTAAATGGTGGCAGTATGCACTATTCATACTGCCCCTAGTTGCACAGCTACCTCCTAATTGACAATGCTACCTCGTTAGTGAATGATTATTTGGTTCCTAAAGTTTAAAATATGTCAGCTTGTCGAGACGATCAACTTGGTACAGTCAGCATTGTTCAATAAGTAATGTTAATTAGTCACTTATAACGTTGCCACCATAAGATAAACCTGATCTACATTACTTTTAGGTATAAGCTTCAGCTTCTTGGCGGGCGCCTTCCTGAAAGGGGATAACGAGATGACATTGGCTAGGGATGGAGTAAAACGCTGGAGACAAATATATTTCAATTTGTTTTTCGTTTCCGAGTGCATATTTTATTCCCTGTAAGGACTGCCATTAACTGATTACTACACTCCGATAGAACACCCAGTTCTTCTAAACAATCCAAGATTTGCAGTCAGCTACACAGACGCAACACATTTATGAATGTCAGGTATGCGTGCACGTCTAATATGCATATGTCAGTGATCTAAACATGCACAACAATATAGTTTAGCATAATGACAGGTCACTCTTGACAAAGCATTGCTAATTCAGTCACCTACAGTTACTATTGTAAAGACATGCTGGTGCTTCCTGATACATCTAGGTCGATAGGTGTCTTGCACATCGTCATGACAAAATTACATAAATGTCTACATACAGCTCTCACAAACCTTTGTCTTTCAACAAGCACATCAATTTTCATATTCTGAGCACGCAAACCCAAATGTTGAGAATAATCTTTGCATATGTTATTAGCGGAGAATGGACTAGCCTAGCTCGATCATGATGGGCAATACGCATCCAATAATTGTCCAATAATTTCACCATACTAGATCCAAACGTCTTTGGCGTGTGGCTAGAAAATATACGGACCAAGCAAGAATTCAATTGATTGAGTGATTGCGTAAGAAAACGGTTAACATTGTTTTATATATTTACACAGTAGCTTATGACATTTTTTTAAAACTTATATCATCGAGATATTTATGATATGATAGGAGCCACTTCTATTAGATGCACGGCATAATATTCGGCTCCGGCCTCGATACGTCTAGCGTACATGTTGAATATCAGTATGGAAACACCTGCACTATTAGCTACTGACTTAAACAGCTCACGATGGCGCACGATGGCCACAATTAGCCCTCATGCTTTGACAAAGCATAAATGACTCGCATGGCGTTCGACATTGCTAAATATCATCTGCTCATTGCGACACATTTACTATGGAATAGATCTATCAGGGCGTTTCCTGTGAGTATGCAGGGGTGGAAACAGGAGCGAGAGCGGGTGCGGGAGTGGGGCGGGAGCAGCAGTGAGGGCTGATGTGGGAGTCGGCGAGTCGGGGCAGGGAGCTGGTACGGGAGTTGAAATTGAGCTTGCAGAAGAATAGCGTACATTAAAAGCAAATATGTGTGCCAAAATATAACATATTGACAAGTGTCATGATTCTATGAGTTCGTTCACACTTCGTCAGACAGGCTGTTCCGAATATCAGTCGCATGCCATCGGTATTTCGAAGTGACGATTGGTTGAGAGTGCGTTTCGGTGGCTTTCATTCCTATAACAGGATTAGAATTATATTTTAATTTTAGAACAGCTGTGAACAATAAATGTAACGGACCATGTGTGCAAGCACTGTCTTAGATACGTTAGATTGTGTTATTAGCGACCCTCTGTTTGCTATGTAACGTTCGAATG
>CM067350.1:52378397-52395897 GCA_034190875.2 Urechis unicinctus | reverse complement strand
TGAGTAAATGCTTCAAAACGACCGTTATGTCACCAAATAAGGCAAATGCTCGGTTGCATTGCATATATAACAGCCTCACGCAAGTCGTATGTTGTGTTCAAATATATACGTTTTGTATTCCCCCTATGATATTTTTAGAAGGTTAACAGCATTCCGGCTAAATTGATGAATACAGTAGCACAATACGTTCAGAACGTCTGCTGTAGCAAGTAGTGATGACGTTCAAATCATCATGACCGCATCATTCAAGACATGTTATGTATCGTGATTGACCTTATTGGGAAGTGAATGAGAGGTTTCCTGAAACTTTAAAAGGTCATATGCTGTGTCACTATTGCTATGAATGGAGCGAATTGCATAGCGTGTAGTATTCGCAAATGAACTATGTAGCACAAAACTAGCTTACCACCATCGCAAGACCCGATTCAGCATTTAAGAATTCGAAAAGCAAATTCAATACGGAATTGTTTAGAACAATACATCAGGTGTAAGATTAATGACTTTGTTGCAGCTCTTTGCTTCTGGCAATCAAAAAGTATTTTGATATGTTCTTCAAGAAACGATAAACTGTTTAATGAACAGGTTTAGTGAAAACTCGCTCCAAGTTAAGTGAGGTGATAAATCCTGCTCTACAGAATTAGAACTCGTCGATTGCACAGCTATGTTTGCACTGATCCACTCATTGATATTGTTATATTTGTATTGCGAGCGGGAAATTCATCGAGATAATAGCTGATGATCAGCATATTTGAACGCAATACGAAAGAGGCTTAGAAAACAATGACCTCTGACACCTATTGTTTTGGTTATATTCTCGCCATGATTAAAACACTATCGAACTAGGCCAATTTATGACTTGTTCTATGCATGTTATTCTATGACATCATAAATAACGTAGCGATCAAGGAATAACTTTGTTTTGCAAATTAACCCCAAGCTTTATGTGCCGCTCATTCAATTGCCTGGTTAAAAAAAGGGCTGAAAGCGAATTAGTCACCTCGTTAAATATTCACTGTCAACATTGGATACGCTTTATATGCATGTCTGAAACATTACAAAATTAATGTTCATGCAAACCTATTTGTTTTCCTGATTCGTTTTAAGTAAAACAAAGCTTGATGTACGTTGCTGATTTGTATTACTGCAGAATGCGCGGTGATGAACGGAGACAAACGGCTGAACACATTTATATTCCAACCCCGCCTTTTGTATAGATGATATTAGCGGCATAATACAAATAACAATGAAAAGTCCGAAGTTGATGTGGTAATCTTTGCGCTCTCACGAAATGTGAAATTAATCAGCATTACAAAGTGAGGATATTGAATCACTTGAGATCCACCGTTCGCACGCAGCACGCTGTTGTTCTGGATAGACCGCCCATTCAACATGTGATAAACAGCTTGGGCTTGTGGGGTGACAGAATACAGGCTAAGCGGATTGCTTTTAGGGACTATATCAGGATCACAGTTGAATTTCGCAAGCAGTTCGTGCTGATACTTTAAATCGGTAGTGTCAAGCGGGCCACGTCAGGTATGCATATATATATATATATATATATATATATATATATATATATATATATATATATATATATATATATATATATATATATATATATATATATATATATATATATATATATATATATATATATATATATATATATATATATATATATATATATATATATATATATATGTATATATGCATCTATATATATATATATATATACTAATAATACTGCAATAATCAAGTGTGCGTGTATGATGATTTAAAAACCGTCTTCTCACGTTAAGAGGCGCTTGATTGTTCAAACCATTGTTTACCGCGGGATATTAAATGATCAAGCAAACGGTTGGAGTAGTCCATTTCACGTTTAGATAAATTCTCCAGTGTTAGCAATTATTATCGTTGCACTTATCCCTCTAAGATTACAAATGCATGCGCAATTGTCGTCACAAACTGAAGGCAGGAGCCTGATACATGCAATATTTCATTATTGTGCCAAGCGTTGGGAGAAACAAGTTGTACACGCATTGTCAAGAAGGAAGACGTTGCATTTGATCAAGTATTGTCGGGTGTAGGCGTGATCTGTCACGAGTAAAGCAGGTGCAATTTTCTATACCGCCGTGCAGATGCAATATCCGGTTTTTGGGCAGTGATACATAAATCTTGAGAGAATCCCATTAGTAAAGCGTCGGTTACGTTCAAAGCACCCATGTGCCACTATACATAGGCCATCTTATCAGCGGTCGAATTGTAGACGGCGCAAAATATCTCAACCTTTAAAATATTGCCAATATTTAGTGCAAATAAAATTAATCTTGCGCAAAAGTTTTTAAGTAAATGTCATTGCGAGGTTTCTGAAATATGCGTAAATGAGAGCTCTCGCACCGATTTGTACTCTTTGCATTGAACACTTAATCTTATAGAACTTTCACCCCCCAACAAACGCATACATACACACATACACTTACGAACACATACACCCACCACCTCTCCATCCCTCCAAAAAGTTTAAGTTAGATTTACAACCTTTCGGCCACTCGGGACATGGAAACTAAACCAATTTAGGCTAATGAAATTCACCCCTTTTCACTCGTACCAGATTAATTGTTGTCCAATTTACATAAATCTTTAGAATCCCTTTAAGTCAATGTTCCGAACGGGTCAGTTTCCAAATTATATAGTCCCGGTTTAGCAAATCCAACCCTTTGATGAAAACATTCGAATCCGGAAATTCCCATAACAATTAACTTAGTCCCGTTTGATCTCCAATTAAAAGCACTTGATAATTGCAAGTCAGTCCGAATGACCCCGAGCCCCCGATTAACCAATCGCAGCTCACCACGACAAGCCACCCCCATCTTCCACTATAAATACGATAGCATCAGACACACAAACATTCAGAACCCGAACGTGCCAGTCAGCAGAGACGAATTTAGAAAATAGAAATTCATATAAAGTCTCGGGTATTATCTAGCAGGACATCAACCCTCAGCTACCTACAATAACGTCGGCGACCTACGAAAAATCGTCTCTCATCACCATCCCGACTCGAATACGGTGACCCAAATGGTCATAGAACTATGTGTATCAAGCGTTGTGCGTGATTGAATATCACAAACAACATGACATTGTGCTATGTTCACGTAGTATATATTATTCAATAAGTTGATTTGTACTCGGTTATTCAGTTATTTGATATGTGTGAAAAATATTGCCAGATGTTGGGTCTGTTATTGTGTGGGTGGCAAATGCGACGACTGATGTGTAACAGGTTGAACCTCTATGGAACACTCTCACATCCAACTTTGCCCATTATATCTTCTTCTGTTTTATTTTAAGGTGGCGTGATATATGACTAGCATCATTTCATAATCGCCAAGTCCAGTTCACCCGTTGATGTGTATCATTTGAGGGAGTTAACTGTTACTGTCAAAGATGCAGAATTACAAGAACAAGATTTGTTCTCGCAATTGCAAAACGAGCACGAGATTCATGTCGAACATCAACGGCACGAAGCTGCCTATGAAGCTGAATATAAGCGTGCATACGCCAAAAGTTATCATGGAGCCGAAAGCATGTGAACATATGGCGACATTGGCCTGTACCACACTGTGGTTGCTTGTGTTTTTCAAGAAGATGTCTCGGTATGGGGAACAATACATTTTTGTACACGGTAGGGTGTCGTCTCATTGGGAAGTTTGAATAGTGAAGAGCGAAGTTCCGGAGATGATTAGTGACATCACTAAAAGAGAGACAGCCGAAGGATAGAAACAATGTGTTGGAATTATGGTTGAACTGAGTTTGGTTGTCGTTGTACAATTTCTTTGCATCAGAGATCAGGTTCGTTTAGCCTACAACGTTTTGAAGACTGGGTTTCCATTAATTGGTGCCAGTTATCATCCCGTGTCGTCCTGTCTAGTGTTTGTTCTAGGGAGATTTCGGAATAACCATTATGATCGTTTGTGGTTCCTCGCGCTTCACTTTTCTAGCATATGTCAAAGTTTCACGCACCTACTGAGACGGAAACAGGATATTTGTACATTACAGCAAGCACCCTACAAGAGGGATGTATTTATTATTATTACATCGGTCGAAGCAGCTATAGGAAATAAAACGACGGTGATGTATGAGAAAGGTTATGATGCTTTGACAGCCCCTGTTAAGTGTGATTTCCCACTTGTCACGAACCCGTTGCTCTCTATTTTTATTGCAACAAAACCGCCAATGTGATGCCAGATTGAAGCTCGCAGGTAACGCATAGATTATACAAGTTATAGCTTAACAAGAGAAATAAACCGTTTTAGAATGGCCGACTCAACGTACTGGATGAACAACACAAATGCATATTGGAGGTATTCTGTGTAGGTCAAATGAACGATTCCACGCATCCTACTGTTATCTACTAGGAAATAATTACACATTACACTATTAAAGGCATTCTTCCACAACCGCACCTTCGGTATGATGGCTTTATAGTCAGTGTTACCATACAAATATCAATCATTTAACGGCATAAATGATTTTATTGTGCAATATCACACGGAATGTCACGTTCGTTTTCAATGGCATCAAACTCTATGTTCCCTCAATAACTTATTGATTGCCAAGCTTATATCACCCCAGGCCCAATCTGCATGTTGCATGGGGATGCCAGTATAGAGTCATTCCCTGCCGACCGAACATCCAGATTTTGAATGGTAGCAAAGCCCAGTAAAAGGGTCTCAAAGTGATTGTACCGATTGAACGGGCCTAGCAGGTAAGAGTAGGCTGTGGCACCGCCCTGAATATAGATATTGTTTCCGTAACTTTGGTGTCGTACACCTGCTCCAATACCGCAATTGCAATCTCCTCAAAAGTCGTACCCCAGAGGCAGGGCGCGCTAAAACTAACACCCTCGTTGCTAGTTTTTTTTTCCAGCCAGCTTCTTGCTATAGCTGCTGAAGTAGTTTTGCCCTATGATGGCGGAGTAGTCACTTCCTCCAACGCAGCCCTTCCTCGTGGTCTCCCACTGGTCCGTATTTTGTTTGACTCTGGTATGATCGTTGCAGAAAGATTTTATTTCCACCTCCATTATACCCAGCAACCCCCACTCTGTAAATGGACAGCCGGGAGTCATACCTTAGCAGGTCTAGGGGGCAATTTTGCCGCTTTCAAACATTTTGCCTTAATTTGGCCCTTCATTTTGGTATATTTTATGACCTCAGCCGAAACGAGCTTAAACTCGTCATCTGAGATATACCCATCTTCAAGCATCATACAATGTCAGCAATGGTATTCAATTTGCTCTGAGTGAGAATGCGGATATGGTCATGCTTTTTCAACTTAATGGTCAGCCGCCGACTGATTAATTTTCCAGAAATTACAAGTAGCCCACAAGCGGCCCCAGTAGCACCCAACACTGTGGCAATAGGAATTGCAACTACTGTAGACATTACACCTGCACCGCTTGCGCCAAGACACATACCAACAGCAACTAAAGCAGTGTCTACTGCGTCTACTGAGTTCACTGCACGCCTATAGTTTTAGTACATATTGCACCATATTTTTCAATTTCTTTCTCAAGGTATTCCTTCTTGAGGGTGAACTCATTCAGCCGATAGAAGTGGCCTAGATTCTCATCAGGCGGCTTCAGAAGAATAGTTGATTGTTGTTTCATACTGCCGTTGTATACATAAGTCTATATGTCAACTTCAATTAGGAGTAAAGCTACAGACCAAGTCGCCCCTCTGTTTTGAGTGGTTGTATAAAAGTTAATAACGTTGCCTTGTTCTAGCTGTAAAGGGTGGTCTAAAGATATTACAACCGCCCGTTGGTCAGCAGGCTTACTTATTCCCACCACTTGGTTCGTTCCATTAGTAACAGGAACGACTGCTATAGGACCAGTATCAGCACCAACTCCCGAAGACAACCCCATACGAATGATCCTACCATTGGATAACATGGTATATCCACAGCTTGAGTTTCTTGAGTCTCGACCCCTAGCCCCATGGCCAAACGACCACTCATATCCTGTCCGAAGGGGCCCACTTGCTTCTGCCCAAATAGTAATGAGTTGCTCCGTTTGGGAGTTTATGTGTTCTCCCAGGTGCCTGCGATGCTGTCTGTGTTGTACATCAACATACTTTTTATTACCAGCATCTTTAGGCGATATTGGGTCTCCCAACTGAACGATTATATTATCTCCCATTTCAAGGTCTCCAATCATAGTACCGCCACTTTTATCCAATTTTTGTGAGTCACCAATAGATACATAGGTCTTTGTGGCATATTCCGAGAGGTCGGCGCCCTGAACAGTGCTTGCCGGTTTTTGTCTAGGTCCATAAATACTCGTGTTTATTGACATCTTGTAAATTCAAGAACAACGCTAACGGGTAAGTCGTGGTTATCCAAAAGCCTTCCTTTATTATCACGTAACTGAACCTTTAACTCATGCACTGTTCCGCTAGTGACACGGTTACAAACAGGATTAGTGATGTTCGTGGTTATAATATCACCGAAAGAGCCACCCTCTAAGCCAACAACTTCAAGAAGCGTATTGGGCGCACCATCTAGTATGTTGTGTGTGGTGCTGACTTGATCGAGGTGAACATAAATTGTGCAGAACATGCTAAAATTGATAGTCCGCTCACCAGTGTAAGTACCTGAATAAATCCACCGCATTCCGAGAACGTCATCAAGACCCAACATTGTAAACACTCCGTCTGATATATTCCCATTCCCATCAGGAATTTCGAGGGTAATAACCCCATTTACAGCATCAACTTCTAAACCAAGACCTAATGATGTAATTTGATGTTGAAGAAGGCTGAAACTCTATAAGCTGGGTTTTGATTGGATTATTCCTCCTTTCCCAGCAGTTTCAGACCTCCATGCAATGTTCTCGTCTGTTTTGAGATTTTACCAGCCCACAGTATACGTGATGGTCCTAAGACCTACGTATAGATCACCTGCACTATTGTCAATAGGATTTTGCAGGGATATAGCCTCGCCATTTTGAACATTAGACAGAGTGTGATACATAGCACTATCAATAAACAAGCCTTTAGTTTCAATAGAAAAGCTACATATTGAACGGGCGGGGTGTATCCAGCCATTTTTATGGGAGATAAACTAACCCGACAAACAATTCAATTCGTTCATAATGGCAGTACATTCACAGAACATTTTCCTGATCTATTCAATAACTATAAGGTGCCGCTGGTAACAGCGGACAAAGTAGTAAAAGACTGGTTGACAAATCCAATGCAGTTTTGGAAGAACCAGGTAAACGTTGCAGTGTGGTGTGCAGCATCCGGCGTGTCATCCCACGACCACCTCGAGGCTGGGATTTCACTCGTGAAAGCTCTCTACACATTTCATCTTTATAACACAGTGCGTTGCCTATTAGCAGAACTGCAAGCGCCTCTACCTCTATAACAATACATATGACAAGAGGGCATATGAGAGACTCTGCACTAACTTTGGTGCTCAACCAAACACAGACTGGCGCCAGATGGCAACAGTAGCTAATAGTGACCTTGGTATCTTATATGCACATGATGCGTATGGTTACGGGAGTGTCGTCAAGGTTGCTGGTCGAAACGTTCGTTATGACCCTACACGGATGGCCTTTGAGGCGGAAAAGGATACAAAGTCAGGTTTTGCCCACGCTAGTAACGTACAATCCTTTAAGGAGAAATGGGTGCTGTTCTACATCTAGCACAGGGACCTGGAGCAGACGAGGCCTGGAGTACCTTCATATTGGACACGTCTGAGGGTTTTACACAGACTGGCGTTGAGCGAATTAATGACAGCATTTGGACCTATGTCTGGGCCATTCTTAATGCTCAGGCGCAGACCCGCTCAGAGATACCAGGTGTTGGAACGTTCTTAGATGCCCAAAAGCAATTTCAGGCTAACGTTGAGGATGCCATTAACTCCCAAGTGGATATTCCATCAGCCATCCGACGATATCAGAACGTTGTCCAAAAGGCCTCCTCAAAGGTGGATTATGTGCTTAGAACGGGCCTTTACATGGCTCCGTCGGATATGAGCCTCGCCATTGTAAACGTTGTTGGGTAAAATAATCTGATTACCATCGCGACTGTGGAACAGCAGATCGTCAGCAATACTGATGTCAACGCGGTTGCTGCTCTTCCAGATAGAGAAAGCTTTGAGCCGCCGCAAGATACAGATATGGGAGTCCCCTCTCCAGGCGTTCCAAGTGGCGTGACCGAGACAGGTCTGCATGGGGTGCGCGAGGTTGTAGGCGGAATTGCTGTAGGCTTAGCTGTGCTTTGGTTTGCTACGTAGTTAGACACGGAGTATCAGGAGGATAACTACCCCCACCGCCACAGCTGCGGCCCATACATGTTCTGCCATACAACCAGCCACCTTTGCAGCTGACTTAAGCAGCCATGATACGATGGAGCCAATAATTCCTGCAAAGGCAGCTGGTGCCTTACCGGCTAGGCCCTTCAGGACGTTTGCCAAGAAGTTCAGCTGTTTTTTAATCCATTCCTTTACACCAGGGTTATCAGCTAGCGTCGGCGTTGGTGCTGGGGTTGCACTAGTGCTCCCTCCACCCGTCAACTACCAGGGTCAAGATTGCCAATCCAATCGCAGTGAGGATGGAGGCAATTGTTATGCCCTGCTCCCGGAACAGGGTGCGTACACACTCAGCTAGCGTTGTGTCCTTGTTTAGAAGTCTGTTGATCGTTTCCCTGATGCGGTTAATTTGGGTATTAAGATGGTCACAGTTTACAGAGGCAGCCTCAAGACGGGCACTCCGCTAGCCTTGTCAAGCCCTATAATCTCTCTGAGTGGTAGTTCGTTGTCTGCATGTGTACCTAGGTCTTCTATGGCGTTATGAACGCCCTCTATGAAGCTTGTTTCTTCCACACCACCTTGCCCTGTCATGGCTTCGGGGCTGCTCATTTCTAATTTCTCTGGAAGTGCAGCTTCCGCTTTAGAAGCAGCTTGGTCAACGCTTTGTAGGGCTTTCAATGCCTTTGTGGATAGTTCAGTGTTCACTCCAAGAGCAAGCTGTGTACCACCATACTTTTCCATACTACTAGGAGAGAGGAAGTTGTTGGGATTGTTCTTCCATGTCAGAAGCTTCCATTCTAGGCCCCATTTAACCCAAAGGTCACCTCCTTTAGACGATCTAAATCAAAGCACTTTTGACCAGAACCAACAACTACTGGTTCGCTTCCCCAATCTAGGTGCAAACGACTTTATTTGCCCAGGGACAGCACGGCTGGCCTTTACAATCACGCTGATCTCGGCTGATCTTAACCGCAGCATTGTGCAAAACCTGGGCCACGCATGGTTAAGAGAATGTCAATCAAGATTTCTGGCAATGAGGTCATGTCTATCGATGACAGCGATGTGTACTACTGTTATCACCACTTGTGGCGGACTGCACAGGAGAGACAGGGCCTCCAGTATCAGGGCATTGACACATCAGATGATAGAAACACAACTTAGATACGAATGGGGGCAGGAGACAAGGATTTGACCGAGAAAGTGGACCTGGCTGTAGCCTGTGTATGGTAACAGGTTTTACGTTCCGCTTGGCTGTAAACTCCTCCAGAGCTACATGCCGTTCTACCAGAGTGCGCTTAATGACAGACTGGAAAACGAGCTCATGTTCAACGACTACAACCGCGTAATTCACGCAACAGGCAACACCGCTGCCAGCTACAAAATTGATGGCATCTCCCTAGAATATGACATGGTTACCCAACCAGAGTTGGCCCTTATGATGCGCACCAGCAGTGGGATGAGGTGAAGAAGTACTTTTTGGCAACGAGTAAACAAGACCCCAGTGTAGCAATAACTACAAAAGACATGGCATTGTCGGACGTGTCCCTATGAGAGTACCTAACCAGTAAGTACGCTCTGTGGCTCGACTTAAGGACGAGTGAAGACGACCAGCTGCATGGTAGTGGCAGGGCCGTGGAGAATGCGTCTGAATGTGTCACCATACAGATCACACAAAAATCACAGGCAGCCAATGCATTGAACTTCTATATGTATATTGTGATTGATGCACAGCTTAACATTAAAGATGGCAGGTTCGGCAGCGCAGTCTATTAAGTTTACATTTCCAGATGGTTCCAGTTCGGCTATTGTTTGTGGGCAGACAGGATGCGGGAAAACCGTATTCATCCTAGACTTCCTCCATGGGCCTTTCTGCAGCGCCTTACAACATTTTGCTATCCTCTGCCCCTCTATACGTTTCAACGAGGCCTATCAGTCGCGGTCATGGGTGTGGGATGATTCAGAGGTCTACGTCGTTGATCCAGGGGAGCTGCTCTATGACCACTTGAGGGCTTTCTACCATTGTTTTATGGGCGAGCCAACCCTGTACATTATTAATGACTGTTCAGCAACAAAAGCCCTAACCAAGAAGAGAGACATGCTATCTGAACTGACTTTTAGCGGCCACCATGCGCAGCAAAGTGTCTGGGTCCTCACCCAAAAGTACAACTCTGTGCTGACTTACGTGAGCAGACTCGCTAGATGGTGCTCTTTCACACCAGGGACCGTGACTCGTTTGAAGACGCCTAACGTGAAAATGCATTCTATTATAGTCCTAAATGCTACTGGAAAGGCATAACAGCTATCAAGAAGCTTGCAACAGAAGCGAGGGTTTCTCGACTACCGGCTGTTGTCTCTGCAATAATTAATGAGGTGACCCGCTTGACTGAAAAAAAACCTAAAGGCTACTGGAAAGGCATAACAAGTATCAAGAAGCTTGCAACAGAAGCGAGGGTTTCTCGACTACCGGCTGTTGTCTCTGCGATAATTAATGAGGTGACCCGCTTGACTGGAAAAAAACCTAAGGATACTATAAAGGCAAAACGTGTTGCACAAAAGCCCTCTTCAGTCGTACCAGGGCGCCCGCTGGGGGTCAAAGAGCAAGAGCTTCCCTCTGATGTTGGCGTTTACTGCCTCTACAAGCCTGGTGAGGTTGAGCATTCGTAAGAAGAAGAGGCTTGAGGGCGGTGAACCGGGTCGCAAGTAGGCCCCCTCAGGTTCGGGACCAGCTTCGTATTTGTTAAGGAAGTTTTTCTTGTAGTCTGAGAGCCACTTGTTCTGGACTAGGAGCCGCTCTGGGGCCAGGGGGTAGTCGTTGTGGTCATCGTGAAGCTCAGCTGGATACTCCAGATCGAACTCAAGGATGTACCCAGTCTCGGCATCGTCGGGCCGGGTGGGGACTAGTCTGGATAGCGGCTCTGGCCGGTCCACCCACTCAATGTTCGAGGTAGGGAGGGCCTGGCTCATTGCCCATCCATAGAGCTTTACCCTTGTGCTCTTGAGTAGAGCGCCCCACGTAAGGCCTGGCCTGGTGTAGTAGTGGGCCGGGTCCAGACTGTACTGCTTTAGGCTGGTCTTCCGGAATGTTTCAAACACGCCAACTAGGAAGAGGACGTCAGTCTGGAGGAGGAGGTCGTGGTGTTCTTGCAACCGAACGTGCTCCAGACCTTTTGCGTGTGGGCGTAGTCTGTGGCTGATATGCCCTGCTCCGAGAGCTTGCTGTAGAAGTCTTGGATGCGTGGAAGGGGAGAACCAAACTTATCTCGGCTGTCCATGAACTCGTAGGGGAAGACCCCTTGCGCAATGGTAACCTTCGCTTTGTCTGGTCTGGTTTATACTCTGCCGTCACGGTGAAGGTGTCTGGGCTGTTGGCTGAGACCATCTTGTCGAGGGAGGCTACCACGGGGATGGGGGTTGTCTTGGGGCTCAGCCTAAGCTTTAGGTTGCAGGCGTTGTGGGCTGGCCCTCTGTACTTACCGGTTATGTGGCAGTGGTCAAGGACCCAGTCGGTTCCGAGTGGTTTGCTGCAGACGTGGCATTGGGTTGCGGTCTTGTGGATTCTTTTGTCGACTCGGGTCATCTGCATGGGGACTGGCATGGAAAGAACTTCTTTGATCTTTTTCTCCTCCTGCTGTAAGGCCTTGAGAAACTTCTCCACAGTATCTCTGCCCCTGTAAACTAGTGTGGGCGAGGTCTTTCCATCGCATAGGACCATTATGTGGCCGTACCCGCAGCCTTGGTGTTCTTGGGTCTTCTGGGTGTTGCTCTTTTCTGGGTTGAGTGCTGACCCTTGATGCTTTACTGTGAGTGCCTCGAAGTCTGCGTAGATGACGTAGGGGGCCGAAGTTGCTTCTGCCTGCTCTGGAAGGATAGGATGTTTTCACTCTTCTAGCATGTCTACCCTCACGGCTGTTTGCCCCACCCCTACACACTCTTGGTTGTGGGCCTGGAAGAGGGCTGAGGTGGTGTAGCGTGGGGGCAACGTTTGCAGAAGAATTTATGGCCCTCGTATTTGGTCTGTTCGTAGAGTAGGCGGTTCTGGTGTTTGATCCAAGTGTTATGGTATACTCCATCCTTCTCGGTTAGCATGAGGTTTATGCAGGCTCCTGGGTGTTTGCTGATGTGGTGGACCATGACGGCTTTCCCATCCCAGCCAAATATGCTCAGGCCTTGGTCTATAACCCTTTTGATTTTTTCGGCGTGGGAGACCGGGGTTGGGTAGGCTACACCTGAGCCCTCTAGCTTATCTAGGAGCCACTGGATGTTGTATTTGGATGGCCGCTGAGGGGTCCTTGCGGACCGGGTAGATGGCTGCGTCGATGGACCATAGTATACAACGGTCATCCCGGTTTCTTTACGTTTATGATGGCCCCTTTGTTTGCTACTGGTGGTGGTAGCGTGACGTTGAAGCCGCCTTGAAGTGGTTGATGTCGATCCAGAGGGATTTTACCACTTTGACGCCCATCCAGAACTTTGGTTGGTCCACTTCTCCAGCATCTCCTGAATTTTGGGGGCGGCTTGGTCTGATGCAGGTGATAATGTTTTCTGGGTCTAGAATCACCTGCTGCTGATTTCGTAGGACTGGATCGACATACTCTGTGGTACCATCTTTATCGGTCTTGTAGGGGCTTACCTTGATTGCGAACTGGGTCTTGAGGCTGCCTAAGATATTCAGCTCCTCGGCTAGAACTCTGCGCATTTTCGGTCGCACGCCTTTTTGGAAGATCAGGAGGTCTGAGGCAAGGGGATGAGCCTTAGGGACGCTCGTGACCCATCCTCGCAGTTGGTTCTTGATGGCCCCCTTGGTTCTCGTGAAGCAGAGGCAGGGGGTGGGGTCCGGTCTAAGTCGCGTGGTGGTTGACCATGGGTGGGGGGTTGGGACCGGTCTGGTGGTTGTCCTTGGACATGGAATTGGTTTTATGGAGGCTGACCTTGGACGTGGAGCCGGCGCTTTCACCACCTCAGACCAGAGACGCGGTCGTGGGGTCGGGGGAGGTGGTTGGACTGGTTCGCCGTCTACCTTGGTCCTCATTCTTGTGTAGATCGCCTTGTACTTCCAATCGAATGGGTTTTTCTTTTCGAGTGCTGCAAGGACAACTTTCGTGCGTGAATAGGGCGGCGGGGCTTGACCGTGAATCTCACCATAGTCGCTAGGGCCTTTCTAGCGCATGTATTGTGGGACGTCATTACCTTTACTGTGCTGTTAGTTTAAATGGGGGTAAAAATGACAAAAACTCAGTCATGATGAAATCACCACCTGCGACTCGTGCCCCTGCCCTACCCCTACGCCTGTAACTCGTAGGCCTCCCTCTCTCTTTCGACTCATGGCTGCCCCTCCCCTACCCCTGCGACACGTAGTCCCTTCCCTTGCAACTCGTGGGCCTCCCCCTACCCTCTTGGCAGCTCTTGAGACCTTAGGACCCGAAAAGAATAGTGGGTAAACGATGCTCTGTTGTGGGGGAGGGGAGGGGTTCTTATCGTTGGCGGGTTGGTCTCTATTTGCGCGAGTGCGCTGGGACCGTTGGTACCTATACTACTCTAGATAGTATACCTTCCGTTCAGTTTTCGGAGGAATGGTGCGACACGGCGTTGAAAAATCTTTGAATTATACGCATGCACGACATATACAGAGACTGTAAGCGCCACAGAAATGTCAAAGAATCCTTTTGTGAGGTATGGGGTGATGAGTATTGCGGCAGTTATGTACAAATAGCGCATTGGGAAGTGGGTTTCTGCGATACCCTCGCGTTATCATCGGCGGGTGTTGCCTACCTTCTATTATATTATATCATAATGAAAGGACATTATGATGCCCGAACTAGAGTGTCTGTGATACGCTCTGTGTGGGCTTACTAAGAGGCGCTTCATATTATTAACTTGGCGATATCGAATCGCCAAGTTTTGGCGATCGGCCCGGTCTGTATGTTTGTGGGATGTGTGTGTGTTTGTTTGTTAACAATTTTTTGTTTCGCGATACAGGTCGCAATTTTTGAAATTTTCCAATTTTTTCTTCACCAATTGTTAGGCGTCAATGTTGTTCAGAACCAAAAGGTTTTGTTTTGACCTTGACCTAATCCTAAGGTCAAGGTAATCGATTAAGTGAAAAACTAGTATCTCGAATAACTCCGGTAATAATGGTCGGATCGTTACAAAATTTACATCATCGTGTAGCTCATTCTAATTGCAAACTTTCTCTAATACATTTGTGGCCATCTAACCAACGTTTTTCCCAAGCGCCTAAGGTCGAAAAAACGTGGTATCGGTCCAAATGGCAACATTAGTTCAATGAATATTTTGAGCGCCTATAAGTTATCATTATTTTTGACCCGCGATACAGGTAGCAATTTTGCCAATTTTTATTTTTTTTTTCTTCAATCGTTAGGCGGCAATAATACGCAGAACCGAGAAATTTTTTTTTGACCTTAACCAAAAAGTAAGGTCAAAGTTATTGAAAAAGTGAAAAAACTAGTATCTCGAATAACTCTGTTAATAATGGTTGGATTGTTGAAAAAATTACACCATTGTGTAGCTCATTCCAATTGCAAACTTTTTCTAATGACATATGCGGTCATCCAACCCACAGTTTTCCGAAGCGTCTAAGGTCAAAAATTCGTGGTATCAGTCCAAATTGCAACAAAAGTTTAATGAATATTTCGAACGCTTATAAAACAGTCAATACATGTCCTATGGTACTAATAATTGGTTTACATGTTCTCCGAGACATACTAAGACGTATCCTTAAATATTGTGGATGTCGATGACGTCACTTCCGGTCACGATAGCTTTGCCTCAATCCTTGATATCATCTGATTTGTACCTTATGATTTTTCATTTCCCATGAATCACTTTGCAATCATAATAATTTTCATGATTCACAAGAGGCCCATGGGTACATTGGGGAATTTGGCGGACTGCATCAGGAAAATTTCAAAATCGGCCAACTAATTCATCTTATTGTATATATTTAATTAAAATCCATATTATGGAAGCCTATCTCAATTGTTAACATGAAAAATTGAAAGTTTCCCCATTCATCCACAAAAAATTATAATCCATGATAACTTAGGTAATTTTTGGCCGATTTTGCAATTGTGGCCCGATTCTGAAATTGTTGCAATTATTTGGATGCAGTTCGCCAAGTTCCCCCATGGCTCCCATGGGCCTCTTGTTAACTTGGCGATATCGAATCGCCAAGTTATGGCGATCGGCCCGGATTGTATGTTTGTATGTTGGTTTGTTAACCTTTTTTTTGTTTCGCGATACAGGTCGCAATTTCTGAAATTTTTGAATTTTTTTTTTCATTTTTTAGGCGTGAACATTGCCCAAAACCGAGAGGTTTTGTTTCGACCTTGACATAAACCTAAGGTCAAGGACATCGAAATAAGTGAAAAACTAGTATCTCCAATAACTCCGGTAATAATGGTCGGATTGTTACATAATTTACATCATCGTGTAGCTCATTCTAATTGCAAACTTTCTCTAATACATTTGTGGCCATCTAACCAACGTTTTTTCCAAGCGCCTAAGGTCGAAAAAACGTGGTATCGGTCCAAATGGCAACATAAGTTTCATGAATATTTTGAGCGCCTATAAGTTATCAATTTTTTTGATCCGCGATATTGGTAGAAATTTTGCAATTTTTAATCTTTTTTTCAATCGCTAGGCGTGGATAAAGCGGAGAACCGAGAGGTTTAATATACGTATGCTTTGTTTTATATATCATGATACAGTAAACAAAGCAATTGTACCGAGCAAAACACGCCATGAAACTGTGTAGATATGATATACCGCCTGTATGGGCTTATTAACATTTAATCTTGCTTGAAAAAATAGTCGCCCTGAGAATTTATCTTGCCGAGGGAATTGCAATAAACCCCCTTAACCACAAAAGAACCGCACGAGCCGGCTTTGCTCTTTTCAATGCATAACATGACAAAACGCTGTTATTGATATAGAAACTGGATGTTATGGAATCATATCACTAAGTTTATAGTATTGATTTTTTGTTAAAGCTATTATACGTATTACATTGTGGTGAGTGGGTTATAGCGGAATAACTAGCTAAAATGTATAATGAAGCTATTGTGACATGATCATTAAGTTGATAAGAATTAACGATAGTTGAGAAACGTTTAATTGCAACCCCCGATCGTCATCTGCTTATCGGTATCAAAACAGTTGATTTGACAATTTATAGATATATTACAAAGATCTACGCGTTTCATGGGTTGTTATGTAACTCCTTGTAAGCCCATGATTGAAACATCGCCATTTGCACATTAACTGCATTGCCATTTTGTTATCTGTAAAATCCAATAAGTAAGTTCAAACCCATCATCGGTACTAATGAGGTTTTGCAGTAGGTCATTTATCCGATTGCACCACCGCATATCATTCATAAGTGTGCAGCTGTCCCACACATTACCATATATATATCGATACATATTTCAAGTGTCAGGCTATTGTGTGTCTGTTTCGCATTATACGCAATTTACATTTGTAAGGTAACGGTTGAATGTGCTTGCTTTAGTCTACCACTATAAGTATTCGTCATGGCCGATCATACTTGTCATTATGAGGGGGTGGGGGTAGTATGTTTTGTCTTTTCATTAATATTTATGTTCTCTATGTACCGCTTAGTCGGACGTGTCATTCAATATTATTAGCAGGTATACACGATGTTTCAATGGCACTATTGTGCTGCAGGCATCTTATCGTTAAACATACGATGAATGGCAATATGTACCACATAGTCGGAGGTATCATTTAATATTCTCAGGGTTTTGGTTGTAAAGAGATTGAGCAGAAAAACATGCTGTTTCAATGGCACTATTGTGCTGCAAGCAACTTATCGTTAAGCAGACGATGAATAACAACAGTGCCATCTTTGATTGGATATTATGGTTTTGGCTTTCATTTGTTCGTGTAGGTAACCATGAGTCACAGCGCAAATACATTACGCATTGAATGTTTGGCAAAGCACCGAAGAGGATAAAAGTATGGCTGAGTAAGCAAAAGTCGTCGTCAAGTGTGGGGTGGAATTGAATTGAAAAAAGTATTAACTCTTGTTCCCAAATGATCAATCCTAGAGCCGTTTGTAAGTCTCCATATCGAGCTCAAACTTTAAAATGGCTGACTAACGGTAAGGTTTCCGGAAAAAATGCGTTCAAGCAACGCAGGCACC
>CM067350.1:52345897-52373397 GCA_034190875.2 Urechis unicinctus | reverse complement strand
TTAGACATAACTTTAGCCTTTCGACTCAGGACTTGATTTAGTCAAGTATCACAAATGCTGCCTTTTATACAATGACTTTCATTTATTTCTGCGTTGTAGTCGTGCCGTCACTCTAGCAGTCATAATGATGACGTTATATCTGCTCAATTTTTCAATGTGTACAATCAGTTTATCCTGCACTGAAAATCTACGCTAACTGACAGGTGTCGGGTGTATTGGTGCCAGGTCACAGGCACCAAACACCACTGCTATTTCAGAATAGACCCACGAGTAATTCACCTAGTTATTTAGTTTACAGTGTGTATTATGATAATATATGAAAAACGGGACGCGAATGCAATCCCATCGACAGTAACATTCAAACGGTACTAGATATGGGCTAAATTTATTTTCCAGGCGTTAATCCTGAAAATACAGTTTGCTTCTGACATATTGGTTTTATCCGATTCATTCTGCCGCTTAGAGGAAACACTATGCTAGATTTTGTTCTATGTATAAAGCTAATACAATTTCGACTGTTGACAATGCAAATATGTGTCTTTGCTCTGTGATCACAATATCTCTTCAACGTTCTATCGAACGCATAATCAATATCAGCTGGACAAAGATCCACTTAAGAGAGTTCATTTACCGGACGGTCTGGGTGAATAACATACCATATCAATGCCAACATCGAATCGTCGGTAAGAAGTACAGTCCAAAGTCCTACTTCATCCTGCGGCACTTGCTGCTACGGTAATGAAATTAATTTGCCAGTAACTGCAGCGGCCATAACTAGTCTGCTAGATAGCCCATCAAATAGAAAGGTTACGTTTCAATATATACAGCTGCCATACGAATTGACTTAGGTAGTATATCACTACTACAATAATATATATGACGAGAGTAATTGTTATTATATATGAAATGAAAAGGGTGCAATGGTATTCCGATGGATTGCTGTACTAACCAATAACACTCATCATTTGTCTTGTGGGCGTTTTGACGGATTAATTTGCATAGCTGATTCAATGGATTTTTAACAACGATTCTAAAATATGCAACAGTATCATTGCAGCCGATATTAGCATTTATTTTCCCAAATGAGAAGTACGAATATTGTTTTTATTATTAATTACGCACAACAGAACGAAAACATTGTGAAGCGTGAAACACAAACCTTTCGATTGCTTTTAGTCTCTATGCAACACGACTTTTGTTGCTACCGCATAGATACCATGTTTGTTTTGATATTCTTGTAACGTTGGTGGCGAAATAATTCATGTATATGGACTAATCTGACTATGTCATTTTCATAAGAAAAATACAAAGGCATTTAACAAAGCCCTTGTGTAGTTACAGTAAAGACTTCCATGCTGCTGCGACCCATATCAATCGTCAACAGCCAGCCAATTACAAATGAGTCAGCTTAACATCGGTGATGAGCAAAATGTGTGAACTCATACTTAAACATACATTATTGAATAAATATCAATGAGGCTTTCTGGGTAAGCCGTCGTGCCTTACCAACCTCTTAAAATTCCTTAGAAACCAAACTTGTAGACTACGGCAACCTGAAAAGGTGATTTATTCGAACTCTCAAAAGGCGTTTTACGATGCTCTCCGCCAACTGTTAGCTGGAAAACTTATGACTCACGGCATCAGCGATAATGTTATCATTAAATGAATGGCTCAGTAATATTAGGCAAAGCATGGTTCTAATTGCATCTAAACATATTGGACAAGGGTTATTAATGAGTTTCTTCTAGAATGGGTGCTAAGACCAATTCGTTTCTTAATCGTTATGTATTGTCTAGAGAGTTCATATGACATAATGCAGATCACATCAAACCTAACTTCAGAGCGATGTTCAAAATCCAGGCATATAATTTAAAACAAGGTTTACAAAACGCGTTAGACTGGCGAAATAATTGATAAATGCTCTGTTACTGTAACGAACGCTAAGTACTACATATTGGGCAAGCAATTAAAAAAGTATTAAGTTATGTTATAACTCCATTATTGATTGTCATTTACATGACACCTACGGACCTAACGATCGATTCGTTTTGTCCACCCATCACCATCGTTGTTAATCCTTGTAAAACATTTTTGTACTATATCCCGTTCAAAAGGCATCACAAACCAGCAATCAAGCAGGTGGTCTTATTCAGTTTGCAATGACTCGATGCCGTAAAGTTTTTGATCCACTCACAATACTTTTGCTAAGAAAACATGCAGTTTATCGGATATTGCAACGTCTTGTACAAATATATCTCAAAAAATCAGGCCCGAGACTGCGTTCAGTCATGGAAGCTTTTTGATCCACTCACAATACTTTTGCTAAGAAAACGTGCAGTTAATCGGTTATTGCAACGTCTTGTGCAAAAATATCTCAACAATGTATGAGAAGAAGACTGCGTTCAGTCATAGAAACTGTTGTCCTCGCTTATGACGCAAACATAACATTAATTCAGCAATTGCAACTGATATGGGCAACTGTAATTTTGGCGACTTCTTGTAAGAGGTAGAACTAGAGAATTTTAGCATAACAAGGTAAATCAACAAAACAAATGACAGTAATTTTGCTGACGTGAAAATGATAAATATTTCGCATACTTAAAGGAATCAATTTGTATGTACTGACAATACCTATTCATGTGACATACATATACATTAAATTGCTCAAATCAGATAGGTCATTGTTAAGTCTCATGGGTGTAAGGTTTTGTGAGACTGCATATGATGATAACATTCGCTGGATATTAACACCGGATTAGATTGTCTTTCTTTTGGCTAGTCACAGCCTTCTTATAGAATATTATGTTTTGTGTAATATTTGCATGACCTTTACCTGCGCTATTTTGTTTTGGCAAACAGCTTTGAAATGCACATAGTACCTGCATGAAAGCAAGTAATACATACAAATAACATTCAAGTACTACCGTGTGACACCGCTTCAGTATTTTGACATGGATATTGGAGGGGAGCCACTTTTAGCAAACACATCGCACGACACAAAGGCTTACTTGGAAAAAGGAGGTCTCATTCCGACTAGCTTTGTGATTGTGATATCTATATTAAGCCCTATTCATCAATCCAGATAGTTACTGTTACTGTGACGATCCTGTCCTGAGTGATGATGATTTGCTAATGTTATTTTGTATTTTCATTAATTCTGATTGTAAGCTGCTGAATGAGATGCAGTCGCATTTACTTATGTTTATATACTTTTTATTTATTTATTTATAAAGGGCGTCTTGACAAAGACGGCTGCCTGTTAGGAAAGTTATGTTATGACGAGATTAGTGGGCAGTATTAAGCGTGATGCTGTTACTATCTTTAGGTCTGCACATCATGCTGGCTGCTTACTATCTTGGTTACCAAGGAGTGTTTGGTTGCCAAAGAGTTTTGGCATTCCATTTTTGTTCGGCCCTGGTGGTTTGAGTGCTGTGTGCGTAGCAGGTCAACCCTCTATCCAAACCGACTGACAATGCTGCCTCTGCCAAACCACTGCTTTCGCCCCTACACGGGCTTCTGGCCGTTTCGGATGCCTTGTATGATGCATACCATCGTAATGTTTTGGCGGAGGAAGCAGCTTTGGGATGGTTGAGAACTCCATTTATATGGAGGCGATAGAGCCAATTCTTTGGTATACAAGATCCAGGAAACACACTAGCACACACTCATTTCGACTCGTTATCTGTTTATTTCCGAATTATACTGAAAATAAACCAACCTTAGTTCAAGACGGAGTCCTTCGTTTTTATGCAATCTTAAGCTGTGTTGATAAATCAGAAGCAAAATGGAATACGCAATAAAAGAACTACTAATAAAATATCGAAGCCTAACCCTAGGGTGTGATACAATGGGCTACATTCGCAAGCCTTTTGTAAGTATATTCAATATCAAACGGAATATCACAGAATGGATTATGTTGTAATCGGCTTCATTAACGAAGTCTCAGTGCAGTGTCTTTAATAATTCAACTTTCAACAAAATGTGCATTGTAACGGCGCAGTTCATCGATGCAGAGGTCACTAACGGTTTGGATTTTTTTTATCACTTAATCGCATCTTATTAGATTGATATACGTCAGCATTATCTAAATATAAAAGTGTACAACAAATCTGTAGGGAACACTTATAGAACATCTCCCTTTTACTAAAATGATAAAATGTCAGACCGCGTTTGGTAATCAACAAAGGGACGAGGAAGAGGCCATGTTTCACTTCCGCTAAGTTCAAACTGAAAAAGTCTTTGCTGATTAAAGGTCCCTAGCCTCGCTAATGCCTATCGATTGGATGTGGCGTAGCCACTGCCCAAAAACTGTACTTGTTTTCGCACTTTGAACTCATTGTCATCATTAACGGTTTTAGATATCCTTAATGATATGCACACAAATTGCAAACGGTGTTTATGTTCGTAACGGACCTTGGTTGTCTCATCACATCAATTCGTTAGATACCAATATGACTATTTGCGTCTGCGTACCCATTGATATATGCCCCGTATGTTTTTGTTAACGTATCTCAAGTTAATGTCCCTGAATATTTATATCCAAGAGTCTTGGTACTGTGTTATGACTGGTTTAACAAAGAGGATTCTTACCACCCACATCCATATTTACTAATGACCTTCTAGCTGGACTTAGATTCTTCCGCGTCTTGCACTTATCAACAGAGCCGCATGTCTTGTGTCTAAATCAACTGGAATTGCTTGTTGCACAATCCACGTTTTGTTACAAGAAACGAAACGGTTGCAAATGATTATATGTCACTGTCCATTCATTTACTGAATCGCAAAACATTATGGTTCATAATAAATTTTGTCAACCGGAAATGCATTACTTGCCGATAACCTAATCTACTTGAGCAGCTACAAATATAGATTTCGCGTTATATAAGTGGTGTTGTTTGATGCTTCTATACCACTACTAATTAATGACGTGAGTTATGGGTGTTGCATTATCCCTCAACTAATATTGTATTAATATAAGCGATATATATGCTGGTAACATGAAGACGGTCAAAATGATGTTGTTGCGTTACCACTTACCACTGCAGCATGCTCCTCATCTAATCAAAGGGAAGTCCATACTGCCAAAGCGGAACTAATCTTATTTAGTACTCGGTGCGTGAGAGGCATGGCACGGCAAGAATATGTCATTTCACATTGCATAAAACTTTGCAAAATGTTTCAATACTATTGTATCACGTAACAAGCAGCACACGTATTGCCTGTTAATGCGCGCCTTTAACGAAACTCGACACTTTTAACGACAGGTTTTCCAGAGCATTTAAGTCTTGATTGGCTCATTTAGGCAAAGGTTTTTCATAGGCACGCCAGTATTTCTCCCACTAGTTATCACTGATTAGTCAGCATGTGAGGCAATAAGCACAAACCACAATATTTCGAAAAAAATTGACAAAGAGATCAACGGCGCCATTTAGTTTAGTCTTCCAATAAGTCAGTGTTGATCAGTACCCAGTGTTTCCCCTGTTTAAAATACAAAATAAGAAAAATGAATCATTTATGGAAATGTATCATGCTATAGGAATGATTTAAATCCATAAGGCTAGTAACGTTGTTTAACAAATGTTAACTTTGTTGCTACTAGATTGACCATGTGAGCGGGCATAATCTTTGTGTATCTGAGTTTGAAACCTTAACGCCAGCTTTTGGTGTTCCTCTGTTTCTTCCCCGATATTTCTAAAGTCAATTGCATCGTACGTAAATCTGTTGTGCAATGTAGCAATTTTACGTTACATTTATGTGTCGTAAGTAAGCAAAGTTGATGAGTCATTAATTTAACTCACTATACTCACCGTCTGCCTCTCTTTCCTGATAAATGCGGGTCAGACTCTCTGGGGCTAAGGTGGGAACGGCTAATTTGTCTTGCCATTCTATCTTCCTTGCTTGACAGCGGAGTCCTGCGCCGAACGTAAAGGCACAGCATTTAGCTATTAAACCAGCCCTTCTTCAAGTTAACGAGTTGCTTTGAAACATTCTGCCGGGATCATAAAGTGGCTGAAAACGATCAAATATCTGAGAAGGAGGTACAAGTTCTAACCAATTGCGAGTGTGTAATCAACGCAAAACACATTGCAAAGAAGAAATTGCCCCCTCTCCCCTCTTAGGACACATGGATCTGGCCTAGATTATGGCTGCTGCAGTGAGTATTCGGCTCACAGTACCAAGTTGATATAAACATGATATAATTTGCTTAAGCGCAGGTTTTATCGGCAATTATATCAATGGCATAAATTTAGATGGTAAATGAAAATGTCTCGTGCATTTACTGATGTTGTTATAGTATGTTGCAAAGGCTTGGGTTTATGATACAATGGGGATAAGCACTAAAAAAAAGCCAAAAGCAACTTGCAAAGCGGACGATATATTCGTTTTTCATGTTTCCGTGCAAGTAGAACATAATCTTGAATGGTTGCAATTTTACGTTTGGTTAGCCTATTTTTATGCAATTCGGCTCCATCGTACAGCCTGTGTTATTAGCGAACAGGTTATCTACAATGAAATTTTATTTGCTTACTAATTTATAACTCATCCTGTTCTTACTGATCTAAGATGAAAAACATTTTTTAGCGCAGAAATAATGCGCATGTCGAAAGAGCGAACACGCAATACATGTGTTTCTTGGTTGATTGTTGCGGTTATAATATAATGATATATATGATAGTTTATTTCATATTATTTAACAGCTGTTATGCAGAGCCTTTATTTTAGTCTTTACGCACTGATATCGCAAGACTTAGTACGGAATTATATGAATATGTGAAGTCTGCAAAATAACAACATTTGCTATTTCAAAGTCTCAGCAAACCAATATGTGTGTTAAGATCTGCCGTACAAAATTATATGTTCAAACATATCAGTAATCATGAGTGGTTGGGCGAGATGTTGGTGCTTATGAGACGGTAATGAACGGGCTCAATTGTCACTCGATTTTCTGCAAGACCGCTCAGGCCCAAAGAAGTACAATCAGTAGCATAATTTTATTCCCGCATGTTGTTTGAGAAGCTAGCTTATCTGTATTGGGTCCCAACATTTGATTAAAACACAGGAAATGCCTGTTAATTAAGCCGGCAGCTTCAAAACATTGCATAAATGACAACAATTCAAATAATAATGGTCGAGGGGCTGCGTTAATAATTTAGATCAATTATATTGTCATATTATTATGTTAAGATGGTTTTTTTTAAGTGAGTTGCGGAGTGAGAAGTGTGCAGATTCAAATCCGTACAAATGGAGTCAGATAGAAAAATTTTATTAGTCATGCCACCGAGATCATATAATAACTTCCAAACTTGACAATAAGAAAAATCGCTTAACAAATGATACAATTTTGAAGATGTGTGTATTTTGCATGGCATTAGAAAATACCGCCGCGGATAGGGTAAATAATGAAGTCGGGTCATCTTCCGCAGTATAATGCAAGAGTAAACTTTTCCCCATACGTGCTTTTCAGTTGTTGAAGGTGCTTTGAATATTATTGTTATGCAGGTCTGCAATCACAAGTAATTCAAATTAATCGATACTTACAGATGCATGTATCGGGGCGATAGAACGCTTTGAATTGCTGTTTTTATCGGATATATAACTACGTAGATGTAAACTGAAGGTATGCTGTGCTTGGGGAGACCCTTGGTGTTTGAGATGAGTGTGTCAATCATGTGTTGCGAATTGTTTTATGAAGGATACCAAGTCATGTGGATTGACTACATCCATCAACTTTAATCCTTGCTGTATATTCCCATTTCACTGATCAACCTGCCGATTAATAATATTCATTGGTTGTTTGCGCTGTGCGAATGTGGCGACATCTTAAGTGTAACTGCCAGTCACTTATTAATGATTTATAATACGCGTCACAAACATTTGCATCGATGAACGCAATGATCAATTAATGGATACCTTGTTACTGACCGAAGAGCGCGAAAAAGTAACAACAAAAAGCACCAACACGAAATGATCTATCAATGATATTGCACTCACCATATATATGGTCCTTTGTGGACCTTAGTATATATCAGATATCTGATAGCTATGATAAATGAAAACCTATAGAATTTCAAACATCTTTTGCGAGGACGCACCAGCAGATAAGAAACTTCTGATTTCAGTAATATGATAGCTATAAATGCCCAACTGCGTTGCCATTAAATAGTTAGCACAAGAATGCGCTATAGGGCCCATATTTCTGCCTCATATAAGCCACTTTTTCTCCACATGATAGTTGATCAGTTGATACATAACTGAATAATGATGAAATATATATGTTGTTTTTAAAGCTGGATATATTTATCCGGGCAATGCTACGTCAAAGGACGTAACCCAATCGTACATGCACTCGGCTATTGCTCTACTACATGCACGCTATCTATATATTAATGCACGTAAAAGCTTAGCGATATTTACTTATGTAAATTCATATATATATATAAACAGTTATATATATATATATATATATATATATATATATATATATATATATATATATATATATGTGTGTGTGTGTGTAAATAGATGTAGGTATGTATATAAATGTATATTAATGTACATATATATATATATATATATATATATATATATGTATATATATATATATATATGTTTATGCATATAAATATATATATGCATATATATATGTATATATATATATATTTATATATATATATATGCATATATATTTATATATATATATATATTTATATATATCTAAAATATATGATAAATATTAAAAGTAACAGTTAAGGCATACATGTGGACAAAACAGATACGGACCAAATCTCATGCTCAAACGACTGTGGGGTTATGGGCAGAACACCCAAATGGCCGAGCTGCTGTAATTCGTGTATCTAGTTTCGCAATATGCTTCCCTCACCTATTCAACTTTTTTTACCATTGTGATTGCAGATAAATGTAGATGCGCCGCCGAAACCTCACAGCGGTGGCGTGTTTTTATAATCTGTCATTAATTTCCAGAAATGAGATGTACTGCTTTTATCATCAGCTTATGCTAGCCAGCGATTCGAAAAAAAGTTCGTATTTACAGTTATACCAACAATCAGCCTCGGAATAACGATGGAAGCCATATTGAATCAAATAGTTGCGATTAACTATAAACTGAAGATTCTTGATTTATTTGAAAACGATAACCCATAAACATAAACTTCATACTTAGTGTAATTGGTTAGTTGTTCATTCATATGTGCGTTTATAAGCTGCTGCTGCTGCTTTTATTATCCGAATATATATATTCAAAATGCGTACTCGCCTCATATGACTTTGTAGATGACAGGCTACATCCTTGAGGTCGACCTGGAGTATCCAACTGAGCTTCACGACGACCACAACGACTACCCCCTGGCCGCAGAGCGGCTCTTAGTCCAGAACGAGTGGCTCTTAGACTACCAGATAAACCTTCTTGACGAATACGGCGGCAACGGGGTCGAGAAGCTGGGGAAACCTGAGAAACAAGGAGAAGTACGTACTCCACTACAGGAATCTCAAACTATATCTGGCCCTGGGGATGAGGCCAAGATTCACCGCGCCCTATCCTTCACCCAAAGCCCCCGGATGGAGCCCCACATCCGGAAGAACGCAGATCTCCGCAAGGTCGCATCCAGCGACTTCGAGAAGGACCTCTTCAAACTAATGAACAACTCCGTCTTCGCCAAGACCATGGAGAACCTCCGCAAGCAGGTTGACGTGAAGCTGGTCCGAGCCGCAGATGGCAGCAAAATAAGAAAGCTCATCGCCATCCCCGCCTTCGCCCGCCAGAAAATATTCGACGACGACCTGGCCGCCATCCACATCCACAAGGCCCACCTGGTTCTCAACCGCCCAGTCAACGTGGGGATGTGTATCCTCGACCTGTCCAAGCACCTCATGTACGACTTCCACTACAACACCATGAAGCACCGGTACGCCAGCAACCTCAACCTACTTTACACCGACACTGACTCCTTCCTCCTAGAGATCCGCACACCAGACATCTACGCCGACATGAAAAAGACAGTGACCTATTCAACACCAGCTACTACGACCCAGCCCACCCGCTCTACAGCAACGAGAACAAGAAGGTTCTAGGAAAGATGAAGGACAAGTGCGGTGGTGTACCCATCAGGGAGCATTTAGGCCTGCGTTCAAAGATGTACTCCATCCCGATGTCGACCCGGGAGGAAATCAAGAAAGCAAAGGGCGTAAAAAAAGGTAGTGGTCAAGTAACACCTGTGCCACGCCCAATACCCTTGAATTGCTGTTCAACCAGAAGCGGTTCCGCCATGGGATGAACATGCTCTGAAGTGACAGCCACAAGATATATGGGCTGCACGTTAATAAGTTGTCTCTATCCCCCTTTAATACAAAGAGATGGATAGCTCCTGGTGGTGTACACACCCTGGCCTACGGGCATTGCCGCACCCAGGCCTACCCGCAAAGGGCGTAGACTGTTAGCAGTCCTGGTATGATATTCAACCGTGGGTGTATCCACACCTTCCACCGACCGGCCACTGATTCCTGATGGTGAACTTCCCACACCACTGCTGGACACCTCTCCCTCACCCTCTGCGATCAGGAGGTCATCCACCTTCACACATAAGCCGGCTATTGTGAGACTGGGGGTGGCCTTCCTCAGGCGAGAGAGTAAAGTAGTGGTCTTCCAAGCCAGAGGGGGTTCGGGTGTGGCACCACGATCAATGTCTTCCTAGCTCAAGAAGGTTTATCTAGCACGCCTTCCTTAGTCGGAACGTGAGCCGCCGACAGGGCCTTCCTACAACCGGGCCCTTTCCCCCCGCCCTCAAGCCTCTTCTTCTCATGAAGGCGCTTGTGGTTAACCCTTTCGTATCCACAATCCATACACAGCCCTAGGTTATTTTTATGCCCTTCTGGCACTCTGCACAAAGCCGATTTACGATTCTCTGCTTAATCTTAAACCCGTGCATTGCACAAAAGTCAAACTTACAGGGCTTGTCACAAGGGTCTCTCTTTCCGAGTAGAATCCAGGGGCACTTTCCAGTTGCTTCCATTACTACTCCCTCCCTTTTGTCTAATTGGTAATACCGTCTGGTGGCAAATGGGTATCGGACGGCACCACAAGCAGCTCCTCCTTTACAAAGCCACGAAGCGGTCCATCCAACAAATAGTATAGAACAGGCTCACCAGATTTAGTGACAGAGCTTCCAATACAGTAAACATCGAGTGACCACACAGGGTCAGTGGCCCGCCGCCGGTGGTCTTGCTCAACCTCACCAGGCTGGTAGAGATAGCATCGCCAACATCAGAGAGAAGCTTTTGCTCTTTGACCCTCAGCGGGCGCCCTGGTACGACTGAAGAGGGCTTTTGAGCAACTCGTTTTGCCTTTATAGCATCCTCAGGTTTTTTTCCAGTCAAGCGGATCACCTCATTATTTATTGCAGAGACTACAGCCTGCAGCCAAGAAACCCACTCAGTCGATCGTTTCCCAGCATGCCTTAACTCTACGGCATACTGGTGTCCAAAGAGACGCTCAGCAAGGGTGCGGTTAAAGTGTTCTATTATACCTTGGTCTCGTTGGATATTCACTTGGCCTCGCCTGACTGATACCCCATGTTTCACAAGCAGCTGATTCACTGCTCCAATAAACTCCCGTCCGGGGTCCACCTGAAGTGGCTTAGGCCAATGCAGCGTTCCTCGCTTGTAAATCCTTTTGAGTGCACCTGCAACCTTTTTAGCCTCCTTTGTAGTCAATGGCTTGGCTGCCTTGTAGCACAAGGCCACATCCACCACAGTTAGGGCATACATGTAAGTCTGACGCATTACAACGTCATGAGGAAGAAATAAGAGATCGGCTCGGTGAACCTCACTAGGGACAGGGACATCAAATTTTGGTCTCAGAATGTGTTTTGGCACTGGCAGGTAGATTTGCCATATAGCTTGCTTTGTTAGCCACCCCCTGGCGACTTCTTCAGAAACCCTTGCTTCTGTTACAAGCTTCTTGATAGCTGTAATGCCTTTCAAGTAGCCCTTAGGACTATAGTAGATATTTTGCATGCGACGATCCATACAAAGTAAAAGCCAGAGTCACCAAAATGACCTACTTAGCAAACCTTGTGCAACCAGCCCAGTTGCAGCCATACCCAGTATAATGAACGCCACCTCACGCTCTTTTTGACCATCTGAGGGCTCGTAGAAGTCTGAAAATCCAGCTTGTCAATGGATTCACCCGTCAAGATGTAGTACTCATGCATAGCCTCGTCCACATCCCGAAAAGTATGCTCGTCATGTCCCTGGCGGCGGAGTTGTTCATTAATGAAGTCTAAACGCTCAGTTTGCTTCTTGGCTGATGCTTCCCGAGCAGATCGAAGCTGCATCATGCGGGCCAACTCTGTTTGGGTAACCATGTCATACTCCAGCGAGATGTCATCAATTCTGTAGCTTGCGTTGGTGTCGCCTGTTGCGGGAATTACGCGGTTGTAGTCGTTGAACGTGAGCTCGTATTCCAGTCTGTCATCAAGCGCGCTCTGGTAGAACGGTATGTGTCTCTCGAGGAGTTCAAAGTCAAGCGGAATGTAGAACCTGTTACTTTACACATCGGCTACGGCCTTGTCCTCTTCCTCGGTCTCATCCTTGTCTCCTGCCCCCACTCGTATCTTAGTTGTGTTTCTGTCATCTGATGTGTCAATGCCCTGGTACTGGAGGCCCTGTGCGCTCCGACACAAGTCGTGGTAACAGTGGTACACATCATTGTCATCAATAGACATGACTTCATTGCCAGAAATCTTGATTGTCAATTTCTTAACCACGGCGCGACCCAGGTTTTGCACAACGCTGTGGTTAACATCAGTCGAGGTCAGTCGTGCTGTCCCTGGAACAATGATGTCGTCTGCGCCTAGATTGGGGAAGCGAACCAGCAGTTGTTGGTTCTGATCAATAGTGCTTGGATTGTTTGTAATAACTACAGACTGTCGCACGCCCTATACCCCGAGGGGCTCTTGTATCCGGCGGTGTGGGTTTAGTTTGCGTCCATAAGTACTCGTCACGTTGAACTTCTTATCTACAAATATATCTTTAACACA
Source organism: Urechis unicinctus (assembly GCA_034190875.2). Classification (NCBI taxonomy): domain Eukaryota; kingdom Metazoa; phylum Annelida; class Polychaeta; order Xenopneusta; family Urechidae; genus Urechis; species Urechis unicinctus. Next base: position 52,360,342 of record CM067350.1, on the reverse strand, counting down.
CAATCATGGAGTTTGAAAACCAAACATTTAACAACGTAGTGGAGGAGGATTTGCACGACTCTTGAAGAGAGGATGAGGATTGGCTCACTGAAATAGAGGATGAGACTCTCCCCCCCCCCCCCGGCCACTCTCCCACCTGTTACAGAAGGGGACATTGGGATGGATCGGTCTATACCACTGGACGGCCGACTCTTTATAGGCGCTGTGAATGATTATTACGATGCATTGGCTGAAAAGGCCACACACCCGCCCTCGGCCGCGATTATACAAAGTTTAAACTTGTTAGAGGACAGTTACGTTTGAAGGATTCCCCTGACTTAATTATTATAAATTCTCGCACTAAAGCCCCGCTTTCACTTCAAACAATAGCTAGTAAAGGTGATGGGCCTAAGGCCCTCCGTGATGGTTTGGGGTTCACTGGGTGGTCCCGAAAAGCAGTGTCACAAAATGAAGCTAAAGCCCTCCAGGATGAAAGTACTACAGGCGATGTTGGTCCCCTCTTGGTCTTGCTTTATGAAATAAATGTGCAGCTTGCCGCCCTGGAAAACAAACCCGTTGGTTTCTCAAATGTTTGCCTAACGGATTCGTACAGGTACAGGTGTTTCCGTAATGAGTGATCACCCGTACCTCGTGTGTTTCAGGGTCGGTGAAGTAGATCCGCCCTAGGCCCTGGTTACCGCCCTTTATCATCCAGTCGCTGTTTTCGTCAACCCCGAACTCGTGGCACAGCTGGTCGTAGATTCTCTTGTCAACGGTGTTGCTGGTGGCCGACTATGTGGCGTCGTCCGGCAGTGCTATTCTCATTTCGTCTAAAAGTCTCCGGATGGTGTAGTAGACGTGGAACCTGTAGAGGTTACTTAGTGCTGGGGAGTCAGATTTGAGGTGGTCCAGGGCAGAAACCCCGCAGCCGCTTGTTGCACACCATACAACAAAGTTTACCTGGTTCTGCAAGCATTGCATGTGGTTGGTTCTCCAGCCAACTACAAAGCTGTCTTCACTTATGTCCGGTACTAAGTATTTATCAAACAGGTTGGAGAACTCCTTCTCAAACGCATCTGCGATATTATCTGCCTTCACCTGGATTAGGAGATGTGTCAGATTTTCGGCGGCAATATGTGATGGGTAGACCGGCCCGGTTTTGTACGTTTTATTCGTATTGAATACAAAGGCTTGTTTATTCATAGTGCTATGTATCACACTCTGTCAAATGTTCAAAGCGGCGAGGCTGTCTCCCTGAAAAATTCTATTGACAATAGTGCAGGTGATCTATACGTAGTTCTTATGTCAATCACGTATACTGTGGGTTGGTATAACATTGAATCAAATTCCACCATGGTATGGCGGTCAAGGACTGTAGGAAAAGGAGGAGGTGCCCAGTTGAGACCTGGCCTCTGGAAACTTCAAACTTATACAAGAGGTATTTACAGCTATAGGTCTTAGTTTGGAGGTTGATGCTTTAGCTGGGACTGTTCCTAATGGGACTTTTCGATGTGACGACTGTGTGTTAAAAATGTTGGGTCTTGATTGCGGTCTGGGTGGAAAATGGATTCCTTCAGGTACTTACAAAGGTGACCGGCCCATCAACTTTAGCATCTTTAGCCCACTTTATGTCCACATCGATTAAGTCAGTACCACGCAGAACATGCTTGATGGTGCGCCCAATACGCTTCCTTAGAGTTGTGGGCTGTGGGGGCAGCTCCTATGGTGATATTATAACCACAAACATCGCTAATCCTGTGTCAAAACAGGATGCTGTTGGAGCTGTGAATGAGTTAAAGGTTCAGATAAGAGATATTAAGGGACGTCTACTGAACAACCACGACTTACCTATTGGTGTTGTTCTCGAATTTACAAGATGCCAATAAAAGCGAGTATTTATGGAAATTAAAAAACGGATCTGGGCGCCGACCTCTCCAAATATACAACAAAGACCTCTGAAGACTCACAAAAAATGGATAAAGGTGGCAGTACTATGACTGGAGACCTTGAAGTGGGAGATAATAAAATCGTTCAGTTGGGAGACCCAATATCGCCTAACGATGCTGCTAACAAAAAGTATGTTGATGTTAAACATAGACAGCAGAACAGGGACCTGAGACAACACGTAACTGAAAAAACGAAACCCCTCATTACTGTTTGGGCAGAAGTAAGTGGCGCTCTTCGTAGAGGATATAGGTGGTCCTTTGGTGATGGGGGTCAAGACTCGCGAGATTTAAGTTGTGGATATACCATGTTATCCAATGGTAGGATCATTCGTATGGGGTTGTCGTCTGGTACGGGCGCTGGTACTGATAGTGTTGTGATATCAGTGTTTCCTATTATAAATGGGACAGCTCAAACGGAAGGATTAAGTAAGCCTACTAACCAACATGCTGTTGTAGTATCTTTCGCCCAGCCTTTACAGCTGGAACAAGGCAACGTTATTAACTTTTATACACCCACTCCAAAGGGAGGAGCGACTTCTACTGTAGTATCACTCTGTATTGAACTTATAGACTTATGTGCCTATAAGGGTAGTATGAAACAACAACCAACTGCGCCACCTGATGAGAATCTAGGCCACTTCTATCGGCTGAGTGAGATCGGTCTCAAGAAGCAATACCTTGAGAAAGAAATTGAAAAATATGGTGCTATGTATACAAAATATAGGTGTGCAGTAAACTCAGTGGACGCTGTACACACTGCTTTTGTTGCTGTGGGTATGTGTCTTGGCGCAAGTGGTGCGGGTCTGATGTCTACGGTGGTTGCTGCCACTATTGCTACAGTCTTGGGTGCTACGGGGGCTGTGTGCGAGCTGGTTGCGATCGCAGAAAAGGTCATCAGCCGGCGGCTGTCGGCGAAGGTAAAGAAGCACGACCAGACTCAAATTCTGGCACAGAGCAAACTAAACACGGTTACAGATATAATTCGGCGACGCTTGAAGACGGCTTTATCTCAGACGATAAGTTGAAGCTAGTTTCGGCCGAGATCGAAAAATTTACTCGAATGAAAAGCGACATTAAGGCTAAGACGTTGGCTAGGGCATCTCCACTCCCTTCACCGCCTAGGTCGACCACCTTGGTCGCAGGAGGTGACCGTGCCGGTACCGTGGTAAGTGCAGCCGACCGACTGACTATTTAAAGAGTGGTGTTTGCTGGGTATAATGGAGGTGGCGATAAAATCTTTCTGCAACGATCATACCGGAGTCAAGCAAAATACGGACCAGTGGGAGACCACGAGGAAGGGCTGCTCCGCTGTCATAGGGCAAAACTACTTCAGCAGCTATAGCAAGAAGCTGACTGAAAAAAAAAACTAGCAATGAGGGGATTCTCTTTAGCGCGCCCTGCCTCTGGGGTCAGACTTTTGAGGAGGTTGCAATTGCGTATTGGAGAAGGTGTACGACACCAAAGTTTACGGAAACAATATATATATTCAGGGCGGCGCAACAGCCTACTCTCCAGATGGCTTTTGTGTGCTCCCGATCCGGTGGGGTGAGGTGGATGTTGTCTGTCGGGGGCATCCTGAGGAGGTTGTGCTGCTCGAGATAAAGTGCTCCTACACTTGGAGTCCTGGGAGGGTGATTCCGAACATGTATAAGCCTCAGGTTCTGTTGGGGTTGCACCACAGTCCGTTGGCGACCATAGGGGTGTTTGTTGACTGCGTCTTCAGATTGTGCTCTTTTGAGGACCTGGGGAGGGCTGAGGCGTATAACCAGGTGTATCACAAGGATCGGAAGAAGTATAAGGAGACGGTGGCGTCGATTGAGGGCCTCGAAGACGGCGACTATGGCGCGAACTGGAGGTTTAATAGTTGCCTGGACGTGGAACAGGAGCATCGCGGTCCTTGGCTGGGAAGACCGAGTTGGACCGCGGAGAGGCCGACGGGGCGTTCTACTGTTGGAAGCTCTTTACGATGAGATTGATAACCTCTCGTCCCGATCCGGACTTTATCGAGCAGAACAACGCTAAGGTTGCTCAGTTTATAGAGGACCTCGACTGCGTGAAAAATTGACCCTACACAGGTAGACTTGGCCCCAGAATGTTTACGATTAAAGACCTCTATGGATAGACCCTGGAGGTTGGTAGTATAGGTAATGGTGGTTCCCCTGCGCCCCTACCCCCTGCGACTCGTGGGCCTCCCCTACCCCAACCCTTGCGACTCGTGGGCCTTCCTCTCTTCTGCGACTCACGGTCCTCCGAGAGGCTCCTCGCCACTTAGTCTGCCGTCCGGAGACTCCAGCTCTTGGCAGCTCTTGAAAACTTAGACCCCGAAAAGAATAGTCGAAGTGGGTAAATGATGCTCTGAAGTGGGGGGATTCCTAATCGTTGGTGGGTGGGTCTTTATTTTCGCGAATATTCTGGAATCCCCAGTCACTATACTACTCGTTACAGTTATAATCAGCAGGATGTCCAGTTTGTCTGACAACCCAATGATCGTTTGCAAACATGAAGTTTGCAATGAGAACCAAAGGGTTGGTAAGAGGTGTCCCGCACGTTATTAAATCATACGCTGTATGATATCATGGACACGAAAACGTCCGCACTGTAGACACAACTAATTTTATGGTGCTAAAGTAGGTCTTAAGTGGATCACAGGGCTACATAACAAGCTCAACTCCACGAACACATTTAACTGTACCCCGGTTATTGTGTGTCGCTCATAGGAACCGTATAAGAGAAACCAAAGGCGATGGACAAAGTGATAACGTGTGCCGTATAAAAGTTGAATCAAATCAATCATTTACTTCCCGATACCTATACAGAACATACTGATCAGCGTCAGTGCAATAGTGCAGGAGGCACGACATCTGAGGGCAAGCAGAGATAATGCATAACGTTCATTTTAATTGTTTTTATTTTTACTGTTAAGCCAGCCACGGACTGGCTTTGATGGCATCGGCTCTTTTTAGTCGCTGACCTGAAAACGCGAAAGCTCACAAACTGATTATTATATTTTCGCCAGTGAAGAACATTCTCTCGGTAAGCAACGAATGTGAAAGGCACTGTTTGCAAGTTGTGCGCACAATATCGGAGACAGAGAGACCCTTTATGTCACATGTGTTTGCCTAGGTTTCTTGCTGTGTGGATACTAAGGTGATATTGACGATAACCGGGGCAACTGGAAAGCTTATAGCTTGATCTTGTCGCCATGGGCAATATACAGACGCTGTACATTGATGAGCACTTCTGACTGTCGTGCTTTAACGGCGTTGGATAACACCCGCATGTGAGATAGGTGTTAAACGGTCGGTTAGATTTGTTTACGATGCAGTTGGGGTGTGCTGTATCTTATTTTACCTACCATCTTTTAATGATCATGTTTGCACAGATTGGCTGAAGTTGATCATGCCACAGATCAATCATATTACTTTCACACCCCATAGTGTTTTAAAAACTCAGTCATGTTGTTTTTTATTCATCACATGCAATGCCTCAACTGTACCGACAGCCAGTCTTACGCTAGATTCCTTCGGGTTATCAATGACATTTGTATTTACATTCGGTATGGCTGGCGACCTAACGGCATGTTATCTTATGATATTTCCATTTCCCTTCAAACACGTTTACGCGGTTGCTATACGCTTAATATTAGTCGAATGCTTTACTCACACCGCGTGTACAGATCGTGAGCAAGTAAAGCAATGATCAGTCGCGGGATATCTTCTTGCACGATTCGCATATATATATATATATATATATATATATATATATATATATATATATATATATATATATATATATATATATATATATATATATATATATATCTTGTATCAATTTCAGTGTATTTGTAGTTATATGACTGAGAATTATTAAACCAAAAGCCACAATACAGCTACCTTACCCACATGGTGATCAATGTCACACTACAGGAAGATGTATACATTAGCAACCATTATGTTGGACTATGTAATGCAAATTCCTTGACATGGTTCGTCCTCGGCGGATGATCTTTTTCAATTTAATGATAGTTTCTAGTCTATGATTCCTTTTTATCCGTTTAAAAGCGTGTAGGGTTTGTGTTTGTGGGTCGAGTGGTATATTGTTTTCGCAAAGTCATCTCTTTGAATGGCCTTCTATCCTACATTTTGAAGTACAGTCAATCAGCGGACTTACTTCCAAATATATATCTTGTATCAATTAAAATGTATTTATAGTTACATGACTGAGAATTATTCAACGCAACGTCCACAATACAGCTGCCCTGTCCACATGATGATCAATGTAAGACTAGAGCAATATGCGGTGGTGTGTCCTAACAAACACATTGGATAGTTCGATATAAAGTTGCACCGAATTTATCAATCCATAAAACTGATATGGCCGCATAATGATATATATATCACATGGGCCCAATGTGAAAGAACTGCTTATAATCAGACAACTGGAAATATCCACATTGTTCAGATGATTTGCTATGTTGCTTAATATCATCATTAAAAAGAAATTGATCTGCAAAAACGTCAGTATGAATCTGTAACACTGGTCAGAAAAGATAATATTGTATTTACCTCAACATTGAGAGGACACACAAGGTAGAGCAACGCCTTTAGACTTTGGATGTACTTTCATAGTAGACATATAGATGTCCATGTATTTAATGCATACGCACAATCGTGAATACAAACCTGCTCCTAAAATTTCTCTTTTTCAAAGCAGTTCTTGTAGGTTCGACGAAACTTCACTGAACCAACCCGTAATGAAATAACTCCATAACTAAATAACTACCACTGTTTTATGCTGCGGCAATGATGCATCATGGATTGTTGATGACGTGGTTTATTTTTTTAAATGAAAGCTATAGCTGAAGGAATGTAGAATTGATTATTGTCTGCTACCCATTTATGCAGGGTTGTTTATTATCTAGACTATATAAGTCATGTATTACCAATCAGAATAATAAGCTATTGTTGTCTTTTTATTGAGTTAATTTCCATTCATATTCTGATATGATTTAGCAGCAGCCAATCTGCAGAATATCATCTGTGCCACTGGCTACTAGTCTCAGCTGCAGATCATAACAGGACACTAACGTGAATCTATTGGTCACGTTGTAGGTACACCCCACCGACTACTAATACATTTAGGATGCTGTCAAATTTTATGTTCAAGAGGTGACATTTATTAATGTATATGGTGCGTCATATATCTATTTTATGGGATATTGTTCGTTTCGGCGGGTTTATCCAATAACTTCGAGGCCAACTTATTATCACTGAGCTGGGTTAATATGAGTGGACAAGTTACCGAGCTATATGTTATTGTGCCCAAGGAGCCAGGGTGAATACAGCATTCATGATTATTGAAACGACATTTATGAACCTAATTTAACAAATGTATCTACTGTTATTGATACAAACTTTAAATTGCCCAGAATGTTTGACATGGATAAGATGTGATGTAGGTTTGTCGAGTCAATATAAAGCTAGTATATACAGATTTTAACCTAAAGTTTACATACAATGTCGCTGTCATGAATTTATATGTATTTTACTACGGAAAGATGTCGATTACCAAAGCAGACATAAAGTATTGCCTAAATATGATTGTTGTTTGTTATGGATTCGCCGGGTATTTCACACGTGAATATGATTGGAAGCGTCAAACACTAAGCGTTCTGGATTGACGTACGCATGTGTTTATTGAGTAGAGATTGCGGAGTGACATACCTTTCAAATGGCACTAACACCCGTAAGAGTAAGCGTTGTCATATGTGCGTCAGCAATAAACGCTGTTTTAACAAAGTAAATCCACAATCCTACAATATGTCGGCTAACCCCCGATCTGCCCATTTGATTATGTATATTCAAAATTACTTAAACCAGCGGCCAATTCGAAATTCGACTGTTAAAGTATGAGCCGATCTTGCAAAAAAGCAATCCTACAAAACCTCACCATCCTTCTGACACAGAAGATGCATCTTTGCATACATAAAGTTATGCTTATTTTAATTTTATGTGCTTACCTATACATTTATAATTTGAGGCAAATTCCAAAATATTTAAAATATTCCGCGCCTATTATAAATGTAATTCGATGCGTTGTATCAGTAAATTTCTTTTCTAACGTATTGATAGCGATTGTTTATTAATCAATAAGTTACAATGTACACTTACAATCGTCTAAAATTTGCCAAAGATCAGCTATTTACCTATAAAGCAAATGAGCGCCTCTCTAAGTAGCATCGGTCATTATGAACGCGTGTATTATTGTGTCGCATGTTATCAGAGGTGTGTGGCAAGTTAGACCATACTGCTACCTGCATCAAATGTGGTCTTGAGTGAGACAAATTGCTCGTTACTTCTCTTTCAAAAGTGCAACATCTGAAATATTGAACATTCAGTGATTATTTCAATTCACTGATTTCGATTAGTTTGCCTAGCAAAGGAATTGATTCATATCGTATAATGTTACAACAGCATGCTTATCATAAAAGCTGATGCATCAAGAACAAATTCAATACGTTGCGATATACAGGAGAGAATATCTGTTGTACAAATATAGCTTTAGTGTGTCCTGAAAATCTTACTGATACAAACCAGGCATGACAAAATAAAATATTCTCATTCTTATAACACCCTCGTCATCCAACAGCACATACAAGCACGTAACGTTTCTTCATTTGAAACCAAAGTGTCATTATCTGCGTGGGTAAACAATAAATCCAAGATTATCATAATTAGTAAATTATTCTTACAACTAGTGTTAACAAGACGGTATGGAGTGCGTTGAAGCGGACAGCTTGCTTGAACGTATAACCTGACACATTGAACGCAATTCTAAGCTGGCTTGGGTGATACCCTTTTCCCCACAAAATGGCATTTATGGTGATTGTTAACCCTTACACCACGGCTTATTTACCTCATAGCTGTAAGAAAATACTAATAGTCAAATTATTCAGCCTCTGTTCGGAATTACATTGCCCATGTGCTGTTGGATGACGAGGGTGTGTCACAGAGCTAACGAGGAGCCGGATAATTTATCGTGTAGCCTGTGGTTATAAGAATGAGAATATTTTATTTTGTCATGCCTGGTTTGTATCAGTAAGATTTTCAGGACACACTAAAGCTATATTCGTACAACAGATATTCTCTCCTGTATATCGCAACGTATTGATCATGGTACAATCCGAAACTATCCTCATTCCCTCCTCACCTCTCCTGCAAGATTCTACCAAGGGATTCAAACGTTACATATGCACTCATTCGCTACTTTCATCTGCACTTAAAAGTAAAACACTGATTAAGTATTGGCCCATTGTTTGATTTTAGAAGCTCATTGGCTTTATGATCGTTAGCTGGTGTATCATGATGGACAATCTCTCAAGCTGCCAGCCTATACCGGAGTGCTTAGCGGGAAAGCCCAAATTTGGCGATGACGCTTAATGATAATAATAATAATCTTTATTTCTCACAGCAGGTGTTTAGAAACACTTTAATTTGCTACAACAGCAAAATAAACACACGAGAACGATAAAGAAACAAATAAAACGATAAACACTTTTCTTTTAACAGGGCTTTAGCTTCATGTCGGGTAAGCACTGACAATGAATCCCCCTCTCTAATAGAAATAAGCTCCTTTATGAGCATAGCAATATTCTCATATTCAGAATTACATGGGGGCGTAATCTAATAGCTGGGGTCTTAAATGCATTCTCTATGCTGTAATAAATAACAATTATTAATGTTCAGGGCATGCATTATAGTTTGAACATAATTGCTAACAATTGTTCTGCTGTGAAAACAACATCTACTCACATTGGATACCAAAACATTGGTGCTGGTCAGGCACTTACGAAACAAAGTGCCAAAATGACAAAGCGCAACATCAGTTGATTTCTAAGGGGCGATGAATTGGAAATAATTTGAACGTGTCCAGGACTCCAATTTACATATAGTTCGAATACACCACCTCCAACACTTTTCAATTTGACCAGCTGGTCAGATCTTAATCTCCACATCGACAAAATTACTACAGTAAGCATTAAATATTGAGTTTCTAATAACAGAGTTGCTGTATCCAAAGCGGGACATCATCATATTTGTTCTCGCTATCACATCACTACACGCACAATAACCAATATTACTTCCTGAGTGAACAGCTTGACTCTCCGAAACCGAATTGCAGATCGCTTGGGTCTCTGGGCGTCACTCCGGGGGTGTTAGATAAATAAGAGCTGTCTAGGCACGATGGTGGCTCTAACACTGAATCGTCGAGATATCACTCGTTTGAACCTAAGTATCATTGTTTTATCCAATGTCTTATTATCGATACAAGCGCACGCAGTATACCCAAGATGCATATGAAATACCTTTGGTAAACAGTGCGTTTGCAGGTTTGAAGATGAAACAGATGTACAAGGGAAATGATAGAGGTTTCAGTTAAACGCCATAAACTAATATAAGCTACCGACCTTAGATGCTCTTGAAGGAGAGAGCTAGGCAAGCGACATTAAAATGCTTGCACGTGATATATCAATAAAAGCGACATTATTCAACAACGCATTGGTTTAAGGTGGGTGCAATGACGGAAATTTTTCGTCGAATAGAATTGTATGACGCTTTTACATAGTGTGAGGTTGATCCGGCATAATATGGTACGAAATGTATAATTATCCCGCTCTGTACGTTAGAAGAACACAACATACATGCATGAAATGTAGGTTGGCAAGTATTTTATCATGGACCAAGGGCACAATTTTTAAATGCGGTCGTACATTGCACTGTGCTAGCCCCTGCTACACATGCGCGTCGACTGATTCCCCAATATTAATTGTCAAAGACTTTGGCGGGCTTCATTTCAAATTGTGGACCTTATATAAATCCATTTGACGCCCCTATAGCAGTCTGTACATCCAAGCCCGGAATTTCTATGTTCGGAACTGGTTGTGGCATTCCTTGCAAGCAATTCTCCATAATTGTGATTGTTATATATTGCTCTTCAATCTAACCATATCTGTCGTTATGGCTGTTAGTTGTCGACTCGTCTTGCTATGGCTTACTGATGTTTCACTGAAATGACATAAACACATGGTCAACCAAAACACAGTGATCTGCATTGGCCGACAGGCCGCTATCTTTTCTGTTTAATTGCATACATAAACCCGAGGGGGAAAGCGATTTCGCCACCAGCTCACCAAAAATCTCGCTTCAACATCTGAAGTCCTGTTTTCGAGCCTGTCGCGCCCATACTATTTAGAACATATCATTCTACCTTACAAAACCATCCGCCCCGACACAAAAGTGTACTTTATTCGGGTTCAAACGCGATTAGCAAGTTACCTGTACCCGGTATTACGTTGATCATTGATCGTTCTTCTCGGGCAACAAGGAGCCAATTACTATATAGAAATCTGTATCTGTTTGAATAATATTATGTGCATTGCGTATCAAATCTTCCGAGCACGGTTTTATAATCCACTCCAGTGCAAACTATTGCAACCTCATAAATTAGATGTAGTGTATGCCATCAGAAAAGTGGCCATGTTGCTTGTTTGTGTATCCGCTATATAATCAGACAGGTAAGCGCATTACTATAAACATTATATTCACGTTTGAAGGCTGTTAGGCAAGATGAGAGATATTATAAACAAAAATGGCCAAAGGTTTCTGCATATTGTTGTTATAATGCTCACTTATGAAGGCCCAGAGCCTATGAACACGTTTTACTACATGGAGTATCTCAGCTAGTGCGCACGAACGATCAAAATAGCACGGCACATGTGTTGTAAAAGATGTAGTCTTGGTATGATACTAACTACCTCGACCTACCATACTGTCCTGTCGGTTATGGTACAACACTGTGTACCATCATTACGAACAACCACGTGTTCAGTTTTGGAGCGCTCAGTTATCCACTTGCATTAGTCGTTTGAGAAGGTGTGGATCAATTGTCTGCCGCGGATGCCGCAGATATTCAGAACGATATATAGTGCTTAATTAAGTTTATGATATGTTAACCTTTACAACTAGGAAATTGAAATCAAACAGTGATTATAAATCCAAAGTTGATTAGAAAATGCGCCCGTGAAGTTGATAGTGATCTCTACGTGCTCACTCATCGCATGGTGCGATTTACAGTACTATAGATTATAGCTAAAGAGTAGAATAACAGCATGTGGCCTAATTATAATAATCGATTTTGATGAGAATGTGCACTAATGCAAGAGATAGATTAGGCGTTAAGTCTGCCATCATTGTTAAGGCTTATGTCCCAATGTCAATGAGAACCCTGATGTATAATTGCCTATCCCTATGGTTAAAATAAAAGAAGAGAGAAATATTTGCAGATCAAGGTAGGTTTTATGAACATTATGAAAAATCATGAATATTATATTTGTCTGCAATTATAAGAGAGTAATAACAAGCAAAATCTATGACACGCACCCATACTGCAATTGATGTGATACGAAATACCTCAACACACGCAATAGGTACAAGTCTGTGACAACAGGAGTAGTCTCAACAAAGATGGAACCCACCAAGCATATATGACTGCGTCACCAGTATAAGCTGCTATGCAAATTGGTTACCGTTAGCTGTCTGTTGGGCCAGAGAAAATGAATCAACACTTTTACAAGCGATTTTGCCTGGCTGAATTAGACAGCATATTTAGCGAAATCGACTATATGAAGGGCAGGGACGCTTCCAAACCTGTTACCAAACGGGCAGTATTTCACAGATTTATTCGGCTATGAGCATACCATTAAATAATTGTTCCATAATCTACAGTTTTCAAAGCTTGCCAACTGTGGTTACCGAATTACCTGTACAATCAGTGGTATCGGTTACCAGGCTATCCCAGGTATTGTGGACTTTTTTTAAGTGGCTCCTACATCCAAGTCAGTACATAGCCCAATATGTTATCGTGCAATATATTTGCTGTTAAGGAATATGGCAGCGTAAAATCAGTTATTGTGAGAGACAGTATTTGCAACAATTACCATAAGAGAGATCCATATAATCGTCGAAGTTGGACAGCACTCCAAAAACCGCTTTCGTACGAACATACAAATAAAGCCCAGCAACACCGTTATAATGAGACTCATTCTGTTAGCCAGCTCACCGTAATGATATTTTGTGAGAGACCGAATGTATTTCTCAACGAACGACCATTTTGTTACAATCAGTTTAAAGTTCATAATGTTCGTGCCATTAACATCGTTTACAATAACCTAAATGGCAGCTGTGCAACACATATTTAAAGTTGAATTCAAAATTAATTTTTAAGTTGCTATACTTATATTTCAATGCGCTTTTAGAAAAACTCATAGTTATTTGGCTATCATATATAAATACGACAACTACTTTGAGACGCCATAGATGATCGTTTTTAAAAGACAAGGGTTCTCTTCGTACTGCTTGTTGGAAGCACCTGTCTAACCATAGACAGTATACTTGTGTAATGAAGGTAATTATCCTACATCACTCTGCACGGAAATACCTCTCATGTACTAGCATCTTTTCGAGCAAGGTAGATATAATGCTAAGCTATAATACTGCTACTTTATCTTCTTCTGTTGAATTGACTACTGTGTCTTTAACCACTGCTCAATACTGGGATGTATCCTTATACTGTTGCTTAAATACACGAACTAACCAATGCAACACAAAACATATCTAATCCCCGGACACAACAGACCTGCATTGTGACAGTTCAGATGCACGCAACCCAGTTATCGTGCACTTCTTCTTCTTCTTTGTTACTATTTTCCATCATTGTAATCATAAACACCATCGTTATCATTATTCTCTTTGTTGTATCCATCTCCTGACGCAATACTGGCTTTAGTAGCGCGTGCATTTCTTTATAGCGCTAACGCGATGGTGCTGTTACCAAAAAAGTTTGTTATCTGATTTACGATAATGATAGTTGTTTGATAAATGGGTCATCAAAATTAAGCATGACCACTCTGAGGCCAACTTTATTGCTTTTGGCTTAATGAAGCAGGCTGTTGTAGCCCCTATTTTGGTCCAGCTGCGGGATGTAGTGGCAGTAATATAGTTTATGCGTTGGTATTTGACATCGCATCGCATTGGCGGATCACACATCTGAAAACGAGAAAAGTGTGTAGCTTCTTTGTCATAGATGTAGCCCATACGACGCGATAAGCGATCGAGATTACACGCAGCGAAAGACGAAAAGTTTTGCTTGGTTGCAAACACTGACACTTACATACCAACGAAACGAGCTCAAACAATAGATGGGATCCAGTGGAGACATTTACCATATTTATCAAAATATTTTGGCCAATAATAAGTTACACTGCTAGATCACAAAACAATCGCAATAATAAAAACATCTGTTCAGTATCCATCATGCAGCAACATTATAATAGGGCGCGAAATGTCATTATTAAGCGTCACCATGCACACATCCAGGATTGCGTGTCGGTATGCGGTGTGTTGTGGCGTATTAAACCTACAAGCCCCTATTTCGATCGACAGCTTTCCAACCAATAGCAATG
>CM067350.1:52208397-52340897 GCA_034190875.2 Urechis unicinctus | reverse complement strand
TTTTTGGACTATTTTGTGTGTTTTTTATCTGGTCATTTGAGATAAATAAATGTCACCTATTAATGGTTACACTGAAGCCTGGGTGCCTCAAAGTCACGACCCCAAGCTACCATTAAACAAAGGACTCCCTTGTGTGCTCTTGTGCCAGGGGACATGGCATCTGCTGGGGCCCCGGGTCGAAGATTCCCTGCGAGTTAGAGAGGATGCTGGACCACGGAATGTGGATAACGATATCAGCAGGGTCAACGCTAGTTGATTCTAGCGTGAAAACAACGAGACTAACAAAATGGCGGCGCCCATGACTGATGTAAACAAGACGATTCCGTTGATGGACTGTGCTACGACTGGTATCAACAGCCTCATGATGGGCTCCCCGGGAGGGGGGGGGGGGGGGTGGAGCGGGGGGGGGGGGGGGGGGGGTTGTGTTAACATATTAATGTGGACTTTTTTGCTTCAAGAATCAATAACAAAATTCCGTGTTATGTATCATGGAGTCCTGACCCTCAAGGACTAGCCACTAATGCCTTTTGTTTGTGTTTGCACTAGTCAGATTTAAAAAATTGTTTCTACTTTTTAGTCTGCTGCAGCGAATACTTAAAAAGGTGGAGCAAGATCAGGCAAAAGTACTGCATGTACCTCCTGTTGGGACGACCCAACATTGGTGACAACAGAAATACCAAGGATCCTACCTCAAATACCCAATCTCCTCAGCTTACCCAACTACACACAGAAACTTCACCCACTTTGCAGGAATGTAATAGTCGGTCATCAAATTGTCAGGAAAAAAGTTCCAAAACCAAGGCATTTCGGAACATGCTACCTCTCTCCTCATGTGTTCGTGGAGGAAATCAACTCAAAAACAATACTTAACTTACATTGACAAGTGGGTTAAATTTTGTGGTGGCAGGCAAAAAGATCATATTTGTACCTCTGTGAGTTTCGTACTGGATTTTTTGGCTCACCTTTTTCATGAAGGATTAAGCTACAGTGCTCTGAACTCTGCCAGATCAGCCTTTTCTTCCTTTTTCTCCCTGCCAGACAATTTACCTATTGGGGCACACCCATTAGTGAATCGGGGGCATTTCTGGAAAGACCAGCGCTTCCAAATTACAATGTTACATGGGATGTTTCAGAAGTGTTGGCCTATTTGATTTCTCTGGGTACTCGAGCTAAGATGACCTTCTGGATTTAAGCAAGAACATTTCCATACTGTTAGCTCTATTGACGGGACAACGAGGTCAAACCCTACATTTTATAGATCTTCGTAATATAACTTTGACTGTTTTTGTAAAATTTAGGTTTGGTGATCTTCTGAAGCATTCTCGACCTGGTATTCATTTACCAGAGATAACGCTTAATCGTTACTTGTATGAACCTACACTCTGTGTGGTTACCTTGATGAAAATATACCTCCGTAGTACTTTGAAAATAATAGGATCAGAATGTAAATTATTCTTTTCTAGTATAGCTCCACATAAAGCAATTGCAAGGAATACTTTGTCAAGATAGATCAAAGATGTTTTGGAAAAAGCTAATATTGACACTTCAGTTTTCAGCCATCATAGTACAAGAGCAGCGTCCTCGTCTACTGCTTTTTTGTCGAATGTTCCTTTGCAGAGTTGTTTGAGAACAGTTGGTTGGAAATCGGATCGTACGTTTAAAAAATTATTCTCAAACTTCAACTTAAAGGAGAGTCTCGTTTAATTCTAAATTCATTTATGGGTCTGATGAGGTGTACTACTATACCTGATGACATCATACGGATATTTATAGTATTTCATATGGTGAGACTCTCGTACGTTATTTGTTTTGGCCCTGTTTTGCGCCTGATGCAATCATTTTCCGACAGAGCGTCAAGGCGTATATTACAGGAACGAGACCTTATGAAATGCATAGCGAGGACTCTCATACATGTATCCAAGATTTATAGAGATTGGACACTTAGGTAGTCCAATGTTTATCTTTATTTACGAATAGAGAGCTATCACAAGCAGCAAAACAAGAAAGGGACGACCGGTCTATTTATAAACAATTTACGAGGAAGAGGGATCGGCGCGTGCAGTAGGTGGTATCGAAAACGTATTCAGATCCATTCAAATATCGTAAACTACGTTATATCAACAATTCATTAATATCGCTGTGACTCAGCAATGCCGATGGAAGGCCATTCACGACCCAACTTCTTCGAAACGAGAAGGCTATAGCAATCAAAACTGTGTAATATAATCTGATGTTAGTAACAAATGTTCAGGGTAAATTCATATTCATATTAAATGGGCTTCTAAGAGCTTGAAAGTTGGTTATTTGGTTGCTAAATAAAGACGAAATCGGACATAATGAGTTGCGACTTATATATAGTTGTATATATATATATATATAAATATATATATATATATTATATATATATATATATAGCTATGTTTATATATATTTGATTGTGTACGTATGTTTAAATATATATATACCATATATATAAAGTATATATATATATGTAGAGAACCATTTGCCAATCTGTCCCATCTGCAGATGGGTCTGACCCGTTTACCGATCGACAGATGGGTCGCCCATCTGCAGATGGGCGACCCATCTGCCGATCTCCGCGACGGAATGAGATCGACCCATCTGCAGATGGTTCTGACCCAATTGCGGATCAGGGTTGCATCGTCTTATACTGATGTATTTTCCCAACCGCAAAAAAAGTATCATATCATGATTATTTTTATCGACATTTATTAATTTTCTTGTGCCACAAAACCAACAAAAATTATGTGCAAACCACATTCGGCGAAAGAAGCAATTGTGTCAAATACAAACACAACATAGTATGTGAAAAGAAAATCGAAATTAACATCAATACAAATCCAACAGATATCATCATTGAAACAGTGGAAGCAGGGGCCATCTTAAAGTGACATTAGAATGTTCGGTGTCCGCATCACTATGCTAGATGGGAATGGAGGCAAGTCACCAGCTGGCAGTGAATCCGCAAGGTGTTGTCTGGGGTAGATATAACTTTGGATGCATGGATCGTGGGCTGTTAGCAGGGTCTTGGCAAACGCGATGGCAAATACCCCACAATCGCTGCCGTTGGTCTGACGGTGTACATTCATCACAGCAATTGTTAAATCTTCTGTACTGACGTTCACGTACTTGGCAATCAATGCCACGGTACAGTTAGAGGGCTTACTACACAGAGAGTCATACACACCAACAGTATTCTGAGAGTGGCCAATGTTTGAGATGGTGATCCAGTGGTTTCTATCTACATGCAAAATTTGGACAAATTCGCCTGATAGAACATCCCAGGAGTTGTTCTGTTGGAGTACAGTGTCCTGCAGACCAAACACGCCAGGGTGATCCTTAAGCAAAATCGTATTGGCAGCATCCATGTGTACGTCCGTTAACCAACCATTTGGACGTTTCAGACATCGGGTCTCTATTTCTGACAGCTTGATGGCTGGGCGCGAAGAACCGTTGTTAACTATGTCTTTATTTGTACATGCATGTTGCGGATGACAGTGAGTTGAACAAGCGATTCCATTCTGTCGGCAACTACATTTTTTAGCTGATTGGCATGGTCCAGTACAACAACATGAGCTCTTGACAAATCCATTGCCAGAGTTTTCTTTCCGGGCTGCGTTCCGCAAGGAAATGGATTTTGATAGGTCAGGCATCAAACTCCCTGAAAACTCCATCAGATCACCTGCTCTATATTTACTGTTCAGAATTCCGTGTCTGCAGGCTAATTTGTAAGACTTGACCTTCTGACCATGAACATCGGTCACAACACAAGACAGGCGGGGAAAATCTGTAGATGCTCGATCAATCTTCGGCATCGCTACTGACACAGTGTCTCCCAAACTAAACTCCCGTGTCGTAGTACGTTTCTTTCGGTTGTAGTGGTCAGCCATTTTGCTGACAGACGATCACGTGCCTTGTCTCTGAAACTCTCATGCTTCATTTGTTTGGCTGCTGATGAGTCTGAATCGTCAACTGTAGGTCGCTTTTGGCTTGCTGATTTTGTTGGTTTATGATCTGGAGTTGAACTTGATTCATCATCTTCAGAAATGTCATCAACTGATGTTTCTGTGGAAATGTTCTGAACACTGTCTGGGCTTACAGTTTGCTTTGGATTCTCCAATTCCTCCTCGTCAACAACGTGGATCTCTGCCCCAGGAACCATGGCATACTTCGGTTCCTGGCCAAACACTAGCTTGTATGGGAGGTCACCGGTTGTATCATAGGGCTGGGCGTTCATATGGTACATGATACGAGGTAACCACGTGGACCATGGACATGATGTGTCACATTCTGACTTCATTGCAGCGATGCGTTGCTCAATGACACGGTTGCCACGCTCCACAACACCCTGTGATTGAGAGTGTCGAGGTCGACCTCTAACAAGCGTGACATCATCACCCCAAATCTCAAAGAGGGAATGCAAAAGTTGATTCACAAATTCGCGGCCATTGTCAGAGTGAAAAATCCGCGGTGGACCTAGATATGCCAGTACACGTTGTTCGATCATTTCAGCAACTTCGTGGGCTGTTTTCCTCTTTAAAAGAAAGAGTATATGAAACTTCGTGAAGTGATCCACAAAATGGCCAATGAAATTGAATTCCTGGTCAGGCATGTGCCGCATATCAATCAAATCAATTTGCACTCGTTCTAAGAAATTGTTGCAAATGATGGGTTTCAATGGTGGTCGGACGGTTTGTGACTGAGTCAACTGGCATTTCGGGCAGTGTTTGCAAAACTCTTGTATGTAGCTTCGTGTGATTCCGTAGTAGTGATTGTACATCTGACGACAGAAACAAGAATTACAAAAGTACCAGGAACTTTATGGACAATTATCAAGGTATCAAGATAATAACCGTTAAATGTAGCAGCAAATAGAATACTTACATAATAAGAGCATTTCTTGTACCCATCATGGTCCATTTCGGTCTCGTGTACAGTTTTGACCACATCGAAGATGGTGTCAGTGGAAACAACCCTCAAGAATTTCTGGTGCTCACCAGTAGCCGCTTTTTTAACAGGAACAACCAGTGCCTAAGGCATTAAGTCAAATTGCTTGGATTTAACGTAATGTCGAAAATGTGGATTGACTACTTCAGCAGGGTTTTGAAGATGATGCGCAATGTCTTTATATTTCTCGCCAGTTATCAATGGTGCTCTTTTACTCTCAACCAGCTTCTGAACGTGTTCATTCGAGATGGCACCCGGCGTTCTCTGTCGGCCATTTTTTTCTTTTTGCGTTCTCTGTGGTTTGAAAGTGAAAAATAATTTTTATTGACAGCGCTTATATTCAGAAACTCCCAGCCAGCAGGAGCACGGGAGCGTCCGTGACGTGGAGCGTCCGTGATGTGGAGCGTCCACGACGTATGATTGCGTCTCCCAGACGCCTGGTCCGTCGTTAAATTGCACTTGTCCCTTCCAACAAACACCCATTCCCGATACGACATTGTCGCCAAGCGAGCTGACGCCAGGTGGTAACGATGACAAGTATATCTGTGATACCATCTACCAATAACAACACCGTGTCATCGGATATACGAAACGGAGTCAATGTCATGATTAAGTGCGTGCAGGTTAAAACCTGGCTATTCACGCAAAACAATTCATGTTGCATTCTGCAAGCTTTGATAGGAACATATGAGAAAATATAATTTGCTAAAACTCACAAAAATTGATTCACCGTCAGATCAACGGCAGCGATTGTGGGGAATTTGCCATCCGTTTGCCAAGACCCTGCTAAGAGCACACGATCCATGCATCCAAAGCTATATCTACCCCAGACAACACCTTGCGGATTCACTGCCAGCTGGTGACTAGCATAGTGATGCGGACACCTGACATTCTTATGTCACTTTAAGATGGTTTTTGCTTCCACAGATGATATCTGTTGGATTTGATGTTGATTTCTATTACTTTTTATGATGATTTTCTTTTCACATACTATGGGTCTTATCCATCCTCGGAAATGGTCAGAAGCATCTGCAGATGGGTCTGATCCATCAGCAGATGGGTCTGACCCATCTGCAGATGGTTCTGACCCATCTGCAGATTATTTTGTTCCTTATCATGTTTTCCCTGTGTTGCTTAGAATATGGTACTACGGCACATATTTGCGTGCATTAGGTTGCACGTAACGGAAATAAATATAAATCTGTAATTTTTTTTGCAATGAGTTTTGTAATCAGCAGTTGCGTCAAAACCATTTGTGGATGATTTTCTTTACATCGTATGTTTACAAAGTAACGCATGGGATTTGGCAAAATGACTATGCCACTGAGTTTTTCGTTTGTTCGTATTGTAGCCAAAAGCAGGAATAACTTAAAATACATAAGTATAAGACGATGCAACCCTGATCCGCAATTGGGTCAGAACCATCTGCAGATGGGTCGCTCTCATTCCGTCACGGGGATCGGCAGATGGGTCGCCCATCTGCAGATGGGCGACCCATCTGTCGATCGGTAAACGGGTCAGACCCATCTGCAGATGGGTCAGATCGGCAGATGGGGTTGTAACATATATATATATATATATATATATATATATATATATATATATATATATATATATATATATATATATATATATATATATATATATATATATCTATATATATATATATATCTCTATATATATATATATATATATATATATATATATATATATATATATATATATGTATACATATATATATTCATATTTAAATATTTACGTACACATATACACATGGAATCATGCTTGTCGATTGACATAGTAGTTTCATTTATATTCGGTTGCTTGCAGTTCTTGCTATATTGCTCCTCCGTGTATTATGCCGAACCTAGCAAGTTGCTTTCGATTTACAGCAGCGCATGCAATGTAATGTTTTATTGAAATCATTTACAAATATTTCCAATAAAGGTGCATTTCTTTACCGCCAAGTGTTTGCGTATCATCCCAGTTATAACAGGAATTCTAAAACATATCAAAAGCATGCTTAATCGTCAAATGCTAAAAAAGAGTCATTGCATGAATTTCATCGAGCTTTATTAACATGAATAACATTTGTGGATTCGCCTATTTACCGTCGACATACTTTTTGGACAATCACATGGCGTATTGACGTCAAGAAACATAGGTAAAAATCCTATATCCATATGAAATGGGTAGTTGTGGGAAACATACAGGCGCTTAACTGATATTTTGGACGTTTCCTAACGGTTCGCTACATCAAAAAGAAGAGGCGTGTAATTGTACTTACCTACACAATTCTCCAGCAAAATATCCTTTTATATCTCCAATGCGTTTGTGATACTCGCTAACATTCAGCCTACGTAGCATTGACCAGCGACGATTAGTTGCGTGTTAGGATAAGCTATCTTATGACATCGCCTACAAGTGGCTAGTGCATAGGGTCGATCGGTATTTAGTGGAGACGAGATAAGGCAAACAAACGTGTCAGTTTGAGCAAGCCGTGCGATTTATGTCGACCAGCGCTGACAAGATTATTATTAAGCTGATTTCTGCAGCTTAATCATAGCCTTATTTGCCCAACAGGGTATGCAGTGTTTGTGGTATTGTTTACGGCAATATACAATATTTGATATTTACATATTGGACACGAAGGTTTCATTTTGCTTGCTCTTGTGACGTCTACAATATTGATTTATAAGGTGGGGGGAAATTTCTTTGAAAAGGGATGGCACAATGCCGGGATTAATGCAACCCATAATCGACATTGAAGTGCAACTCAATTTATTCTATACTTATTCTATACTAGGTTATTCTATACTAGGCTATACTGTTTTTTGGCATGATAACACTTATTGCCATGTTCTTTTTGGCTGACACATTTTTCCGTTTGCGACAAACCCATTAAGCATTCACATTGACAATGTATACGGCACCAGTTTCGCTAGTTGGACGCTGAATTTTCAATAGCAGTTTGAGGAATAAACATGGTCTCCATTAAATCCTGCTAAACGATGTCACTTGTAACTATTGATAGATGATTATGCCTTTTATGTAGGTGTAGTAGATGAAATATCGTGCGTTTTGCCTCATTTATTTGTTGTAAATAAGAGTTACAAGAGTCGCGCAATGGACAGACACCATTGTCCACATAAACATACAAACGTTGGAGAGCAGACATATCTTAAGTCTTACTAATTGACAAAGACACACTGGACTGTTGCGCAATACTGGCCATATAGGAATATATAGAACGACTGCCCCCAAAGAGTGCAACTCAGAACTACTAGCTCTAATTACTTCAAATGCAAATGTGATCAACGAATTGATTATCAGTTGGTGCCGTATTTTCGTCATATAAGTGGCTCACACAATTGCGCAGACCGTCTAGTTAAGCAGTGGATTTCCTTAGTGGCGATGCATTAGAAAATATGAGAGATGAGTATGTGCAATACTACAGCAGCGTGTATCTAAATATGTCGCCGATAATAACAGTTGAAGGAAGATCTACTAAGGTAGCTTATCCGAATCATGGCAGCTACAAATTCACGCATATCCATTATATTGTAATGCTCATTTGGCACGCAGTACAAATATGATCCTTAAGGACATGTTATTTATCAGCCCGAACCAACGCCACAAAGGGTTGACGGCATAATTTGCGGTGCCTTTGTGGACGGTGAAGTGCCAATATTAGTGGATATTACGTGTGATAATCTGTAAGAATGAAATAATCTGCGTGGCATTGTGCAACGCGTCTTCTTATGGTAACTAACCGGCTGATTTACGGAACGACGAATCAAATTCCGTCTGAACATATTGATTTGAAAATGTGGCCGCGGAAGCAATCATCCCTTAACAGATTTCATGAATGACATTAGAAAATATTGCAGATAAATGGGCGCAAAATGAGGTTGGCAGTTGTGCACGATGTACTGCTGAGATAATTTTTTTATATATGTATGGATAGTTTGTAACAGACTCCAGTGAAATATTGCCGGAGAACGCCTGTTGTGCATAATGGGTTTTGCGAAAAACCTTTCACCGGCTTAGTTGTTATGTGGCCTCTGTCTAAGTATCCCTTTACAAGATCAATATTTGGCTCCTAATGCAAAAGAAATCGTTGGCTTTGGGACGCATAAGTGCATACATGTTTTCTTATATAAGCAAATACCAATAATTTATATGGATATCTGACCCAGATAATAAAAGTATCCCCACTTCATTTCTTTTGCTATGTCAATGAATTGTGGTTATCTTGCGTGTCGATATTTTGTATGGTTGTAATGTATTTGAGAGGCAACTTTATGTTCTTAGTATTCGGAAATTTTTTACTACTGAGCAAATCAAATGTAACAGACAGGTCAAGCAGTTGACCGACCATGTAAAAGTGCTAAGTCGAATGGAGTATATGGCCACAATTATATTGCACTAGCATTAATCAAACATTTGAAAACCCAAACATGAATAATATCATAATTAATACTTTTTAAGTAGTAAAAGTACACCTGAGTGCATATTTGCATAGGTTAGCATAATTACCTTCGTTACAAAAGAGGTACATCGCGACATAGAAATATACTGCGGTTAAATGACAATTAATTCAATGTTAATTATTTGGTAATCGTTTATCACTGATGCCTCTTCCCATATATAGACAGATTCCGATTTTACACACTAACTTTCGCAAAAGGGTGGATAGATTTATCCAATTCGATCTATTCCACTAACAGCTGTATGAATTTTATGACATATAGCAGGCTAAATCGACAACAAACAAATACATTGCATAACTTTGCGATGACAATACCTTAAATATTTATGCATTAGCCAAATATGCTTAATTCATTTCCATTCTAGCATTCTGCATTAAAAACACACCGTCAAAAGCTATCATTGGAAATCAGTTTACCTCTTCCATATAATAATAAAAGCGTATTGCATCCCTAACAAACTCGGATTTCATTCCGTATCAAATTCCCAAAGATTACTCCATAGCATGTTCTTCGCAGGCAGGAAGAAACCCTATGCACATCAATGGCATTTGAATTCGCAGCACCTCCGCTACTCTCAGTGTTCTAAGAACCAATTTGCATTAAAACTAGCACTAAATATCGGACAGAAATTTATTCCGCTCATCACATCCCAAAATATACTGTTGCGATGTCCTTATTCCAGATGATTAGTCATCTGGAAAAACGCACCACTTGCTTCAGCTGTTGATATTCGGCATTGTCTATCCGATTTTGAGGTAAC
Organism: Urechis unicinctus; assembly: GCA_034190875.2. Classification (NCBI taxonomy): domain Eukaryota; kingdom Metazoa; phylum Annelida; class Polychaeta; order Xenopneusta; family Urechidae; genus Urechis; species Urechis unicinctus. The sequence continues at coordinate 52,330,676 of CM067350.1, read as the reverse complement.
GAAGCGACTGTTGGTGAGTTAATTAATCTACCTCTATTAAACAAATCCAATGCGTAGGCACCTTGGCTAGAAATCCGATAGGTTTTCCAGCCTCACTGACGCCTGCTAGCGCAAGTACAAACCTGGGTGGCATGTTGATAGGCTGATGTAAGCGACAAATAACCTGGTCTCAATAAATCAGCAATAGACAACAGATGTAGTTTATACTTAATTGTAAGTGCATCTATGTAATACCTTATTAGTGGAGGACACTGATTTTCTGTATAGATATGCGTTACATGCTATCAATTAGCTTTATTGTCAAACAAGCGAATCGTCACGCTTTCGGTAAGCTTTTTTTTGTGAGGTAGGGCATCGTGCTTATACCGAGTGGAAAAATGTTACTTAACAACTTGAGTCCTAAAATTTATCCGATGTCTGTCGCACATGCTCTTCAATGAGATTATGCGTTTGTTTTCCTGAAGTTTGATAGATTGGTTGTCAGTTTATCACAATATTACCAATATATACTCCACGCTGCAATTACCGACGCCGATGAAAGCTCCAGATTTTTTGTTCCGCATGGACCATCGTTGGCAAAATATCAACGCGAATGTGTTTAGGAGGGTGTATCCATACGTAAATTGAGGGTTGATGTTTAGAAGCCGTACATATTCTAGGATGCTGCTCTGAATATTCGCACACATGTAGATGGGATAATAATGACCTCAAATAAGACGAGTGCAATCCTTTCACCATTTACTTATAAATCAATATCGAATACTTATTTTTGCATTTGTCCATAGCAATCAAATACACAAGAGAAACCCTTAATTAGCTTTAGAGTTTTGCATATTCTCATCTTTTGTAACACGAAACAATCCTTGTGTTTCGTATATGATCTTCATCAGATATAAATAATGGGCAGACATAACGTACATAAGCCGCCCTAATTGACATAGTGGCAACGCAGCGCTGTAACAGCAACATCTACATCGGCGGTAGGCATTAGGAGATGGCATTTAAGGATCGGTGATAGTAGGGAAACAAGTTTGATATTAGCCATGCTGTGAGCGTCAACGTTGTTCAAGCGTAAGTATTTCATCAATGATATAAGCATTTGGATACGTCTCATTCATCTCTATCAGTTACCGCTTCGATGTTGTGCACATGTCATCGAGTAACACTCGTCGGAAACCACTTTCTCACCGATGTGCAACCGCAAATGTTGTGTTTTGAAGTTATCCTTGAATAAGAAGTGACGCACCTCATGGGACGGATACTAAAGGGCTCAAACAACCTTGAACATTAACGCGTTCTGAGCTCAGCATATATATATATATATGATGGTAATATATGCGGCAGCGACATAACCAATGATGTCCGCTAATGTGCACACTCTGGAATGATGACAACAACATTTATTACGGCAAATGCGTTGTTCGTTGCCGGTATTAAAAGTATCCATGCCTCTGCTACTGTAAATGCAACATTTGTATCATTATTCATTCTATGAGAGTGTCCCACGTTTCAGCACATGACTAAGTACATATTGAAAGAAAATGTTGCTTCTGAAGTAGAAATTGATATCCTAATATGGAAGACACTCCTTGAACAATATGAATGCACTGGTCAAGACCTAATCACTCAGTACAACCTGTTAGGCGAAATGCGAATAGGCAATGATGTTGAAAGAAGTTAAACCTCTATAAACTGCCATTTCCTATAACCGTTACTCACGTTTGGTGTAAGGTCTTACCACTGCCTCTCTATATGCATTACTAAGCCCCAATCAGGCTTTGGGTTAGATAGCACTCTCACAACTAAGACTCGCGATGGCTGCCTTAACGCAAACAACAGAAAAACTGGGTTCATGCTGAATGTCCCCCTAGAATCGCTTCGTTGATGATTTATCAGAGTTGAATAGCAATTAATTTATACGATATATATAATCATAGCAAAACAGATTAATGTATCAATGTATCAATGAATATTACCAGAACCAAACGAAGGGTCGTTGTTGCCTCGATGAGTTGAGTGATGAACGTTGCATTCAAGAGGGTTAATAATAAACAAACCTGGTTCATTTGATTTAGAGAATCCGATGCTAAATTGGATATCTCTTTTGTTATTAAAACAAGCTGGCAATGACATTTGAGGATGGCATCCCTAGCCTTACATTTTTCCCATCAATCATCTTAAAAGGGACGAATAACAGCCTTGTTTGTTTCATATAATCCTCGAAAAATAGCAAATTCAAAAATAACAATCATACAAAATCCAAGCCAAGTTTGTAAATGTTGTATCTCTCTCATCCCAAGTCAAGCGTGTCTGCAACCCCATTTGCGAATTTTGGATGCGGCCAAACTTATGTCTGCAAGCTCTGCCTATATAAAAATCGTTAACAGATCATTTGTCAAACCACCGGAGAAGGTTTATAGATGCGTTGGTAAGAGACGCAAAATCTCCTTTGTTTATATTGATAGCGGTTGAAATGATGCATTGATGACATATTTTCAACATTCAGTTGGTCACCGCTCTGAGCATGCAACGATGTTTCAATGCCCGTCTCGACTGCTTTGTCATTGCAATTAACCGGGACGGAGATTGGCCCTGTAAAAGCTGAAATATATATATATATATATAATTAATAGATCTATGTTACTTCTCTTGCCTAATACAATACCAAGTTAAAATTACCCTGGCCTAAACAACGAAAGCGACCTTGTTCGCTTTACCCCCGAGAGAAATAAATATTCTTTTTAGAGAGCATGCTATAGGTTGCACGTAATCTATATATTCAATTAATCATTGTTTATATGGCGATCTGACTTGATCCAGTTAGCATACCCTGAGGGTAATGTGGAACGTCGTAATGTACAGATAGCAATGTGCCATCACTGTGATAACTGCAGCCCACCTCGATATGAAGCGCTTTAGATAAGATTATTGACCATTGCCGTGCATTTGAATAAATATTTTACCTGCTTGGGAATGCAAGCACACGGTGGTTTGTTTGATGATCCACAGAAATATAAACACGCCCATAAATCAAATTAGCTGACACAAATATGAATGCGCCATGAGTTGAACCTCAGTCTAAGGATTGGAGCAATCCGATGATCGAAATATACTGATGTCACTCGATCTCAATGAACGCGATATTCTCGTCGCTTTTATTCAAGCAGCAGTGAAATGATTATCTGGATAACATATCAGAGAAAAACCGCGACAAGCAACAATATTGATGCGCTTAGCAATGGCATGTACACGCTACAAGATGCATGTTAAATGGGCTTAATGTTTCAAAATATCTGTGTCAAAAATATTTATATTCCCTTTGAATTTCATCGAGAATTTGGAATGGTAGCGTGGTTCTCTGTCCGTCACAGAGGCCGATAAGAAGTCATTGATAGGACGACGCCTTACCGTGCGAGGCCATCGTGCTCTCGGTAACATAACAGGGCCGTTCTATGGAGGCTCAAACAATTATAGCAAATGTACCTTAAAGGTGCAAATAAAAGACGAACAGTCCCTGAACCAGCAGATATGTCACAGTATTTACGGCATTTGCGTGAGGCAGAGGATTTCGAGCAAGTGAAATGGGCTTACAGAACTGTCACAATAGCTGTTAGATTTTGCGAGTAAATGTTGATGCCCAACCTCGACTTCAAGTGGACTTAAGCGTCGCACTAATCTATGCCCACGCGATCTTTGATCCATGACCCGATCATTATTAAAAGCAACACAAAAAACGGTGTTAATAATATCTAATATCATCTCACAGCAAGTCACAATGACATACGTTACTTTGTGACGTGCAAAGACCTACACAGGCGCTTGTCCAGGACTAAATACGTATATCTGATAACTCACGAGGCTGCTGCAGCATACATTACGTAGAACGATTGAGATTATCTTTAAGTGTCGTGCATGCCTGGATTTCTTAGCTGCTTTTCACGGCAATCGAAATACCCTTTGTGTATGCTTGTGAAAATAATGACAGAAAACGCACGTCATTGTGTTCTACTTGCCATCGTTAGATTGCGTTCACAAGTATTTATAATTCACCATAAATAGTCGTAACACCTATCGATGAGTGCAAATAGACTAGTTTATGTATTAAGGCTGTTTACTTCGTAGCGGACTAATATCGATCATTTATGACCATCTTCCAATTGTACCGGTGAAACCTAGACACTTAAACTTATCTCACGATTAGTCATAGAAATACTGCCATCCTCATTGTTTCTACCTATTCGTATGTTCACCATTTCGAACAGCCTCCCGAACAGGGCACGTCAAATATGTCGCTATTTGTATACCTGGCATATTGCCTAACTTAGCTCTACTACTCAGTCAAAACGCACGTACACATGTCAGTATGATAACATTCTACCTTAATGTCATGTGCATTAGTTTTGGGCCGATAACTGAAGACCGAGTCAAAGTGTTAGATTGTCAAGTCTACCGCTGCATCCACCGTGTCGTAAATTAACGTCAACCCCCTTTTCATCATCTTATTCACATATGACTTCAAAGAGCATAAAGAAGTTTCTCATTTGCCCTATCTTGCTCTGTTGAATCGGCCAACTACACGAGAAAGCTCTATTGATGTTGATTCGTCATACGTTTCATCCTTCCACTTAAAACACCACTCGCTACTCGTTAAAACTGTGCTGTATCATCACGTTTCCTCAGGTGTCCTTTCTTGGTGTGCAAGTGTATGATAATACTGACGATATGATAGCTGTTTCAAGTAAACGCTCTCATTTATAGGCGTTTCTACGAGACGGACAAATGCGTGAGCAACGTTTGCAATAACAAATGCGAAGCTGAGAAAGCAAATCAACAGAAATTGCATCTAATCAAATAAATATTGTATGTACCTCTATGAAAACAATTCGGATAAACTATTTTGAAAGAGATATCTGTCCATACTAGTGTAACCTTCATGCGGAAGATTACATATCCAAGAATTCTAACTGGTTATCTAAACATGAGATGACAATCTGTCTGGGTCGGCGGGGTTTTTTCGTTATTTTAAGGTGACACAAGACTCTGTGGAAACGGATGATACAGGCCATGCATCTATTCATTATTTTGCACTATATACCAACTGATCCACGACCTCGAACCCCACATGGAAAGATATGTGAGTAACAGTGTATGAACTGTTGTCCCGCTTCTGAATGAGCTCATCAATAGTTTTAATTTAACCATCATCCAAACATACATGAATTAAGGCGTCTGCCGTAACAAAACAGTGAACGAACACATGCAAAACAAAAGTTTGCTGATCCATTGGCACTATTGGTCGGGAGTATATCTATATATATATTATATATATATATACATATATATATATATATATATATATATATATATATATATATATATATATATATATATATATATATATATATATATATATATATATATATATATATATATATATATATACATATGCATATATATATATATATATATATATACATATACATATGCATATATAAATATATACACATATCTATATATATATATATATAAATAAATATATATATAAATATATATATATATATATATATATATATATATATATAAATATATATATATATATATATATATATATATATATATATATATATATATATATATATATATATATATATATATATATATATATATATCTATCTCTATATATATATATATATATATCTATATATCTCTATATATATATATATATATATATATATATATATATATATATATATATATATATATATATATATATACAATGCTCAATGCTCATGCCAAAAAACCCGGTTCCTGCGTATCCAGTGCGTGTGTGATGATTGTTGATCTGTGGCGTCATCGCAGTCTGGCCCCTCAGGTGTAATGCACGGTGTTTTGGCTTTTCGAATGGACACATTGACACCAACCCTCACAACGAACTCGAAAAACTGCAAATGCCCGATACACTCTCATATTTAGTTATGTGTCGCTAATAAGAAACCGATCCTGCACTGAACTCAATCTATATGTGACATCTAGATATGGTGGGCACCACTGATATCCATTTACATATCATTTCTACATTATTATCCCCTGAATTTACCGCTACAGGAATGCTAAATTAACCATGCTGTCAGCTGAATATTTGACAATCTATAGTTGTACAAACTAATACGCCAAGTAGTAGATTATGTATCAGACATGTAAACTATATCTAGTCCTAAATTCAGTTGATTCCTTGCATTCTATGGGCAGTCAATGATTAACTCTGCGCCCTGGAAACCATATTGTACAGTATGTTTTTATTAGATTGGGTCATCATAGCACAAGATAATCAACCACGAGCGACTTCATATAACGTGCCAGTCTAACTACTATATGTCATGTAGTTGGGTGATAAAATAAACATATTGTTCTTTGAAATAGAATAATGAATGCGATAGCTAAACAAATGCTACGATAAAAGTCGAGGCGTATGCTCAAACATGATGAAGATTGTTGTCAAAAAAACAAAACACGGTCGGAACATTTGTTATTCGAGCAGGATATTCACAGTACGACTTCATTACCGGGTTCTCTCTGTTTTACGACGACGGAAGTGGTCCATTTATTAAGAGTCATAGGTGCTTCGGTATTAATTGATAAGTATTGCACATGTAGTCACAGCTGTCGTTTGCCAGATTCACACACAGTAATTTTTATCTCCTGTAGCTGTGCAGCAAAATGTAAGTAGCATTTCGAATATGTCGGAATGGTCCAAGATATCAAGCTTCATATATTAAACTTAGAACGTAAACAATAGTCCTTGCTTTTTCATTACAGACCCATGGCACCAGACAACGGGCAAAATCAGTCCGATAAAATATTGACATTCATTGACTACAGCAACACCATCCCATAAGCTGTCGTTCATCTTCTGCTTTTGCGTTCGTGTTTACATTAGCTTATCACGAAGAGAGTGACAGACAATCAAGCAACTGGCTATGTATTTTGGGTAATGATCCTGCCTCAGAATGCAATCAAACACAAAGGTAGCGCTGATATCATAAACTGCAGCTGATTAACACAGAGCATCTCGCACCTTTATCAAAACCGTCATTGTAATTATCATTTGTGTCTATTTTGTCATCGTCATCATTATCATCAATGTCCCTCATCTCCTCCTCCTCTTCTTATCCCTCCTTCTCCTTCATCATCATCATCATCATCATCATCATCATCATCATCATCATCATCATCATCATCATCATCATTATAGTCGTCGTCGTCTGTCGTCGTCTCCCTAAGCAACAAAGTCAGAATCATTCCAATTTTCAGCTTAGATTCATCTCCGGTCAAGTATTACCGAAAGAGAAATAAGCAGCTGCGATTGAAAAAACTATCATCCACAATAGGTTAAGGTTGTTTGATATAGGGATCGCAATCATTCAGCCCAGTCATATAGAGTTCAGAGTTATGGCTCGCAGCTTAATGAAGCAGACTGCTACCGTTTGTCCACTTGACTCGCGTGTGATTTGAGGGCACCGGATGTAGATTATGTATTATGCAATTGCTGAACAAAACGCCCTATGGTCGGATAACACAATAGTTGAGTAAACAATGGTTGATTCTCTAGTCCTGAACATGTCTTTGCATTCATGCACATATTATACTTTCTCTGTATGTTTAGGGGTTGACGCTGGCGATGCAAATGTTTGGTGTAAATGCAGATCATGGCCAATGAATCGAGTTCAATGAGGCGATAAACGAAAACCAAAACTTTGCTTAAAATATTTCAGAAAACTATTCAATGGCGCCTGCTTTCGAGTGCTTTCTAGAATAATTGTGCATAATAAGCTTCAACTTATAAGATATTCCTAATATTTACACCTCATCGCGGTATACAGCCTTATTTAACAGACATAAGTTTCGTCAACAAGATCGTAGCAACGTATACAGTATGATGCTTTGACTGTACTCATTTTGAAGGTGTTTCTAAAGTAACAATAACGACTACAGCATTTCGCAGTGATTGTATTCAGTTGCGTCGCCTTAACAAGTATGTCTGATCCATATATCCTATATACCGAAAGAGATGACGGCAGAAGATAGCATATCTCCTGCCTTAGGATAAGTAACTTAGCGAACAAATATATGGTTATCAATACAAACATTAATGAGTGGCATCTCCTTCGTGCTACAATATTTGCGTCACGTACCAGGTAATGAATTAAACCTTTTCGTGCATTGATCGGCCAACCAGTCACTTCTTTGATTTGAAGACACACATATTATCGTGAATCACGGCGCCGTTACAGCATTCTCATCACGTTCTTTGGTAATTGGAAGCAACCATGGAACGATGCATCCATTTACAATACGGTGGCTTCTAAATAGACGTACTCATCAGAGCTGTCACTCGTACATTCTAAGAATCAAACATACAAGTCCGTTGCATTAAGTTGCATGCAGTCTTTTCCTTCATAATTTGTACGACGGGAAACATATGACCAATGGGCCCGGTGTTATAAATGTTATAAATTCTTTACATCAGAACACATTTTACTGGACGAACTCCGTTTTACATGTTTAAGTAATTGTTTTGTCAAAATATGTAGAACAAAAGATGTGGGACTTGGATAATGCAAATGCATAGTGCTTTTCTAGCCAAACTGTTCATTTATGTTGGTTATTTATTCCTTGGTGTTCTATTTTATTCTTTAAAGTGTCGCAACAGTCAGAAAGCCCGATCCAAACTTCACGATTACACATTATTGTTTTTATAGCCTCAGCAGCTATACACTCACTTTAATTTTCAGCTTAAATAATTGACTGCTCTTTTGCAGAGGGGGTGTTTTGTTCATTTTGTAATCATAAATAGGGTGTGATGATCATTGCACTATGCAAGGGCCTATATGTTTCTTTGACTTTCAAGTACATAACGATGCCGATTAACGTCGCTCCTCATTACGTTAGGGCCTATATGTTTCTGCGACTATCAAGTACGTAAAGACGGCGATAATATAAAAGACTGCTTTATTAATTGCATCTAAACTGCCATAACGTACATACGTGCGAGTTGGCTAATTCAATACAAAATGTAATGCCACCGTTACGTTGACGGTAAACAACAGTCGTAACTATAACAATCGGCATCGTATATTGTTTGCCTTTTTTAAGTCTGCATGCTTCACTATTGACTTCCAAATTTCATCAGCAATGAATCGTTCCGAATTCGTTGCTTCAATGATAGCAACAATAAGATTCTTCTTCATGCGTGAAATGTGTCTCGTTGTGCCTAAAAATTGCTCGAGTTTAATTATTGATTGCAGTGTCAAATCAAGGAAGCGATTAAATGATATTGGTTTGGTAACTTGGATTGGTATGTCACATTTGTATGGCATCGTTTTGGAAATAAGTTTAATTTATAAAACCACTTGCAAATTAAGACATCAAGCAAATATTTATTTATGAAGTGTAATATTTGGACCGTGTTATACATCGAGAATTTGCTTTAACGGCGGTTTTAAAAAAATCCTTATTATTAGGCTTACTGGAAAAGCCTTCCGAGCGAAATATCAAAACAATTGCGCTTTGAAAAACATTGTTCATGTTATTCTTCCAGGGACGGACGCACCATTGAAGCAGCCGGGTGAGTCACATCATGTCTGCAAATGTTCGCTAGTTATATTCATAAAATATTGTCAATAACTTTATTTCCTCTCACCCTGATAAAACGCAGGTAGATTTTCACCAGCATCAAATACCGCTTCTTATTTTTACCAGTCCCACGAATCATTTCACCTTACTTTATTTCGTTTATAATTGTGCTTCAATGTTTCGGCATCCCTGTATCATGCTATACTGTATATATTTGATTATTGTTATAGCAGCTTGTGGCTGCAAGACAATTGTTGCCCACGCAAGATAAATGCATCAACGAAATTGCTTCGTTTCGTTAGATATGTATTTGTCTCCTTCGGGCAAAATGAAATAGGCATCGGCGATAGTAAGAATACGGCAAACCAGATTGGATTGAATCAGCACGATATAACAGCGAAATATAATCGCATCAAACACCCTCAAGGGACGTTAAGGACAGTATTCATATGTAACATGCAAATCATCATGCATAATGAATATTGCATTGCATACTGCTGGCGGTAATAATATCAAAGTGGCTATGATGCGTCGTAGCCCAAGTCGCCATTCCGCTGTAATGGGTCACTTTCTCGTTCGTCAAAGTTGGCGTTACACGTACATTGATAGCGTGTTGTTTTTCATTGATGATCCTGGCAGTTTTCTACAGCTGAGGAGTTACACACATTGAGAAACCTTCCACTTCTATTTTGATCCACCACTGCAACTTTCGTGTGGTTTGTGCAATGTATTTCTCGTGTATAGGGACAACATAAGACGGAATGTAGATGGCCGCTATGAGCGATATTTTTCTGGTGTGTGAAGAATTGTTAAGCGAATTAGGAAACCAAGCGTGAGCCAGCTAATGCCTTTAATTTTACGTAAGCATGATTCTTGAACCCAATATTGCTCCATGGACATATAAAAGTGCATAATTTTAGTAGGGTGACTAGCTATCCCTTACTGTCAATCTCGTTTGTTAAGAATATTTGATACTGTTATGTTTCTCAAAGAATCCCATCATGCTTTATTGCACAATAATCGTCCACACACAGCACTTGGATAACATGATAGGATATTTAGTCAATGGCACCTCTGCAATGATAGCTTATGTACCAAATTGGTCCATAATGTGTAGTGCGAAGCAAACTATGAGATTTATAAGCCAGCGTAGGTAACCCCAAATCAAGAAATCCACGTTTACACTACCAATATAAAGTTCGAATTTGAGTGATCCTGAACCAGGCTGGAATGGTTCTAGGTTTATATCTTTATTGAATTTCCCTCAAATTTTCGGTGGCGTGATCATGACACCGTGCAATTACTACAGTAAATAATTTCCATCGTCGGTCAGTAACAATCGCACATTTATATATGCTTAAGATCTGTCGAATGAGTTATATTGTTTGTGTGGCTTGTCGTAGGGGTTCGGTTATCGAATACAGCTGCTAGCCCACTCAAGAAATGTCACATCTACATTAAACGCGGGGAATATTCCAACCGCAAAGCTTTCGAAATGCGTGGTTTGTCTTAACTTTGCATTAATGTGCTCGAAGTTAATACCGGATCTAAATGTTAGATTAATTCATACGGATCCTAAAATTAGATCTTATGTGGATGTAGGATATCGTCGCTATGCATGATACGTTTGATATCACAAACACGCGGTAAAAATATCACTGCCGCCTTATTAAAACTTCATGCACGCAAAGCGCGAATGTGCAGCAGAAAGGTGCCATGGGATGAAAACTCAGCAATAGATTATCTTGGATGTCATTATTGTGAACCGAAGGTTCGCACGGAAGCACAGAATTTTACTATTTTATGATAGCTTTGAGTGAAGACATTAAGGTTGAGCGTACATAAGATACCGGCTATGGAAATTTTTCGGTACAGACACCCATTGCAATTCTTCAAAATGGCGGCTTGTTGGCGCAGCAAGCGATGACTTTAGCTGATGATTCATCCTCTCTTGAGGACGTAAGGAAAACTATGATCTATCGAATGGCTTTATATAATGCTCGAGTGCGCTTCAAAAAGCATGCTTTGGTTATGGTTCTGATATTTACACTTGTTCTGGTTCCTTTTACATCGAAGATATTGTTTCACGCACCGGAAACAATTAATGAATAATCCTCCCCTCAGTTAACAATATAATAATTGATCATGACAACTATATTAAGATATCGAAACTGAGTTTGATGTATATATGATTTTGTAATCTGGGTTAGTCAATAATTCACCCAAACAGACCAGGCATGTGGTCATTCTTAGAGGAGACTGTAAGAGACATTAAACATGCACTAGTATATAGCTCCGGTCGTAACGGTAACATGAATTTATACCGTTACGATACGACGGTTTTAGCGCTTCATTAAAAGCGCACGTTTGTGTCTTTACGCTTTTGGGTGCTCAACTACGCATCCAAAAAATAACATATATCAAGAGCCTGTACAACAGACAGTCCCTACGCGCAAAAAAAATTACCCCAACCCGACGCTATTCTTCAAGAAATGCCATCGATACATCATTTCCGAACAGTCAAGATACCATGACCGCCATTTTGAAAACATATTGTGTCGCGTGATTTACCGCCGCCTCATTTGCATTGCTGTAGCATCCTGGGGGGGGGGGGGGCACTTGACCCTAACTCGGATAGGGGTGTGCCGCGGGACCTCAAAAACCCGTACCTGTTGAACAAGTTGAGAATGGCAAAAAGTATACCCCGTCGTACAAGGTATAATGCGAATGTATAAACCGTCGTACAAGACGAGAGGCCGAAAAAACATACCCGGTCGCGCGGCACATGTATAATACCTCTATACACTTAAGTGTCCCCCCCGGGCTTAACGTTAGTCGTCATTCTGAGCATGCGCGATGTACGTGGTCTTGAACTTGAAAACAAACATGTTGCTGTGTTTCGGACTTTTTACCGCTTCCCAAATTGATCGAACTATAAATAATTACCATGGATGAAATCCCCCGCCGAAAAGGGATAAAATTGTCCGTAAAGCATCATTGCATTCAATAACTCCATCACTTGGGTATGTTTGGTGTTTGGTAGTTGTCTGAATCGATCTCAATTCTTTTTCATTGCGTCGTTTTCTGAGAAAGTAAGACGTCTACTCAGACGTCTTGTAGGGCTAACTAGTATAATGCTTTTACTGACAATGGCATTATATAATAGACGACAATATACTTGCCAAAGGAACCAGTAGAAAACGGGCCACTATTAAACATCAGTGTTATAATACTACAGCATTAAACCTCGAGGCGTAATTTGTGGCACATTGGCCGGCGGTCAGTATCAAAGAGTATGACTTTGAATCATAGCAGCAGACTTGCAACCTAGCTCTTTTTTAACTTTTCTCCATGGCAATTGTTCGGATTGAATATAATAGTGAATATACCAAAAGTTGACTATGTTGCTACGTTAGTGACAACATGCATTGCTTAAACCCGGATGCCTTAATTTGTATTCCAAGCTTCTGTGAATATTAAGGTGTTGTTGGATTTGGTGGGTTGCGGTACCTATCGTGTTTAGTTTATTCCGAGCTCTCAACGGTTGATTATAGATACTGTTGCATAGTGCAGTTATAAAAACACACATGAATACTAAATCACATTCGGGTTACAAACTGATGATACTGCGACACTTACTGTGACTTATATTAGCATAGCAGCGGCACCTTTGAAATGTTACAGACAACTAATGTCATTAATGCCCAATCAGTGCGGCAATTATGAAGGAAGAATTAGGAAACGGGCAGTTGATCAGATGTGTAGTAAATTTGCTGCTCCGGTATCAGTCTTATTATCAGGCATTCAATGGGAATGATGTTCGGGCCTTACGGTGCTTTTTGTGTTGTTTTATTCTACTTTTTGCTAACATATGCACCAACTGTCCACATGATAAAAATGCATACACTTAAGAGGCTCATGAACCTCTGGCAAGTCATTTCATCAGTTTACCCGGCGCCTGCTAACACCAAGTAGCGCTCATCTAGATAAAACGCTGAATGAAACATACTCGCAGTAAAATATTATTTCCTATCTGCTTAGGTACGCTGCTAATTAGGTTTCAGAATTACCCACAGGACATAATCACAAAAGGTGTAATGCAGATGCGATCTGTTTAATCGAATTTGTCTCTTTGTTCGCCTTATAAACAATCCCATATATCTACGTAAAACGTAACCATTCCGTTGGTTTAGCTTAAATATGATGCATTACCCCGTCGATGGACACAATAGAATGGATACAATTTCAAACACGCATTTATGCCCCATTTGTATTGCTAGAGCAATTTTATCACGTTGTTAAGTAATGAAAACAAATCCGGACCCCTTATTGGTCACCGTTGAGTCCGCTTTGAAGGAAAGGCCAAATATCATGAAAAGTAATCTAAGCTCTTGTGATCTCAAAAACATGTCCATTAGTTTGATTAACAATGGCAAGATACATCGTTGACGCATCATTTTTTGACCAAATCCTTCTTTTTTTTCATTTGTTTGTCTTGTTGAAAATGGTTGTCATCAAAACTGGTTAGTTACATTGCTAAATATGGAAGACCGCGCTAGATTATCCCGATCTTGATGACAACATTTATAGTGGTAAATGCTACAGCCTGAAGCGTTATTGCTTGCTTAGGTTGAAAATATATATACACACACACACACACACATATATATATATATATATATATATATATATATATATATATATATATAGAGATATATATAGAGATATATAGATATATATATATAGAGAGAGATATAGATAGAGATAGAGATATATATATATATATATAGATATATATATATATATATATATATATATATATATATATATATATATATATATATATATATATATATATATATATATATCTATATATATATATATATATATATATATATATATATATATATATATATATATATATATATATGTATATATATATATATATATATATATATATATATATATATATATAAACACACGTATATATATATATATATGTATATAAGGGTTCACAGAATGCTCTTACAAAAGCTTTGCGAATCATTAATAATGATTTTTAATGCTATTTTACTTCGGCATAAAGCCTAATAATCCAAAATAGTGTATGGCTCTATAACCTTTCTTATTGCTGGTAATATTCCGTGTAAGGTAAAGTTCCATGGAACGGAATATTAGTACTTTGCAATTAAAGCCAAGAATATGGCCGGTGGCATGCTGAATTGCAATCGATATGCAGCTTATTCATTATACCTATGCTGACATTGATTCCTGGGATGGTACAAAAAAGCATGATAATACGTTTCATCACACAATTAAGTATCACACACACACACACACACACACACACACACACACACACACACACACACACACACACACACACACACACACACACACACACACACACACACACACACACACACACACACACACACACACACACACACACACACACACACACACATCACAGGTCGAAGGAAATGGCACAACTGCACAGTGTAGCTCATTAGTCATTTCATAGATGCAATTCTCTAAACAAGCTTTTCAAATTATTGCGCTAATTGCGTGTACTACAAAAACATGGTTGGTTTTGTATCGCCCCCAATATTCGGCACAAATTAATGTCACGGCATGTTTGTCTTATTTTCCATATATATTATTCGCTGTTATGTTGCAACTATTTCGTGTATTACTAGGCCATGAGTAATCAAAATTGTGCCTGTTTTAGAAAAAACCCGGCCGTTCTTATAAAGACCCTTGCTTTTTTGTCTTGGTGCTTCACACTGTCGTCGTCTGGAATCTGGGTGTATAGTAGGATGGACCAGGAGGGGAATTTGGACGTATTGCTCTGAGGCACATCCCTCCTTAAATCAAGGGCTCATTTTGATATCCTTCGGTATCAGATATACCGTTAGAGATAAGCGATTGTATACATTTAGCGTTAAGTATCTGCTTCATGCTGCACGTAAGATAGAACCTCGTCCGCCCTTTACTGCACTTTGATAACACACTTGAAAAGTCCTCTGTGCAATTATCAACCGATGCTTAAGTGTGTGGTTATATTTCTTCGGAAATATATTAATGGGCACTTTGCGCCCATGCGAGACTCGCCCAGTAAACATCATACCAAATAAATGATATAACTCTATTTCAACGGATTGCCCAAGTGCTATACAATGTCACTATATTCACCTCTACAATCACGTCCTTCCTGGTTCTTTTTCTCTGACGATTTCCGTATAAAGGAATGATAAATTAACTCAACGAAAGCACAAGCGTTGACAATCATATTTATGATTACAAAGGAAACTACCCGAGCTAAATGCGATACATTCATGCGTAAATTTCCACTGGGAATTACATGTTTTCCGGTTGTCTTAGATCACCATTGTTTACACCGCCTCCGTGGTAGCTATCTGCTGTAACCTGCTGTTGAACTACTTAATTTCCTCTTGCTTTTACATAAATCACTGTGCAGTGACTCCTGTTATAATCGTATATGATGAATACTGATAACCGAATTTATAATGCTGTTTAAGTAAATGTACTAAAAAAAATTATCCATGGATAAGTTACGTTTTTTCCTGAACGCATTCGTGTAATATGTCTTATATTCGGATAAGGTATATAGCGCAGCTAATTCCAACCATTCCTTTGATGATAAACGTAGATGCATACAAGCTTACGTATATCACAACGATTGCGTCATAGGAACATGAAATACCACTAAGTATACAAAACCGATACTTGCGCCATTTAACCAATTAGACTTACATCCGCACGATTCGTTGGTTAGTTGGTACTAATTTCTGATGCGCATTGGTAGGTCTTTGATGAAACACAGATATATTTACCCTCGAGAAACATTCGGCCCAAATGTCTCTCCTATTCTACAACGATTTTAAAAACTGACGACGTATGTGTCCGGTATATAAGCATAGAAAATTTTCACCAAATTTCTCAAGTGACTCTTTGCGTTACAGTATCCAGATGTAATGGTCGTTGCCCCGTGAGAAGCAAGTTGTAATGCCGCAGCTAATTCCTACCTTTTCCGGCCATGTTGATTATAAAAGCACATTTTATCTCGGCATCTAAGCATAAAAGCACACCAGCTAATGCTCTTAGTCGAACTAAAACATATGATGTTGTGATTGAAGCTCGAAATATGTATCGTACTCATATTGCTGGCACGCACGACTGATCTTCGAAGCAGTAACCTGATATGTTGCACAACCCGTGCCCTATGATTATTCACAAAGTCGCAAATGCAGGGCGATCAGTAATGCATCTCGCCATGTGTCAGGTGATTGATCCTCTCCCACCAAACCGTAAAATAACATGCTTACCACATCGGCGATACTTTG
Source organism: Urechis unicinctus (assembly GCA_034190875.2). Taxonomy (NCBI): domain Eukaryota; kingdom Metazoa; phylum Annelida; class Polychaeta; order Xenopneusta; family Urechidae; genus Urechis; species Urechis unicinctus. The sequence goes on along the minus strand of CM067350.1, from coordinate 52,313,676 downwards.
GCGGTAACATAAGACTTGGTCTCTGGGGTTTCTATTTATTGCCCTCGACATCGATCAGACCAGCTGAGAACAGCCATATTGATGATGCAGCATTTCATAGAGTTGTTTGAGAGCGTTAGCGGTTACTGTTGTGCTTTTACTACAGTGATGGTTCCCTGGCAAATAGATCAAATTGCCTTGTTTCAATCTCATATTCTAGTATTCTGTTAACGGAAAACAGTCAATATAAACGCCAGTCGTATCCTATTTCTATAAATATATATTTCCATTTCCATTCTAGCAACTCTTTGCCTACACATTGGCGACTTAAACACTTTTTGTATCGTTTGCATTGAAGACGCATCTCATTTGGTAGAGGAATTTCCATTCACATCAGATGAAGCACTGAATGAAGCAGAGTGTTTAAAAACGCAATGCATTTGAATTAGAATTGAATATCAAGACACGGATAATCTGCTCCAATATCATCGTATAAAAGCTCTTCCGGATGTTTACACATTTATGAAAATTAAATCGTTGGAGGAACGCTTCCCCCCCAAAAAACCATTTTCATCGCTTTTGGACATGTGGAAATCAATATTCGAGTACAGCCATTTATTGGTTACGATACTCCGATAGAAGACCCAGCTCTTCCAGCTCATAAACAATACCAAATGTGCAGTCAGCTACACACACGCAAAACATTTATGATAAACTATTAATATTACGATAGCTCTTCGGATATTAAGTTTATTATCTTGTTACCAAATGTGTGACCTTTTGAGGCAATTGATGGCATCAGAAGATAACAAGTCATCGAAATCAGACAAGACTCAATGGTGACCGGAGGCAAAGGCAAAAAGACATCTAGGTCGATAGGTGTCTTGCAAATGGTAATCGCAAAGTTGCATTGATGTCTATATAGAGTCATCCAGCTCTCACAAACCTTTGTTCTTCCACAAACCCATCAAGTTTAATATTCTGAACTCGCTAACCCAAATGTTTGGAATAATCTTTGCATATGGTATTAGACGAAATTGAAATATTCAAGCTCGATTTTGATGGGCATTACTGCCCATGATATCAATACGCACCAAATACATTCGCTGTTATGAGGTCGTTAGTGTCAAATAATATAACCATACTAGATCCTAACGTTCTTGGCGTGACTTAAATATATACTGGGCCAAGCAACACTGCTACTATTGTTCTGCGTCCATTAATATGAAGCGTACATGACATTATTAACATTATGATAAGAGCAACGATTGAATGAGTTCGTTGAATGTACCAAGAATATTAATAACACACTGCAACACACAATAGTTTCTTCTGGCAGGCAGTTTTCCAATCGCACTCGCAGGACAGTACTTCAAAATGACGATTTTTCTGAGAATGCAGGTCGGTGGCGCTCATTCCTATTACAGGATTATTTTTTTCTATTATTGACAGTTTTAAATATTGCCTCAGCAAACTACGAATGCAGACCCTATGTGCTAACACTATCTAGGATATATACATTGTGTTGTTGCTGACAAAGAAGCATTTCTCAACAACTGCTGGGGCAAAAAACTTAATAAAATCTTACGTGCCCCGCACAGGGCAGCGCGACACACCGTGCGGCCCTGCTCGGTCTCGCTGGGTTTTGACCTGTACGGGGCCCAAAGACATCCAGTATACAGCCCATTAGTCTCATATGACCCAGGCATAACGCACACATCTTAATCACATATTGTGTTTGTTCCATAAAGATTCTATTCATGTAGATTTAGTGAAGCAGCTGAATGTTATCAGTGGCTCGTGTGATATGTCTATGTTATTCAGATTCGCCCGCAGCCCTTTGCATAACATTTATGAGTCACGTGACAAGCAATGGGGTATAACGATAGCCTATATGTCTCTTCGTTTGTACATCACCCCATCGCCTTGTAATGTCAGGATGTTGCCAGATTCAATATCACAAAGCAATATTTGTTTACATATATAATGCCGCATAAATCATTTGTACGTGCTCGCGGTAATTTCAGATGGTTTAGCCAATAATACCGGACTAATGTATTATTATGGTTTATATGATTTGCCCTATGGAAATTGTGCACTCATCCGGCCTAATATATGTGCCTAATGTTACAAATATATCCTCTCTAATATACGTCGATTTGCACTTTGTCAAAAATGCACCCGTACTTTGCTTTAGGGAATGAATATGATATTGACCGCTTTTAGACTAATTGGATCTCACTGAAGTAAAACGATGTGGTCATATGCCATTGTCTAAAGTAGCTATAAACTAAGACAGTCGTATTAGTGTGCATAGTTTTGCACTTAACATTGTACATTGACGTACAATTTAGCTTAACTGATCTCTTACTGCAGCACCCATAAATGTCTGTACAAATGACCCGTACGATTTGTAATTGTCATGTGTCTCAGCTGTAAAACTTGCCTAAGGTTTGACTTACACTATCAGGAAGTAGTGCTAAAATCCTACTAATATGCTAGCGACAAACCATTCTACTCGGCCAAATATACATTTTAAGGTTCACTCATATTCACTCAAGATGCAAGTTAAAACAAGATCTTTAAATAAAGATGCATCAAAACGTTTCTGAATGGATCTTACACGGAAGGCGTAATCATCAAACGCTTAGGATAATACTCATTTTAATATGTTATGACCTGTATATCCCAGGTTTGATGTGCAGACCATTATAATAACACTACGCATGTATTTGTATAGCGTAACAATTAAGTAGAACCATTTGTTTGAGGTTTGTGTGCCCGCTTATTAGTGGAGAAAGTTAAATAAAAGGAGGATTTTGTGTACGGGTAGGATATGCGGAGCTGAACTATCTCAAATCGGAATTTTCCTGGTAATTCAGGTGAGATAATGAGCAATTACTAAAACTCGGTTGTTATTATGTGCAATACATCACTGACTTTTGCACTGATACCGATCCGTCCTAATCATACGTTTGTTGATCATGAGCGAATCAAAGACAATTTAGGATTCTGAAGTAATATATATCAGCTGTATCAATTGTTTATTGTCTAATGTCACCATATACAACTTCACTGTTGAAGCAAGTGCTAAATGGCTTATAATGAACGAATTAAAATACCTATCGACTTCGTCTACCACATACGACCAGTGGTTATTTGTGAAGCTTAGGTGGAGCCATACTAGAGCATTAAGGATAAGGACAGTAACACTGTGATGATGATAATATCCGCACCAATGATCATTAATGCTGCAACGAGCTGACGATTATTCACATACAGGACCACTTCAGTAAACCTGTGTATGTCTAATGTAGCTCAAACAAACGCTGTCAAGTTTGGAATTGGATACTTAGTCATGGCATTAAGCGATCTGACATATGCATCGTGTTGGCGGTGTTAATGACACTTTTATCTTTATAGTCAGTAGCATTAAAAAAGAACATAATATACCAGTTTATTCAAAAGTGATGGAGTTCAATGTGTGAGTTCAAACTACTCACTGAAACGCAACGGTATATGTTGTGTTTACGTCTTTCTGAGGATTGAAAAAGGCGGACTACACGTTGTGACGCTAATTGATCTGTTCCAACTATCCCAAACGCAGTTTGCACATATGGGCGTGTTCAAGCATCAGTACACGTACATAATGGCCGTTTTTAGGGATGCTGGATGTCTACATTATTCCGGTATAATTATTCAGAATGGGCTCACGAACTACTCGTAAGTAACTACATTTTCCCCTGCTAAGCGTTTTAAACATTATAAGGGATAAAATTCCTGCACCATTTGCACAATTCCCACTCCTTTGAAGTGCCTTGAACGACAGCCCTAATAAAATGGCTGAGGCAGAGCAGGAATGACAAATCATATTTTTATATGCATGAATGAATACATATTTAAAGGGAAAGGTTTATTAAAAACATCCATCGTCAATTTGGTTATGATGACACCATACTCAACTTGATATTATCATCTCGACTGGTATGGAAACTAACCAGCGTATCAATCGATAAAGCTGTGAGCCGTGCAAGATTTGCCATCACAGGATCGAAAGATGATGCAGTCGCACTGTACGCACTTGTGGCATTGAGCGGAGGCTCGCCAGGCACAGTTCGATGTTTTGGGGTAGATAGCAAACTGTTGAAATAATTAACGGTAGTAGCAAAATCGTCTGACATCCTTACATATAAAACAGACTGTTTAAGTTGCAACCCCTTCGATGACAGCAAACCCGTCAGGCTGGCTAAAACGCATTGCACTCAAACACTGCAAGTTCCACGCCTTATGTTACCTTTAAAGTAGTGAACGAAAATGTTCCAACCCTTGTCTTTAGAGATTCCATGTGTACTGCAACCTACAGAAAATATTAAGTTGGATTTACCTCAATTCAAGCAAGCGTAGGAAAATAGAGATTTAAAAACATTGCACAAGACCACTTACTAACACAAACACATCAGAACCAATATGCTAACATTCAATTAGGATGCAGCCATGCAAACCTTCATGCAAGAGGAATTGCAACACCCAATACTTTGCCAATGGCTAATAAGAAACAACGCATCTAGACCAGAGCGTTCACCTAAAGCTTTATAAAAAAGCAGATTGGGATATTGAGTTAATTTTGGAAGAGGCTGCGCGTGTCGTGAAAACATAAAACACGGTAAGAACAGTGAGTGTTTCGGTATTTCTATGCCAAGCGGAAGACGAATTTAAGCGATCAAGATTGTACAGGACAATTCAGAGGAGAACATGAAACCCTATAGATCGCAGCAAACCAATGAAGATTGATACGTAACGTAACGTTTTCCATTAGCAAACAGCTGCAGGTGACACCTTAATTAATGGCAAAGATAGCTGGTTTTACGTGTTATAATCAAACCCCAACGATTGCAAGCAAAATATAGTAATTTGGGTTAAAACAAGCGTTAAATGTCATTATTGTAATCTAATAACGCCGTCTATAGATTTCAATCGAAATTAATTCGATAGCAATAACTATAGATTCTATCGTTGTAACATTGAATTAAAACGTGATCATAAGAATTATTATCACGATCATAGCGTGCGTGACGTGATCTCAATCATACCGACCACCATATGAGGCCATCGAGTTCGTTGAAAAGTGTAAACAGTGGATTTCTCTCATGCTTTGAGAAACATCTAAGTTGGCATTTATGTTATAATAACATATTATAACTTTGAGTTATTTGGCGGACGTATTCTGCATCAACAACACCTACAGGGTCTCACAAGTACTGTTATAGCTCTTTGTTCGCACGCCCAAAAGTGACTTAGCGGCTGTGACTAATTGCATGGTAACATTAGATACTATAAAATCCTATAGATTTGTCACGTTTAATCTGTTATACGGAATAATGGCAGGTTCATGGATTCCAGATTGAGCGAGCCCTGTAGAAGGTGACATTTATTTGGATCTTAAATCGAGGTTGGCATCAACTGTTGTTTGTAAGACCGAAAACCTTACGCATCATTCACTAGCGTAATGTAGCAGCTAGCGTTACTGGTCCGAAAACACGTTTCGTTTGATCGCCATTTGCAGCTCACATTCAGGCTCGCTGCTCACATGCATGCGTGTATAGTGTTACACATTCGCAGGAAAAAAGGCTGTTTCTCTGAAGAAATGCGAGCAATTCATAAGTCACTGTTACGGCATAATTGCTTGTTTTGTTTACTCTATGACAATTACATTCAAGTAAGAATGTTTTGGAAAATTTTCGCGGTCCCCTTGCGGCACTGCCTTTAAGTAATCCTGTTGAGGGGTTTCGCTAGAATAAATTGAACAGTGTCGCTCGCGTTTATGATGATCGAGTGGCATAAGTATAGCTCGCTCAATGGAATGGTCTATACCTCAGACAGTCGGCCATTAATCCGATGCCCACCTTTAAATTGTTCTGAATATCAGCATATATTAAACTTATGTGTCTGTTTGATAAATGCCAGCCTCATGCAAGATTAACATTTAGTAGTCTCCATAAAAATATATATATATATTCATATATACATACACATATACATATACATATTTAAATATAAATATTTATTCATATATATACATATACATATAAATATCGATATATATAGATATAGAAATTAACACATAAATATATACATTATATTATATATATATATACATATATATATATATATATATATATATATATATATATATATATATATATATATATATACACATACATATATGTGCATATATATATATATATATATATATATATATATATATTTATATACATGTGTATATATATGTTTATGTGCATACATATATATTTTTATATATTTTATATAAACTTATATAAATAAAATATTTATGTATGTATATGTATATAAATATATATATATATGCGTATATATATATATACATGTTTGTAAATATATAATATATGTTGTATGTAAATATATATATAAGCAAATGTTTCAATATAAGAGGATAAATTATTATATATATATATATAATATATATATATATATATATATATATATATATATATATATATATAAATATTTGTATTCATATAAATCTATATCTATACACATAAATATATACATATGAATGTATAAATATGCAGCAAATGTTTCAATATAAGAGGTAAATACGTGTACATAAATACATAAATATACCTATTTATATATATGAACATATACATTTGCATGTATACCATATATATATGAATATATATATGCATAAATTTATGTATACGTGTACATAAATACATATATATACATATCTATATATATGAACATATACATTTGCATGTAAACATATATATATATATATATATCTGAATTTCTCAATATATACATATATATACATATATATATATACATATATAGATACATATATATATATATATATATATATATATATATATATATATATATATATCTGAATTCCTCAATATATACATATATATATATATATAATATATAATATACACATGTAAAGAAACATATATATTTATATGAATTCAATATATATATGTATACAATATATATATTACACATGTATAGAAACATATATATATCATATATATATGTATATATATATATATATATATATATATATATATATATACCTATATATATATATATATATATATATATATATATATATATATATATATATATATAATATATATATATATATATATATTCGTTATTGCTTTTTGTATGCGTGAAAGCATTTTCGTGCAACTCTTTGCTAATTCAATCTACTACTTACAATCGTAAGGTATTATCAAAGATCTTGTTATAATTTGATACGCGGCTTGGCAGCTCGCCCAACAAATTCCGTGACACCGCGTAGGCAGCGTCCACTACTCGACGCGCAGCCGCAAACCAGCATCGTTTTGACTTGCGAGTATGTCTGAATAGAAGTACACCACAAATGGGCATTTCTGCGCAGCGAATTAACTGTTTGAATTGACAAAGGCCTTTCCACCCAGGAAGTGAATGTTCTAGCATATGTGTCTGGCTATATTGCCCGGAAATTAAGTTGTGTGCAATATGCAGAAACAAATTTCTGTAGTCAATGATATACATGACCAGAAGAATTACCGAAGCGCGAAGGAAGGGCTCGTTGTCCGAAGCAAATAACTAGTAGATGCATTATGCAGGCTTATGGAACATTGCCGCAAATTCATTGACACAGTATTATACAGTCAGCAAGTAAAAGCCAGAGTTTTAAGCATTCGAGCTAAAGAGGTCTCATTAGAGAAACTCCAATGTGAACCATGCAGGTGTCATGTTTCTGTGAGATGTATAATGGTGAACATCAGGTTTCATCATTTTCTGAGAGAGGCTAACTGTAAGTTAAGGCGTAAGGTGAGAAAAAATCGCAAGACATTGACATTTTCCCACACATGAACATGTGTGCTCTTATTTGTTTTAAGTGCTGTTGTATGTGCAGATTTCCGAAAAATCTTACATTGATATCTGTTTACTTAGTTCCTTGAAAGCTCTCTATGGCAGATGTACAAGGAATATTCTACAAATCCACACCAGTATATAGGACTACTGCACCTTAGATTGTAGTGGTGGGGGAGCTTGTCGAACAAAGGTGTCCCTGAATATACTGTTAGAATGGTCGGCTGGATGGTACTCCAATAAGATGTGTGTTTAAGATGGGGCAGAACTATGTCTGGCTGATTTGGTGCTTTGAATGGCAAAAGACTGGGGGGCATATTGTCAACCTATCTGTTCAGTATTTATATGGATGAATTGAGCTCTGGTTTTAAATAATTGTTGTGTTCAGTGTTGTTTTTTACTGTGCTTGTTGTGAATCCTCTAATGTATGCTGATGATCTCATTTCATTTGTGGTCGTTAAGTAAGCTATTAAAACTGAGAGTTTAAGTTGAAATGACCTATATATATATATATATATATATATATATATATATATATATATATATATATATATATATATATATATATATACATATATACATATATTTATATATATAAATTTAAATATATATATATAGAGAGAGAGAGAGAGTGTGTGTGAGAGAGAGAGATAGAGAGAGACAGCGAGACAGAGAGAGACAGAGAGGGAGACAGAGAGATAGTCAAAAATGCAGAGAGAAAAAGAGATAGAGAGTTAATGATGATTAAATTAATGCTGCTTCAATGTTTTTAGTATATGCTATATCCTGAAGTAATTAATTATTATATTGTTATTCAAAATAAGCAATAATACATGTTGCAGTACTACATAAAAAATCATACGTCTGCACAGGGCACTGCATCAACTAACAATGTAGCTTGTTGATTCGGTGGAGATTCGAGTGACAAATCAAATATCATTCAAACGGGAAATTATGAGCATTTATTTAAATCAACTTCGTATATTCCGCCGCAAATATGTCCACACTAATGACTAAACCAATATGATTCAGATTATTCTTTTAACATCAAATAAGAGTAGACTAGACGTCCGACTGTGTCTTAAAAAGGGATATATTCAGCCCTACAGGTCGTCTAAGTAGGTATGTATTTTACCGTTCGTTCGGGGCTAGGTCTGGGGTAGATACTGAGATATGCGACTTCGTTCTAACGTTCATAAAAAAATATTGTAGTTAATAAATCGTCACACAAATTGAAAAGTGTAAACAGTGGATTTCTCTCATGCTTTGAGAAACATCTAAGTTGGCATTTATGTTATAATAACATATTATAACTTTGAGTTATTTGGCGGACGTATTCTGCATCAACAACACCTACAGGGTCTCACAAGTACGGTTATAGCTCTTGGTTCGCACGCCCAAAAGTGACTTAGCGGCTGTGACTAATTGCATGGTAACATTAGATACTATAAAATCCTATAGATTTGTCACGTTTAATCAGTTATACGGAATAATGGCAGGTTCATGGATTCCAGATTGAGCGAGCCCTGTAGAAGGTGACATTTATTTGGATCTTAAATCGAGGTTGGCATCAACTGTTGTTTGTAAGACCGAAAACCTTACGCATCATTCACTAGCGTAATGTAGCAGCTAGCGTTACTGGTCCGAAAACACGTTTCTTTTGATCGCCATTTGCAGCTCACATTCAGGCTCGCTGCTCACATGCATGCGTGTATAGTGTTACACATTCGCAGGAAAAAAGGCTGTTTCTCTGAAGAAATGCGAGCAATTCATAAGTCACTGTTACGGCATAATTGCTTGTTTTGTTTACTCTATGACAATTACATTCAAGTAAGAATGTTTTGGAAAATTTTCGCGGTCCCCTTGCGGCACTGCCTTTAAGTAATCCTGTTGAGGGGTTTCGCTAGAATAAATTGAACAGTGTCGCTCGCGTTTATGATGATCGAGTGGCATAAGTATAGCTCGTTCAATGGAATGGTCTATACCTCAGACAGTCGGCCATTAATCCGATGCCTACCTTTAAATTGTTCTGAATATCAGCATATATTAAACTTATGTGTCTGTTTGATAAATGCCAGCCTCATGCAAGATTAAGATTTAGTAGTCTCTATAAAAATATATATATATATATTCATATATACATACACATATACATATACATATTTAAATATAAATATTTATTCATATATATACATATACATATAAATATCGATATATATAGATATATAGAAATTAACACATAAATATACATACATTTTATATATATATATATATATATATATATATATATGTATATATATGTATATATATATGTATATATATACATACATATATATACATACATATATGTGCATATATATATTTATGTATATAAATATATATATATATATTATTTATATACATGTGTATATATATATGTTTATGTGCATACATATAAATATTTATATACGTTTACAAATTATTTATATTTACATAAACTTATATAAATAAAATATTTATGTATGTATACGTTAATTAATAATGTATGTATATATAAATACATGTATATACAAGCATAAATATATATATATATATGCAAATGCGTATATATTTTATACATGTTTGTAAATATAGATTAGATTATATCGTTTGTATGTAAATATGTATATATATAAGCAAATGTTTCAATATAAGAGGATAAATCCATAATTAAAAATAAATATTTATATATATATATATATATGAATATATATATATATATATATATAAACATTTGTATTCATATTTCTATACACATAAATATATACATATGAATGTATAAATATGCATACATTCATGTATACGTGTACATAAATACATAAATATACCTATTTATATATATGAACATATACATTTGCATGTATCCATACATAGATATATATATATATCTGAATTCCTCAATATAGACATATATATACATATCTATAATTACACATGTAAAGAAACATATATATTTATATCTTCATATATATGTATAAATATATATTAATAGATATATATGTACACACATATATATATATATATATATATATATATATATATATATATATATATATATATATATATATATATCTGAATTCCTCAATATATACATATGTATACAATCTATAATTACACATGTAAAGAAACATATGATATATATATATATATATCTATATATATTCTATATATTTATTGCTTTTTGTATGCGTGAAAGCATTTTCGTGCAACTCTTTGCTAATTCAATCTACTACTTCAATCGTAAGTATTATCAAAGATCTTGTTATAATTGATGGCTTGGCAGCTCGCCCAAACAAATTCCGTGGCGTAAGCAAGCGTCCAGCTACCGGACGAAACAAATTCCGTGCAGACTGTTTGCGAAGTAAGCATCAATCCACTACTCTTTCAATCTCGAAGGTATTATGTCAAAGGTGTTCCACCCAGTTTGAAGTGAATGTTTCTAAACCTTGGCTCTCGCCCAACAATTGCCCGAAATTAAGTGCAACCGCGTAATATGCGTCCACAACTAGACGCGCATAATACGCAACCAGCATGAAATTGAACTTGCGAGCCTTTCCAATACCCAGGAACCACAAATGGGCATTTCTATGCATATGAATTGTCTGTCAAAATAAGCAATAATACCATGCAATGACAAAGGCCCCACCAAATTAATTGTGTTAGCAATATGTAAATAAAAAAGTCCTGGCATTTATTTTGCGAAGCAAATGTAGTAAATGAGCTATACAAATTTCTCTCAGAAGAAAATAACGAAGAATTACCGAAGGAAGGGCTCGTTGTCCGAAGCAAATAACTAGTAGATGCATTATGCAGGCTTATGGAACATTGCCGCAAATTCATTGACACAGTAGGATACAGTCAGCAAGTAAAAGCCAGAGAAAAAAGCATTCGAGCTAAAGAGGTCTCATTAGAGAAACTTAAGTTGAGTGTGCAACCATGCAGGAAAACAAATTTGTGTGAATGATTTATTGGTTTCCAGAAAGAATGTGAACATGTAATGGTTAAATCAGGGTTTTCATCATTTTCTGAGAGAGGCTAACTGAAGTTAAGGCGTAAGGTGAGAAAAATCGCAAGACATTGACATTTTCCCACACATGAACATGTGTGCTCTAATTGTTTTAAGTGCTGTTGTATGTGCAGATTTCCGAAAATCTTAGATTGATGGTGGTGACTTAGTTTCTCTAGGGCTTGTACAAAATATTGGCATACAAATCAAGGAATATCATTACATGGACAACAATGATATGTGTGGCAGTATATAGGCCTGTAAAGTCACCTTACCTGCCGAAAAATGTAGTGGTGGGGAGCTTGTCGAAAAAAAGGTGTCCCTGAATATACTGTTAGAATGGTCGGCTGGATGGTACTCCAATAAGATGTGTGGTTTAAGATGGGGCAGAACTATGTCTGGCTGAATTTGGTGCTTTGATGGTCAAAAGGTGGGGGGCAATAAAGATGTCAACGGACTGTCAGTATTTATATGGAGAATGCAGCTGATTGGTCATCCATATGAAGGATAAAATTTCAGTCTGGCATACGGTTGAATATGGCAGTCTAATATTATTGATGAATTGAGATCTGGTTTAAATAATGTTGTGTTCAGTGTTGTTTTTTACTGTTGCTTGTTGTGAATCCTCTAATGTATGCTGATGATCTCATTTCATTTGTGGGTCGTTAAGTAAGCTATTAAAACTGAGAGTTTAAGTTGAAATGACCTATATATATATTATATATATATATATATAGATATATATATATATATATATATATATATATATATATATATACATATATACATATATTTATATATATATTTAAATATATATAAGAGAGAGACAGCGAGACAGAGAGAGACAGAGAGGGAGACAGAGAGATAGTCAAAAATGCAGAGAGAAAAAGAGATAGAGAGTTAATGATGATTAAATTAATGCTGCTTCAATGTTTTTAGTATATGCTATATCCTGAAGTAATTAATTATTATATTGTTATTCAAAATAAGCAATAATACATGTTGCAGTACTACATAAAAAATCATACGTCTGCACAGGGCACTGCATCAACTAACAATGTAGCTTGTTGATTCGGTGGAGATTCGAGTGACAAATCAAATATCATTCAAACGGGAAATTATGAGCATTTATTTAAATCAACTTCGTATATTCCGCCGCAAATATGTCCACACTAATGACTAAACCAATATGATTCAGATTATTCTTTTAACATCAAATAAGAGTAGACTAGACGTCCGACTGTGTCTTAAAAAGGGATATATTCAGCCCTACAGGTCGTCTAAGTAGGTATGTATTTTACCGTTCGTTCGGGGCTAGGTCTGGGGTAGATACTGAGATATGCGACTTCGTTCTAACGTTCATAAAAAAATATTGTAGTTAATAAATCGTCACACAAATTGAAAAGTGTAAACAGTGGATTTCTCTCATGCTTTGAGAAACATCTAAGTTGGCATTTATGTTATAATAACATATTATAACTTTGAGTTATTTGGCGGACGTATTCTGCATCAACAACACCTACAGGGTCTCACAAGTACGGTTATAGCTCTTGGTTCGCACGCCCAAAAGTGACTTAGCGGCTGTGACTAATTGCATGGTAACATTAGATACTATAAAATCCTATAGATTTGTCACGTTTAATCAGTTATACGGAATAATGGCAGGTTCATGGATTCCAGATTGAGCGAGCCCTGTAGAAGGTGACATTTATTTGGATCTTAAATCGAGGTTGGCATCAACTGTTGTTTGTAAGACCGAAAACCTTACGCATCATTCACTAGCGTAATGTAGCAGCTAGCGTTACTGGTCCGAAAACACGTTTCTTTTGATCGCCATTTGCAGCTCACATTCAGGCTCGCTGCTCACATGCATGCGTGTATAGTGTTACACATTCGCAGGAAAAAAGGCTGTTTCTCTGAAGAAATGCGAGCAATTCATAAGTCACTGTTACGGCATAATTGCTTGTTTTGTTTACTCTATGACAATTACATTCAAGTAAGAATGTTTTGGAAAATTTTCGCGGTCCCCTTGCGGCACTGCCTTTAAGTAATCCTGTTGAGGGGTTTCGCTAGAATAAATTGAACAGTGTCGCTCGCGTTTATGATGATCGAGTGGCATAAGTATAGCTCGTTCAATGGAATGGTCTATACCTCAGACAGTCGGCCATTAATCCGATGCCCACCTTTAAATTGTTCTGAATATCAGCATATATTAAACTTATGTGTCTGTTTGATAAATGCCAGCCTCATGCAAGATTAACATTTAGTAGTCTCCATAAAAATATATATATATATTCATATATACATACACATATACATATACATATTTAAATATAAATATTTATTCATATATATACATATACATATAAATATCGATATATATAGATATATATAGAAATTACACATAAATATACATACATTTATATATATATATATATATATATATATATATATATATATATATATATATATATATATGTATATATATATATATACATACATATATATACATACATATATATGTACATATATGTACATATATATTTATGTATATAATATATATATATATTTATATACATGTGTATATATATATGTTTATGTGCATACATATAAATATTTATATACGTTTACAAATTATTTATATTTATATAAACTTATATAAATAAAATATTTATGTATGTATACGTTAATTAATAATGTATGTATATATAAATACATGTATATACAAGCATAATATATATATATATATGCAAATGCGTATATATTTTATACATGTTTGTAAATATAGATTAGATTATATCGTTTGTATGTAAATATGTATATATATAAGCAAATGTTTCAATATAAGAGGATAAATGCATAATTAAAAATAAATATAATATATATATATATATATATATATATATATATATATATATATATATATGTATTTGTATTCATATTTCTATACACATAAATATATACATATGAATGTATAAATATGCATAAATTTATGTATACGTGTACATAAATACATAAATATACCTATTTATATATATGAACATATACATTTGCATGTATCCATACATAGAGATATATATATATATCTGAATTCCTCAATATATACATATATATACATATCTATAATTACACATGTAAAGAAACATATATATTTATATCTTCATATATATGTATAAATATATATTAATAGATATATATATATATATATATATATATATATATATATATATATATATATATATATATATACATATATATATATATATCTGAATTCCTCAATATATACATATGTATACAATCTATAATTACACATGTAAAGAAACATATATATTTATATCTTCATATATATGTATATATATATATATATATATATATATATATATATATACAATATATATACCTATATATATATATATATATATATATATATATATATATATTTATTAATATATAGAAATATATATATCTATATATTCGTTATTGCTTTTTGTATGCGTGAAAGCATTTTCGTGCAACTCTTTGCTAATTCAATCTACTACTACAATCGTAAGGTATTATCAAAGATCTTGTTATAATTTGATACGCGGCTTGGCAGCTCGCCCAACAAATTCCGTGACACCGCGTAGGCAGCGTCCACTACTCGACGCGCAGCCGCAAACCAGCATCGTTTTGACTTGCGAGTATGTCTGAATAGAAGTACACCACAAATGGGCATTTCTGCGCAGCGAATTAACTGTTTGAATTGACAAAGGCCTTTCCACCCAGGAAGTGAATGTTCTAGCATATGTGTCTGGCTATATTGCCCGGAAATTAAGTTGTGTGCAATATGCAGAAACAAATTTCTGTAGTCAATGATATACATGACCAGAAGAATTACCGAAGCGCGAAGGAAGGGCTCGTTGTCCCAAGCAAATCACTAGTAGATGCATTATGCAGGCTTATGGAACATTGCCGCAAATTCATTGACACAGTATTATACAGTCAGCAAGTAAAAGCCACAGTTTTAAGCATTCGAGCTAAAGAGGTCTCATTAGAGAAACTCCAATGTGAATCATGCAGGTGTCATGTTTCTGTGATATGTATAATGGTGAACATCAGGTTTCATCATTTTCCGAGAGAGGCTAACTGTAAGTTAAGTCGTAAGGTAAGAAAAAATCGTAAGACATTGACATTTTCCCACACATGAACATGTGTGCTCTTATTTGTTTTAAGTGCTGTTGTATGTGCAGATTTCCGAAAAATCTTATATTGATATCTGTTTACTTAGTTCCTTGAAAGCTCTCTATGGCAGATGTACAAGGAATATTCTACAAATCCACACCAGTATATAGGACTACTGCACCTTAGATTGTAGTGGTGGGGGGAGCTTGTCGAACAAAGGTGTCCCTGAATATACTGTTAGAATGGTCGGCTGGATGGTACTCCAATAAGATGTGTGTTTAAGATGGGGCAGAACTATGTCTGGCTGATTTGGTGCTTTGAATGGCAAAAGACTGGGGGGCATATTGTCAACCTATCTGTTCAGTATTTATATGGATGAATTGAGCTCTGGTTTTAAATAATTGTTGTGTTCAGTGTTGTTTTTTACTGTGCTTGTTGTGAATCCTCTAATGTATGCTGATGATCTCATTTCATTTGTGGTCGTTAAGTAAGCTATTAAAACTGAGAGTTTAAGTTGAAATGACCTATATATATATATATATATATATATATATATATATATATATATATATATATATATATATATATATATATATATATATATATACATATATATATATATATATATATATATATATATAGAGAGAGAGAGTGTGTGTGAGAGAGAGAGATAGAGAGAGACAGCGAGACAGAGAGAGACAGAGAGGGAGACAGAGAGATAGACAAAAATGCAGAGAGAAAAAGAGATAGAGAGTTAATGATGATTAAATTAATGCTGCATCAATGTTTTTAGTATATGCTATATCCTGAAGTAATTAATTATTATATTGTTATTCAAAATAAGCAATAATACATGTTACAGTACTACATAATAAAATCATACGTCTGCACAGGGCACCGCATCAACCGACAATGTAGCTTGTTGATTCGGTGGAGATTCGAGTGACAAATCAAATATCATTCAAACGGGAAATTATGAGCATTTATTTAAATCAACTTCGTATATTCCGCCGCAAATATGTCCACACTAATGACTAAACCAATATGATTCAGATTATTCTTTTAACATCAAATAAGAGTAGACTAGACGTCCGACTGTGTCTTAAAAAGGGATATATTCAGCCCTACAGGTCGTCTAAGTAGGTATGTATTTTACCGTTCGATCGGGGCTAGGTCTGGGGTAGATACTGAGATATGCGACTTCGTTCTAACGTTCATAAAAAAATATTCTAGTTAATAAATCGTCACACAAATTGAGAAAAAGGTTTTTATGTATTGGCTCTATCAAACAGTCGTTAAATTTTAGAAATACAGCGGTATCTTTGAGTACATACCATCGCTGATCGATCTTTTACCATTGAATCTCGCGCTTTTGTTTACATTTTAGCTTCCACGACACCAGGTGGCGCTGGTCGCGAGCTTCACAACAGAAACGTTGCTAAATATTTATACAAACATTAATCGTTCTGCTTTTTGTATACTGCAAGCGTACAATGGCTCCAAATTAAGTAAGGTGTGATTGCACCTATCCACTCAATCATTGATACTGTTATATTTGTATTGTGAGTGGGAACATAAATCGATGTGGCTGGCAACAAATATTGCCTACACGGCAGTCAAGCGGACTATGCATGTGTTGTTTACGTAAGCACGCCTACGCTGAACGCATATTTTATATCAGCAGCATTGCTAACCAATGGAGCAAGACAGTTTGAAAGTTTTATTTACATCTCTGGCATTTAAGTTTAACTGTATTCGTATATGTCCTTTTCAGCCAGAGCAACAAAAAGCAGCGCAGACATCAAAGCGCCAATGAGACCCCGTCGAGAAAATAGTTGATGCCCTCATATAAATAATCTATGAGCGCAATGTGAAAGAGGCTTAAAAAACAATAACCTTTGAAACTCTTCGTACATGTTATTATCTCGCCATGATTGAAAATCAAGATATATGCAAATCACAACAAATAAATCGAAGTGCTGCAACTATTGAATCCGTCCGCGACAAAGTGTTTTACTGAACTGAATTATATTATGCATAATTTGCTGTGACACTTCTTATATAACATAGCGATCAAGCAATTACCTATTTTTCAAATTAAGCCCCAGCTTTATGCGACCGCTTATTCACTTGCCTGGTTAAAAACAGGGCTCAGTGCGAATTAATCATCTCGTCAGATATTTACTGCAGGCGTCAACATTGGATATGTTTTATAAGCATCTCTTAAACATTACAAAAGTAATGTTCTGTAACATCTATTTGTTTTCCTGATTCATTGCCGTTTTATTATTGCAGAAAGCTTCTTTAAAGAAATTGTGCACAATTCGTGTACACGGAAAGTATTGGCTGATCAGGTTGACATTCTAACCCCTCCTCCCCTTTTCGGTAGATAATAATAAAGGCATAATGCAAATAACACGCACAGTTCTAAGCCGATATTATGGCGCTCTCAAGAGACCTGCAGTTAATCAGCATTACAAAGTGGGAACATTGAGTCATTTGAGTTCTACCGCTTGCTGTTTTTTCTGCGTAAGCCACCTATAAAACATGTGATTATCAGCTTCTTCTTGTGGGGAAGACAGGATACAGGCAAAGCGCATTGCCTTTAGACAATATATCAGGATCACTGTTAATTTTTGCAACAAATTCAACCAACCCGCCCTAAATCAGACAATGGGGCCAGGTTAATGATTCATATATATGAATAATATATATATATATATATATATATATATATATATATATATATATATATATATATATATATATATATATATATATATATATATATATATATATATATATATATATATATATATATATATATATATATATATATATCAAGCTATAACAGTTTCCGTAGCCGCTGTGGACAAGATAACTGTCACCAATGTGTTCCTACAAAGACGAAGCATGTGTAGCGCATAGAGAAATTGCTGGTTACCTCTTGTAATGAATAACGCCAGGTTACGGCATCCGCTCGTTACTAAAAGTTGTTGATGTTTTAATTGTACTGGCCAAAAAGTAAAAATTCGAGGTAACCGATGTGACAAGATTCATTAACTCTGCAAGAACGTGAATATATTTTTTACAAAACAGGCACAGCCTCACCATCTGGTCTATTGTTGAAGTTGGATAATCAAATACTTTGTGTAAATGTTGCAGTTATGAAAGTATATTCCTTCAGCAAGATGTCGCCTTATTTTGGTTCTACGCATTTTGGCTCTCGACGAAGATTATAATCTGAGGAATTAATTTTCGATCAAAATGTTTATGGCGCTGGCTAAAATCGTCAACAATTGCTATTATAAGGCTTATGTTGTGATATTCACGGCGACAGACTGATCGCCAAAGTCGACAGCAGGAAATAGTCCGTAACAGCAATGGTTTATACCAAAAACAACACCCACCCGTGCTGAGCCGCATATTCCCCACGTGTATTTATATTCCCGAAGAGTAGCACGTGGTCGTAGCTGATGCTCATTGAAATGCATAAAAATTAATTAGACATGGTGATATTTGTCAGAGTCATTTATAGCTGATACCGATAATTTATGTTCATAAGCAGCGAATGGTTTAGTAGTCCAAATATCATTTTACATATATCTTGCAGCATTTTTGGATTATAAAATAGGCTATATATAAGTAAACGCTTATCACCAAAGAATAATGCATCGCGGACATACACCATAGTCTAGATTATTTTCTCGAATATTGACTTTAAATAAGCTCAATTGTGCGTTGTAAAATAATTATTATTTCATGATTACTAGGGGGAATAGGTTTTTGTATGTGAAGGGTTCTTCTTCGTTGCTATAAGGTATATATTTGACGCTTGTCATCGATCCTCAGATGATATATTGGCCGCATCTATCAGTTGTGAAGCAATTTACATATATTACACGATTCATTCATAACTAATACGAGCTCACAGCCCTTCGATCTAACACTGTTGCAATATCGTTGAGATGTGGTCCATGCTAATGATAGTATTTTTTACAATAGACATATTGCTAAGGCAATAAGGTGCTTATGCAGAAGGAACGGGAAGCAGGCGTACATACGTCGGCCACAACAGACACATCCACGTGAAACGGAGGCGCACTCATATTGACTACACACTGTGCTTCCAGCGTCCATAGCCAAACTGCCTGCGATCTTAAACGTGTGAAAAGAGATCTCATCATTGTGTACGATGCTGTAATCGAATTCAAGTGTGAAGGAAGAGTCGACACGTTCAGAGAAAGCCGTCGATAGAACTGCCGGATAAACCTTCAGTTTTTTGTTTAACAAGATTTGATACCTGGGTAAATGTTTCTGTAATCATTCTTCATACCACGCGTTTTTTACAATGCTTACATATGTTGCAAGAAATGGTCCTCATGGGGAATTGAAATATTGCATATTTCACGATCGCATTTGCTTAGAAGATTCAACTCTCGCAAAATGCAATAGACAGAAATATGTCATCATTCCAACTGTTGCTGCTTTTGCACTTACTTCGAAAAATTACATTTAATTTAATAACGTTTAGTGCAAATAAGAGCACGTAAAGTACGACACTATTCTCAAGACACTCTAGCCGTCCAACTAAAATATGTAAATCCCACGGGCTACAAATGTTTTGCGTGAGGATATATGAAGGAGTCTAACGTATATAAAACCAAAACAAGGTGTACATCCACAAAAGAGCCAAATGGCTATGCCACGCCCACAGCGAATGTGCAATTTGATTGCCTCTCGAATATCATGATACTGCTTTGCAATTACGAATACAATACCAGTTACAATAACGGGCGTGTGTGTATTGTGAGCGCTGTCAGTAGCAGAGCCGCGCCACTCTTGCGCTTCTGCTACACCTAAGCTGGGTAACATTCAGCACGATATTGCAGTTGCCAGAGTCGGTCGCTTTTGATTGTAGAGATAAATCTGTCGAGACGTAAATCGTAAGCAACGTGCTTACCGGAGCGTTGAAACGTGGCCACATGATCAGGCAGTCGAGACGGAAACTTAATTGTACGGGGAATATATAAACTGATTTAGGACTCATGTAGCAACATGTCTATAGCCTAATGATATGATACAAAGACACCAACATATCTGACATGTTGTAAGTCGGCAATGAGCGATCGATGTGCAGGCTGTTATCATCAGGAATAACATGTGTTCCCGAGTTGATATGACTGATTTATCCTCACATATTCCAACTCTCTATGTACCATTAATTTTAAATGTGTCAACACCTTCCTACGAAAGCGCTGATGAGATACATACTAGTAAGACGCAAAAAACTGCTATCTAATAGCATTCCTCGTAATAAATTGCTATAGTTGTTATAAATAAGCATTCTGTCAATTGACATTTGGCAGTCGCTTTATACTTAAAATGCATATGTAATGAGTATTCTTGTATTTGATAGCGGGTAACACGATCATGGTTAATCAGTGCATTGAGTTGTAGGTGATGTAAGGAAATATAAGTGCATGACATATACTTGGTTGAGAGTGAGGAGGAAAGTAGGCAATCCAATGTTTAGCTCACCGGTTTATTAAATCACGATGGTAAGGCAGCGATCGTACATGTACGTTGGATGCATGTATTAAAAGATGAATATTTATAGGTCAATCGCTTTGATCTCATCACTCTGTAGTTAATCTAAAATGGATAGATAACACTTACATGGTTTGTCAATATCAAGCAGATGGTTATTTTATATTAGACAAAGCATTACTGAGATAAAATCATGTAAAAGTGAAATCAATTGCTCGCATAGTACAAAATAATTAAAGATATTACATTGTTTTTGCATTCAATGAACATTGGACATTCAATTGATAACGGACATATGACGTCATGTGTGCTTAATAGCTTATAGCTAAAGAACCATTTTTACTATTCAAGCATTTACTACTAGCAGTCGCTTCTTCGTCGATTTTTGTGTGGAACCGTAAATTCGACCATTTTGTTTTACGGAACATGCACAAATAACCGCGTATTGCTTTTGTTATGAACTTCGTTTGCTACCATACCTTTATACATACAAACATTAAAACAAACATACATCCATACCTACATACATACATGCCTACATACATGCATGCATACATACATACATACACACACACATACATACATAATTACATACATCTATACATACATACATACATACATACATACATACATACATACATACATACACATACATACACACATACATACATACATACATACATACATACATACATACATACTACATACATATATACATACATACATACATACATACATACATACATACATACATACATACATACATACATACATACATACATATACATACATATACATACATACATACATACATACATACACATACATGCATACATACATACATACATATTTGCATACATACATACATACATACATACATACATATACATACATACATACATACAACATACATACATTATACATACATACATACATACATACATACATACATACATACATACATACACATACATATATACATACATACATACATACACATACATACATACATACATACATACATACATACATACATACATACATACATACATACATACATACATACATACATACATACATACATACATACATACACATACATACATACATACATACATACATACATACATACATACATACATACATACATACATACATACATACATACATACATACATACATACATACATACATACATACATACATACATACATACATACATACATACATACATACATACATACATACATACATACATACATACATACATACATACATACATACATACATACATACATACATATATGAATTTGTACTTTCATACATTTTAAAATGGCAGTCAATTGTTAGGTTAGCTATACGTCGATTTATACATGATAATACTACTTATCAAAAGTAAATGTCTAGAGATGAAAATTAAACGAGTCGAGTGGCGGATGGCGGTAGGTGGTGCATTCCGAAATCTTGTTGAGGCATTTTCAAAGGCGCTTGCACCATAGGAGGTTATAATTGAGGACTTGTTTGTCCATAGATCGAAGACACCTTGCAGGTTGTTTTTCATTTATCAGTTCTTATATTCTTGTAATGACCCGAAAGGTGAGTAGCAGTTTATTACCCGGGTTGCCAATGTAGGATGTGCATTATGTGTTGGATGCTGTACCCATGCTTTCCCTTAACAAACATACGTGATAAGGTATACGATAAGGTACGAATATACCCTATACGATGATATAAATGCATTGACACGCGCTGATATTTATAGACTGATATGCTCGATACTAATACTCAATGCTGCCCGCTCATACATGTGCTACGTCCAATCAGCATATGCGAAGTTGAACTAACCTTATGAACTATCGCGTTAGGGTACGAGGTGTATTTATTCGTATGTTTTACTGTATCCCTACCACCATTTCACTAAATTAATGCGACAAGCGCTAGAAAATGAAAAGAAACATGAATCTTTTATAGTCACACCGGATGCATTGCATAGAAATATGTCGTTGTAACCTGATTTTCGTTTCTGTTATCATGGAATTGTTATCTTGACCAAGCCGCTGATATTGAACTCAAACCTCTCCTGTCTTCATTCAAGTCGAACACATGTGACTTCTGTCCAGCTGGCAGTTGTACATGGATTAATGCGAGGTGGACGATGGCAATAAGAGCCGGTGTCTACACTTGTATCTCCATATCATCCGTTACCTACGCTGCACCACGTTGCTGCTTTAGCTGTGTTAAGCCTTGCTCTTGCATTCCATTATTTCCGTCCCCTAAATCCTACCAAGGCCCCATTTCTACCTTCTAATCTGTTTATAAGCGGGTTTTTATCAATGTTATATTGCAACTGACTGTTGTCAATTTGATGTTGGTTACCTTACGACGCATGACAAGAACAGTTGGTTGGCATCGCACGACGACAAATGTCTGTCTAAGCGAAACTGCGGCTTTACAAACTGCCCGTGGAGCATTTTTTAAAGGTTCCTCCGATTTCTGTCGTTGTTGCATCATCTTAATCGTTCTTTTATTGCCACGGTATAAATTTATTATGATTGTTTCATAAGACCATGACTATTCAATCCGGACAAAAGTGGAGACCTTCTTCTTGCACACTAGCGCGGGTCCCTTCCTAGCTTAGCAATGTCTTAAGTAGCACCAATGCCGTAGTCGCACATAGGAGACCCACACAAGCCTTACCACTTTATAACCCTGACATCCGTCTTCTATTGCCTGTGTGGATGCTCATTTGACTGTGTTGCTCTCAGTCTAGAATGTGACTGGACTTACCAAATACGCGCTCATGGACGTCTAATCCGGACCTGAAATCAGTCAACATGCATGGTTGATTACAAGGTCAATTTGATCATCGTGTTAATATTTCATTTAGTACATTCAATAGTACCAATTCTTATATTTTCTATATATTTAGTTATCCAAAACCTTTGCTGATGCTTCCTTAAGCGGCATACATTGGTTAAGGCTCTGTATGTTATGCATTCACTCATGCGCATTAGATATCAAAGTAGCACTTACTCGAAACCTGTACGTACCATGCGGATGTAAACGAAATTGTTTTGAGCCAATCATGCAAGCAATACACGTTGCAATTATATATCACTTGGGACCGGTACGCAACGGCGCAGGCGCACAAAGAATCAGCTAAGCAGAGCGGGTCGGGGATCACTTACACAAGCAATTTTAGACGAGTAAAATTTAGTTTTCCGGCGGATGACTCAAAATGTTTATTATTCTGATCGGACTTTCAAATAAATCACACATTTAAGTGCTTAAAGTAGATAAGTCTAAGTTTGTCTAGTGAATCAAAACATACGTATAGCATCATAGCATTGCACATCAATTGATTGGACGGAACAATACACCTCCATAGCCATAGTAACTGAGATTTTGACGTAAACAGTAATATGTTTTTATTGCTTGGTACTGCAAAATGCTTTCAATGTGAAACAATTAAAGACAATATTACAAGCCAGTCTGTTTGTCACAGCACAAATATTATCACCATGCTAGTGGTCGAAAATTCAGCCAGTTAGTTTGACAAGAACTGCATGGAAAAATTATTGAACATATGACCAAATTGACATGTTCAACAATGTTTGTTCAAGGTAGGTTGTCGTCTCATTGGGAAGTTAGAGTAGTGAAGCACGAGGTCCCGGGGATAATTATTAACAGTAAATGAGAGACGGAACAAGGGCAGAAGCAATGTGTTGAATTTTGGTAAAGCTGATTTTTGGTGTCGTTTCACAGTTTGCTTGCATCAGAGATCAGGTAAATCTCATTTCGTCTACGATGTTTTGAAGACTGGGTTTCCATTATCAGTGCCTGTTATCTTCCCGTTATGTCCTGTCAAGCTCTTGTTCTAGGGATATTTCGGAATAACCATCATGATCTTTTGTGATTACTAGCGCTTCATAACTGTTATGACATATTTCATGAGACGATAACAGGATATTTGGACATAGCAGCAAGCGCCTACAACGGGGATGTAATGTTTTGTCAATTACATCGATCGAAGCAGTTTTTAAACCTATGCAATGAATCATCGTGATGAACATTGCTTTAACCAATAAAGAATCATAAGGACGGTGATGTATGAGAAAGGTTGTGATGCTTTGACAGCCCCTCTTAAGTGTGATTTCCCTCTTGTCATGAACCCGTTGCCCTCTCCTTTATTTGCAAAAACACCCGCCAGTGTGATGTCACTGGTTTATATGTCGTAGCGCACGGGGTACAATATTATAGCTTGAGAAGTTAAACACACCGTTATAAATCGACCTACTCAAAGTACTGAATGAACTACATTAATGCATATTGTGTGGCTGCTGTGTATGTAAAATAAACGATTCCACGCATTTTACTGGTATGTAAATATACAAGGCACTCGTCCCCAGCAGTACATTTGGCACGACTGCTTTTTTTTAGTGTTGCCATACGAATATCGGGCAATTAAAGGTAAAAATTCTTTTTGATGCAGTGTCATACAGAATGTCACGTTATTATCAAATGGCCTCCAACTTTAATTTCACTCAATAACCTTATAGTTATCATACTTATATCACCCCAACCCACCCAACGACAGCGTTGACTCATAGCCACTATACAATTAACGTTTCCTTCATTGAACAGCTTATGAAAATACGAAGCGTTATGTCGCAGTAAGTTACTCGGAGTGCTGGGAGATTGAACATCGAAAATAACCAGCAATGATGGACTGGAAGAGACAATTTTTGCAGAAATATCATGACGAGACAACACCATCAGACACACTCTGGGCCATATATTAGTTTGGTTTAGTTCGAGATGATATACACAGAGATACACACCTCAGAACGCTAATGGGAATTATTCAAGCCACGCTTTTGGTTGGACCTCTGTGATGCTTTTTAAGAGCGGTTTCAGGGAAGAAACAAGGATAAGTAGTGATTGCAAAGGAGTCTGCTTTGTTTAGCGACTGCTATATTGTTGAAGGCTCTATATATTGCATGTTGTGCGCTATTGAACCAAACGTATATCTTGTGAATGCTTCCATTTGATAGATTTCGTGAACCATGTTAATGAATAAACACCCTTAACGCGCATTCATAACAGTCGAGAATGACACAAATAATCATCAATCCTGGCAATTGAAAAACAAATGGTCTTTGGCTTGCAAAACTTCTAATTACCAGTAAATATATATTGTGGATCAGTAATCGCTATTTACGCATTAGGTACAGACTGATACAAAGCAAGAGTGATAGTTAATGTGGTAGGTTTTGTGGCAAAGACATTATGAGACTATCGATATCTGGTACAAGATCCATAAATAAACGTACTCAGCTGTGTGTCAATTGTTCGGCCACAATCGCATGTATGTGAAATGAGCCGTTACGGTAAGTAATCGGCAGTCATCTTATTATACCAGATTTACTGGGAGATCCGCGGTCAAACGATTATTTCCGATGATTCTTTGCAACGCACTATAATGGCCCTTCATCCAAGAGAATTTTCATTTTGAAGTTTGATGTATAGCCGCCGAAATAAACCGGGATCGCCTAGCATAGATAACTCTGGTCATAGAGACAATGTTAAAGCTTTATGTAGCGCATGTTTGCTGTTTGACAAAGAGGGAGATATATAATGCTGAAACGGTGTTACTCATATTCCCGCCTTCTTTTGATGGATATCATGTTTAGCTGCGGTCATTCTTTCGTTTATTGAATTCAAATACATGGATTCGCAATCATGATTACAATGTGTTATAACAGTTACGACATCACATCAATAGGGTTATATACTTGTCCTCATAAAGAATACTGACGATTCGAAGCTGCTGCTGTCGCGACGAAAACAAAATCGCATTTATATTTTATATATTTATCCTGTGGCTGTCAAATCAGACAAATTATCCATAACCAACATGGTTGAGGGCTCAATGGTATCGCTTTGGACTTAATCACATCAGCGAGGGTTCACTACCTGGTGTTCGCAATGGCTTTGTGCCGAATCGCGATATCACATTAATGTTGAGAGCGACGTAGTCGAACAGTGTTTTATATCGTTTATGGCTTGACCCCAAGCCATCGGTTTAAAATTGACTTCGTCTATTGAGAACATGTTAGCTCCAATTCTTCGAAAGAATGACAATTCGATTCCACCCAAGTGACTGCCACGCACCTTTTGCTTGATTATACAAAAATCATCGAACATTCCAAATTGGTCTCCAAATATCACGAAATTGATCATGTAATGAATTTATTAGGATTATCATCACGACGTAACGCAATCTTCATTGATGACAGCCTATGCTTATAGCATTACCACATAGCAAGCGCCTTCAGATGTATGATGAATATATTTCTATCAAGGGTTCACAACATGTCGTCAAGCCTACCTCTCAAGGGATTAGTGAGGGCCAGTTAAAATGGCATCCGGTTGGTGTGCTGGTTGTGTCATCAAAGAAACGTCATGCCTGGTGCTTGTAAGTGCGTGAGACGTGACAAATAACGTTGGGGCGGTAATGCAATTGTTAAGGGAGCAATCAAAAGAGCGTGTTATATAATGGCGACTCAGGTCTCCCCTGGGGTAGCTAGTTTTGTACCAGTGGTTGACATCATTGGTCATAGAGTTGCAATAATGGAAATTATTTAGATGCTTGAAATCCCTGAATAGGTCTTTTATTTTCTTTTGGCGGATTGATAATTCGAGATTTTGATTACAAGTGCTTATTTTAACTTAATTCAGCCGCCACCGGCAAGTTCCACTGCCAGGACGACGTTGATTTAACCCGCTATGTTAATACCTTTTGGTATCTATGGTGCAATGTACTATGATACCCATACCCGCATGACGCTCAATGGCTACTTAAGCAATTGCTAAAATATATTATTGTACATGATATAAACAACTCGTATACCTTGTTATTGAAGGGTACAATATTAAAGCTGTGACGCCATAACTGATAGACCACCTTGCAGATGTAAACCCCGTTGTGGTTGTTATGCACAGTGACTGACAAATGGCCAGACAAAGCTACTTGAGCTTTTGGAGAGAGATTGGACATCGGTGTGCTGATTATGTGGAGTTGTAACTCGTTTATCACTCTAATTAGCGGGTCTTGTACATCTCTAGCTGGACAAAAATAGCTGTCAACGTAATAAATTACACTCTTTGGGCTTGTTTTGTGATTCTATAGCAACGCGCCAATCCATGAATTACTAGCCGGATGCATCATGCTGAATCCCTCACTCGAAATCACCCATGCACAATACATGGAGTTAGATAACGTACAAAGTTTCCTGATTAACGTTACGACAATCTCTATATGGCTGTCGGTATTGCCAGCGTGTTTTATTTCTTGTCAAACGACCCCACTTGAATTGTTATCTGGTTTAAATTTGTAATGACCAAATTCAATGGCTAGGACGTTTATTCGATAGCTTGTGGCAGATTCCTGTTCTTCATTCATTGACAGACAAAAGTAAGATTACATCTGATACTTTCTACAGCAAATGGTTTGATTAGGATCAGCCGTGGTTTACACGAAAGGCCTCCGTAACTGCCCAGATCGATATGCACTCTATATGTTGTGATGCAGTTTGGTTGCTATTCAGAACCTACAATTTTTGTTTAAAGTGCAAAGCAAACATGACCATTGATTGTCACAAATTATCACTTACGCAATTCTAAATGTACGAAATTAAAGTTAGATCTACAATGCGAGACCAGTAGCTCAGAACCCGTTTATGTTATTGTCGTGGAAAAGGTGGCAAATGAATTATCTTAAAATATTCTCATGTGGTTCAATACTGTTTAGTACCTACCTGTCAAATGCAGCCAGTGTTAAGGTGTGCAGTTTGACTGATCCCTCTTCTAGTATACAGTTCAGCAAGACCGCTCGTGTATTATGCGGACCAAGTTAAGCATCACTGGCATTCGCACTTTGCTGTCCCTTTTAGGTTGCTTGACCAAGGTAATGTTTCATAATACAATGGCATTGAATATATTCGTTTACATTTTTTGGGCGTTGTATTAAATATTCTCTTACCAGCTTATTATGATGCAACTCTTCGTGACTCTCATCAGCACTTAATTAGTTCGGTGTCTGCAACAGATATCACAACATACACCATACTCCATATATTTGTCATGCAATCGTCTTATGTATCATTGCAATTCAATATGTCATAGCTGGTAGAAATATCATTAGACAGAATTTATGGAGCAAACATAGCTTGATACATAAGGGAATTATTATCAATTAGAAGCATCTTGAGATTCGAATTCAGGTAATTAAATAATCTTACTATGGTATGATCCTCAGATGCCACTACGCTGCATAAATATATATTATTAATGATTTAATTACATGCTAGTATTAATGGTGTCACATATGTACGAGCGAAAGCAAGATAAATGCCACTTATAAATAGAATGACCTTGGAAAGATAATGTAATCGGTGATGTTTTTCTATTGTATCTCTCGATGCGAAGTGTAAAGCTTCAAGGCGCACACTAACGCAAGCCTTTGACATAAATCTGAAGGAAATTACCCCACGTACATACTTACAGGCTTACCCTTTAGTTCTTCTATTCTAGAGGGAGGGTACTTTCATTTAGTGCGAACAAACAACCGCTAAAGCATAGCTGTGAGCATTGTTTTAACATTTCATATCATCCGATGTTACCTTTATATCACCGTTGCTTATGTAACCATAGGTCTGACGCACAAAAGCATATTTAGGTATGTGCCTAATGCTGAATAAATCTACATCATTGTAGCAGAACACGTCCTCCAAATAATTCCCATTGCTAGTTCAGCAAACAGTACACACGCCTAGTGAAAATAAAGGAAAGTGACAGTTAATTTCCCTGACAGGATAATTTTGTTCTCACACCAGCAAGCATACGTGCTGTGTGGGCTTACTAACAGCCGATATATATTACCCATATCGTTCATCGCACCATTCAGATACTATGTCAAACTGAAAGTATCGATTGTAATGCTACAGTTCAAGGTTATTTGTTCTTCGTATTATGCAAGCAGCATATTGTCAATGCAAAGTAGAAGCCAACAACGCGAGTTGCTCTGCATTTTCGAATTTCCTTACATTTCCTTATAGAACGAAAAACGAGATGCATCTATTGTCAGTAAATGCCTGTTATGGATACTAGTTTGTTCAGACGCAGTTTCGGTGCGTTTGTGCAAAGAAGCATTTATTATTGAGTACCTATGGTTTTACATGCGACGCGAATAGATATTGAGCTAAGTGTGTTTAAGCTAAAACCTCTGATCCAAGATCCATTACATGTCAAGCTGTGTCATGCTTAGCGTCTCTGTTATAGCTCGAATGGAGAATACGTGGTCTTG
The DNA here is from genome assembly GCA_034190875.2 of Urechis unicinctus. NCBI lineage: Eukaryota > Metazoa > Annelida > Polychaeta > Xenopneusta > Urechidae > Urechis > Urechis unicinctus. The sequence continues at coordinate 52,282,690 of CM067350.1, read as the reverse complement.
GGACTCTTCTGGCAGTCATTTCAATAGAAGTGATATTTTTAGAGGGCTGCAGTCATGCGTATATCCTCTATGATTTACCATAGAGACATACCATGTATCGAACTGGCACAAAGGTATTTCTTACATTTTAATAGATTTTATATGATATGTGGTTGAGGTACTATCAGATCCTTATCCTCGTTTTCACTGGCCAAAAGGCGGCGATTGCGGTATAAACAGGTCGCGGACTGACCGCAGAACGAAGTACGTACCTCGATCGAGGTACGTACCTCGTTCCCAGTACGGCGCACCTCGATTGAGGTACGCATGATAGTCGTGCCACCGCCCTCTGCTGTTTTGCATTTTATGACATTATTTTCTGAAATGTGATTGGCTTTGAACGATTTAATTATGCAAATATATTATGGCCTACATTTGAAACCATGAACGCAGAAAATCTGTTGTTGTGGGCGATATTGGGCCTTCACAAGAAGAGTTTTCACTTCCATTATTCGACAGCGACTTCAAGTTTTTCTGCGTTCATGGTTTAAATTTTGTACACACATCAACATGGCAGAGGTAAGGTCTATGTTTTCTAATTTACAAGTATATCATCTAATGATACATTATATGTTATTCAAAATTCTATGGCATATTAATGAGCTATCGCTAATAAATAACACCACTGTTGAATGATTTTTCTGAAACAATGGCGTAGTGATGCGATCGTACTTAAATCGAAGTACGGTGTGCTTCCTTTTGAATTGGTGCCATATTCTGATAGTAGATCGTATACAGATAAAAGAATGACACGTATGAATCATACGACCGAATCGCAAGTTATAAGATAATTTGTTTTGGAATTTGTCGTGCACGGCTTGAAGTGATAATGTCAATATTTCAAACCGAATATGATTTAGTCTATTAGTAGAGGGTGATATAAAACAATCTCACAGGAATTGCTGGTTTGTGTTGTGTACTTAAACATAGATTATAATATTTAATGTTATGTATTTGACTAGCCAGTATCTAATTTACTTTTGGTTTTTTTTCAGAATGGAACAGCTATGGGCCAAGCCATATTCAAGACGGTGTTCTTCTGAAAGCCTTCAATCACAATGAGGATGTTTGGAAACTGGAAACCTGAAATTAAAATTTCCAACCTGAAATTAAAATTTCCAAGTGGTGTCAAAGAAAAACAGAATCTGTCCATTACACAAAAACTGCTCCTAAGTTCTGTCAATCATGCATTGATGAAGTTAGTGATAAGTCCATGGAGCCGCCTTCCAAGCCGCTGAAAGTTGGTTACAGCTCTCTCAATGAAGAAGCTATTCCTGTGAGGGGTGTACCAGGTCTTGCCTGTTCTCGTCTATATACTCAACCAGAATATTGCCCTCACATCGCTGAACAAGTTCATAAGACTTTGTGCATATTATCCTCTTCCTCTCGTTTCCGCGGCATTCATCAGCTATGTATGCAATATGTATTTAACCTGTGTGGTGTTTCCACTTGGGATCTCTGAAAGTTTAAGTAATTTTTTCCAATATATTCCATTCCAAACAACAGAGACAGAGAGAATATTTTATTCTGGATTCCATTTTCATGAAAACATAGGTTGAATTTGTCGAATTTGTAAACGTTATCGCATAAGTCCTTATCTTTTCTCTTTAGAAGGGAAGAGGCTGCCCCAATTAAATCCCGCGCGGATATGGTCAGGTAACCAGCACTTCTTTGTCTTTTTCAATTAGATTTCAACGAGATCATATCAATTTGCACTCCCATTCCCCCCCCCACTTCCGTTTTCAATGCCATCCCACCTTTTGTACATGCTTTCCTCTAGTTTTGTCATTCAACACTCACTGTTGTAATATGTATGTCTGTACATGTATAGGTATATCAATTAATCCTATCTGTGTCATGACCTATTTAAGTAGCTTTATCATGCGTTGTGTAACCTATCCTAGACATATCATAGTTTTATATCTCACTTATTGCATCAACATCATACATATACCTTTAGCTGTCAAACAGTCATAACATTTCTATAGTTGTTATCATTATCTGCCTCATTGTAATACTGGTAATTGATTGTACCTGCACTCGGGATTACTCGGTTTCCTATTATGTAATAACAAATATTGTATGTATGTGATTTTGGACACAATTTGCTACTTGAGAATTATTTCTAAAATAAAATTAACTCAAACATTGCTGTTACTCCACTTCTTATCAAAATATGGATCTGCATGATATATTGCATGTGATTAAAGGCATATGATTTGGCTGATAGAAACTCAATTATTAGCAGCATGTAGAATAAACACCATCATGAAGTTTACCGATAAGGAATGATCTTATGACTACTGTCCACATTGCTATGGAAGTAATTGTAATAAAGCATAGTCAATATCAATACAACATGATCGCTGACCCTGTGATTTTGTGAACATTCCATTCCATATCTGGTAAACCTTAAGTATTCTAAAATGATAATGTTCATTACATATGTAATGATGCTCATTTCCATCTGTTAAGCCTTAAATAATAACCTAACATCCAATTAAAACAAGTTTTCAAAAACACAAACAGAACAGGTCAACAAAAGTATGAAAACTTACTGTTGTGGTGTTTTTGGGGGCATTCTGTTCAATATCAAACACCTGGCTGCTTTGTTATTCTATTTGAGAAGACCATTCATTTTTGAACACAACTGAATGCGTATATGAACACTCTCAATCAGACCCGGGTAGACAACAAGCGAAGTTTGAAACCACCATGGTGCGGCGTACTTCGATTGTAGTACAAAAATATCAGGTGTGCAAATGGATTGACATGGGGTGTGATGTTATCATCCATAAGTCACAAATATGCCATACAATTTTCACTAAACTGTATTTCATATAATCTAGACAAACTATGCTCCGCAAAAAGTAAGTTTTTTACTTTGCCAGACTGATTCAAAAAGGATTTTTGCCTCATCAATCGTCGGAAAAGACACGCGATGGCCGCCGAACTAAAGTTTGAAAACGCGTAGAAAAGCCTTCTCGTACATGGGCAACGCTATATGGTCCAAATTTCGAGGCTGTGACTACTAAGAGGGTTTCCACGATTTAACCCAACCAAATCTCAGTAAATAATGTCACAATTTGAAAAACAGTTGAGAAAATTAATGTTTATGTATGCATACTTCAAACCAAGTACGCCGTACTAGGAACGAGGTACGTACCTCGATCGAGGTACGTACTTCCTTCTGCGGTCGTCTTTGACCTGATAAACGGATCAACAATCCAATGATAACGCCACCTTGTAGTGATGTAGCACTTGCCTCATGAAAATGGTTGCCGCACAGATGGTCTGTGTGTGGCCCATTTATAGCAGCTACATGCTCTATCGACGGATCCCAACCTCCGTACCGACGCAAAATCTCATCATTGCTGAAAGCGACGTAAACTCCTAGTGAGGAACTACTGCATTATTCATGTAAAAGGCATTCGTAACTAACATTATGATCACTGCATAACAAGCTTAGTTGGTGACACCCCATGCCGAACGCATGCACCAACGCATGCACCTTCAAGTATGTTGATGAACTATCTCCTATCAGGGTTTCAATGGAACTACATAGTGGTGACAGTTATAGACAGTTGCATTAGCATTTAGTTTACGCGCAACTTACATATTTATGACTGCAACTTAGTTTGTAATAGAGAGCAGGGATGAGATAAAATGTGTATTATACAATTGGAGTTTAAAGAGCTCCAGTTTTACGCTGAAACATTGATCTGCAAACAGTGTGCAGGTGACAAAAGCACCGAGACCTGTGTAACATAGATCTGTCGAGCCATTGCATTGCATTGATTGAAGTGTGCGAGTTCAAAATTATTGACTTTAGTGCAGTAGTTCGTGGTGCATTTTAAGCAGCGTTCTCCATCATGTAAACCTCAGTTTTGTACAAATAATTGACATCATTGCCTGTCTATCAAGTGCATCAATCATAAAAGCCGATTCAGTCCATCATGAAAATATGGAAAAATCAATGGGGGCCATTTTGATTGCACACGTTATTTTGACCAGCTTTGTGTAACTATTGGGGCCAATAGCATAGAAGTGCAATGTATAAAATGTCTTGTGTTTTCCGGTCTAAGAGATATTGTTTGGTAGGTCAACAGTCCAATTGAGTTCATATGCGGGATGGGTAAATGTAATGTGGCTTATGTGGGGAGATGGACAAATATGGTCCAAGGACTCTAACGAAAAGTAAGTGAGGGAATAAAACATGGTTTACATACAACAGTAAATGTTTGCCTTATAATAACGAGTATGTTGTGTTGAACTACTAATTTTGTATTCTATTCACAAATACAATGACCACAGACTATTCAGATATCACAGGTCGTACAGCCGTTTGATATACTCAGAAGGCCACTTCTCCAAAACTTCCTTTTCATGATAGCATGACTTGAACAAAACTACCAACGCGATTTCGTTGCCGTCAATGACACCTATACTCTTGTGGGGTGTAAGTCATTTGCAAAATCGATCGGCTAGTACCTGAGCATAATATGCGTTACTTATCGTGCATTCGTAAACGCCCGGTTCCTCCCTGCCGTGACCTATTGTGGCCTCCATATTGTATTTGCAGACTTAAATGGTCTGAAAAGCAATCATCATCAATCAATTAGACAAATTATGCATGGGATAGTTCATCAACCTATTGTTATTACGTCGATGTTACTTCGAATTGCTGAAATTAGATTGTGTTTAGATTCTTAACAAAAAAACAGTCTTGATTTTGTTTTGGAAGTGATTATGTAAAACACAAACTTTTAAGTGATGCTTGAACCCTAACGATGGCGTATGCGTAGGGTATCACCAGCGGAGTTATCTAGCTAACATCCGAGACGTCCATGTAAAAGAAATATATATGTAGAGGATATATATAGATATATATATATATAGAGAGATATAGATAGAGAGATATAGAGATCTATCTGATATTCTATAGAGATAGAGATAGAGAGATCTAGAGGGATTGCGTTGATCGTATTCTATCTCTACAATCAGTCTCTGATTCGATAGACAGAATAGATAGAGGAGAGATATCTCTCTATATATAGATCTCCTATATATATATCTCCTATCTCTATCTATATCTATCTCTATATATCTATATATCTATATATCTATATATCTATATCTATATATCTCTATATAGATCTATATATATCTATATATCTACATATATATATATATACCCGTGTATATACTGCCGTACGGTTCGAATCGCCTAAGCGTCAACGACCTATGCGTACAGATTAGTCACTCAGATGACACTACAACACTGCAACAAGCCCTAAAGGCATGAGTGAAAATATAACGATAACTACGTTGTTATGTAGATCTGTTTCTTCTCTATCGGCAGCCGAAAACACAGGCTTTGTTGCATGACGTTACTGGTGTTATCTGATTAAAGACGGGACTGGTTGTTCGATATATGAGTCTCACTCTATCTACAAAGGCAACAATTGAACACTATCAGCTATATACATCAATGAACAACTTAGAATCGAATAGAATACCTATTTAACTATCTGCCTAACGCAATAGTACATGGACCACAATATATAAATTAACCAGTCTTGGTAACTTTCGATATTATCTAACCAACACAGTGAACTATTGTGTCAATCATGTAATACTATCAACTGTTAGGCAATTATAACTTTGAATTAATGGACGAGCAAACAAACCTCCTTGTGCGTATTTAGTTCTATGTAGGAAAATCAAATCGCCATTCAGATCAGGTGTGCCATAAGGGCTATATAAATGGTCTATTTGCGAACGACGGATAATTCATGTTTGGACAGTCAGAGTCTGTACAGAAAAAAACAATAACAAGAGAGGACAATCTATTTTGTCTCCACTCTCTTCCATAGTTGTAAATTCTCTCTGATATTCAAACCTCCTTGTGCGTATTTGCTTAAGTTCTATGTAGGAAAATAAAATCGCCATTCAGATCAGGTGTGCCATAAGGGCTATTTAAATTCCACAATATATAAATGGTCTGCAGTGCGAAAACGACGGATAATTATACCATGGTCATGTTTGGACAGTCAGAGTCTGTACAGAAAAAAACAATAACAAGAGAGGACAATCAGTTGTCTCCACTCCTTATCCACTTTTGCGTAGTCGTATTTTTCTACAATCAGTTCTGAAACGCAGCAACAACAACATATCATATATACACAATGTGATAAAATATATATATATATATATATATATATATATATATATATATATATATATATATATGCATATATAGAGATATATAGATAGAGAGTATGTTTATAGATACATATATATATTTTAGATACTACAGAGAGAGGGAGAGATGGAGAGAGAAAGAAAGAGAGAGATACAGAGGATTAGAGAGAGATACAGATCTCATGGAGGGAAAGAGAGATAGATAGAGATATATATGGAGATGTCTATGTAGGGAGATATAGCTATATATATCTCTCTCTAGGGATCTATATATATTCATGTCTAGCCGTAGTGTATATATTTCAAAGACGTGAGCATCTGGCCTTAGTAAAGATAGATCATAGTAGATAATCACTTATAGCCGCAGTGTGTTTCAAAGACTGAGCATGGCAAATATAAATCATATATTGTAGGTGCACATTACATTACAAACGGACTGCATCTGCCGTCTGCTAATAAATGGTCGTTGTTGCCTTGGCGTCTTTACTGCCCACAACATACGACGCTTTATGTAAACAATAAATATATATTATGGAGATATAAAAACTTATTTAAATCCCCGTGCCTATATTGTAGGTAAATGTGAGATAAATGTCCTTGTCCGACCTTACAGAGGTTTTGTGTGTACTCTTGTGCTGAGACCTTATTCGCGCAATTCGAATTTAATTGAAAAATGCGTTTCATGATTAATAATTTTGCGGAAAAGCATAATATATTGATAAAGCTATATTTATCACGCAGATGTAATTCCAGGGTTTATGTTCGTTGTCTGGTAGGCAATGCAATATTGAAACTTTCTGTAATATTAAAGACGTCTAAATCGTAGGAAGTGCAAGCAGGCACAGTATTGTGCTGTTGTGTAATACTTAATAATGCCAAATAAAACACAAAGTGAAGTTAGGTAGATTTCGGTACCAAATACAGCTGTGGTATCGGCTTGCGCATACCCTGGGGCATACAACATAGGTAATAGACTCTTATTACACAAATCGTACCAGCTTAGTCAATTGGTTAAAATAATAACGCATTCTGGCCCTTTGAGTCAATGGTGTGGCATTGGACGATTTATGGGTTTGACACCACGCTGCTTGAAGCCAAAACGAGGACTACAGCTCCGATGCGCTGTTATACCATCCCTATCATTCCCAACTTTTAACAGGACCCAGTTTATAAAGGCAGTGGGTAAAAACTAATATCCATCTATTTTCGCACATCAATTTTTTTTAGATTGCGTCCCATAACCGTTGACTGCATGGCTGATAAGGGAAGAGATCGTTCACCTGTAGTTTACACATAATATGAATATTTAATTGTAAATTGCCATCTGGTATACCATACATCATTGTTAATATGCAACGGACATAACCTTGACGCAAGGCACACATTTTCTGTGTGCTACTATTTTGGCCTTTTAAGCGTATTTCTGGTTACAACGTCTAAATGTAACCCTCCACATGGATATATAGTGGTGGCAAGAAGACCATAGTGAAATGTTATAGGCTTACAGTGTTTCAAAAAAGCGAAATTGCAACTTTTGTGTACGCCTGAAGTCAACGTTATCAAAAAATTTCTGTCAAGCAGCGCACCATTTCCCCTCTACAGCCGACCAGGCGCGACTACCAGTAACATAATCTCTCATGTCCACAAGGTGGTCGAGAAGTCTTTCGCGAAGCATGGGCCTGGAAATGGATGAATTTATCAAATAACTTAAAGCCGCTCTCAGTGACACTGCGGTCATTGAGACTTTAAAGTCCACAATTTGTGATCCATTGCACAAGGAAATCACTACGCTGAAAGAAATGTTAAAGAGAAAAGACGACAATATTGAACGACTAGTAAAAACGGGTGTTCGGTCTTGAAACTCAAGCCGACACGCTTGAACAGTATACTCGCAGGAACGGTCTAATGATTTACGGCATTCCTGAACATAAACATGAGGACTGAAGTGAAGAGATAATAAAACTTGTGAATAAGGATCTCAATATGTCTCCACCAATCACAACATCGGACATCGACAGGGTGCACCGAGTCGGCATACCGCCGACAGAAAGCAGACCTGGACCCCGTCCTGTCATACTGAAACTGGCGACATACAGAATACGTGAGAAAATCCACAAAAAGCGGACCAGCCTAAGGCATTGTTCCACGCCGATCTTTACTAACGAGGATTTAACCAAAACACGCTCCGAAATACTTTGGAACGTAAGACAGCTGAAAAAGAACGGAAAAGTAGCCGACACTCGGACACATGATGGAAAAGTACTCGTGAAAGATCTGAAAACGAAAATCCTCCATATACGCGTGATGACAGATCTCGAGAAACTGTGAAATAACGTTGTACGATACCGCCTTTATGTAAGTCTCATCACCATTCTTTATATCCATTTATCGCATGGCACCCTACTCTCAGCCAATCAGAGCTCGAGAAAAAGGTCGGTCTATTTCCCATATCACCTCAAACGCACAGTTTGTCTTGCGATAACTGCAACCGTGTCGATATATCACCGTGAAACAACTTCACTTGAGATGGTACCTCACAGACAACCGCTGCTCTAGCATGGTAACACAACGGAGGTTCTTAATATCACGCACACTTCACAAGTCTTAAAACGAAGGTTTTCTCAAGAGTCATTTGCTTGCCAGCCGCTGATCTGGTTGCGTTTCGCTCATCGGGAAGTCACGGTATTATCCCATCTCCCCGGAATCATGCTGAGGCGCGAAATTGTAACACCTGCCGAGCTGTGTCTACTGCGCTACAGTGTTGCTAACATCGAACAACGGCGAAGTCGGCGGAGCTCTGATTATCAGAGTTAAGAAATTTCTGCAAGTCTCACACTACAAATTATCGAAGCATAGCGTCGAAAAAAGATAAATCTCCGAGATCTCCTATAATTGAAACCATCATGACAGGCAGCTGAGACCGAATGGGGGATTAAGGGACTACCTCTCATATTGACAGGTACCAGGCAGATGCCTTACATAACATAGGTTCACGCTAATTATCATTATTAGGAGACAGCGTCGTGCGTGATTATCGCGTGTAGGTGCCATCGGGATAGGTATGTTATCGCATGGTCACGCGGATGATATGGGGAAAGACACTCGGACGCTCCGACCATGCAATAACTAACACATATTGTGTACTATATACACTAGCACTACCATTTTGTACACTAATTGAATCAACTATAAGATCACATTTGTGTAACATATGTAACAAACGCGTGCACATTCATTCCGTTTATCTAAAATGTTCCATATGTTGTCGGCTTACTCATTTAAGTTATCTGTCACAAGTATATAGAAATGATTCACTATACACCTCCAGAGAATGCAACAATTGGTTTTGTGTTAACTGTGTGCAATGTATATTCCCATTTAATCATTTTAATGATGATAGAGACTTTATGGATGCTATTAATGATATTGTGGAATGTGGACCACATAACATTTGCAAATGTGGAGGGCATGATTTTGAATGTACATGAACTTAATGATACTGAACAAGAAAATCCGCTGTCCGCTTTTGATCAAGAAATCAAAAAGACTATGCCGTAGCAAACTGTAATTATTATGTAAAAGAAAAATTAAACGCACTTTGTAAAGCTTCTCAAGTTAACTCTGACATGTTATCACTTATGCACGTGAATATTCGCAGTGCTAAAAAATACTATGCCAATCTTGATGCCTATATTAATTCTTGGAAATACTCATTTGACATTGATGCAATCACTGAAACATGGCTGATAGATATAACAGTTGGCAATTTTAGTCCAGCCAGCTACAATACAGTCAATTATTATAGAACAAATAAACCAGGTGTTTGGGTGTCTCTCCTGATTAATGATCATTTACATTATCATAATAAGATGACCTCTCGATCTGCAACTGTACCATTGAATGTGTTTTCGCTGAAGTTCCTAAATGTACGTCTCTCCAATCTCACAATAATCGTAAGAATGTAATCATTGGTGCAGTCTATCGACCACCGAACACTTCAATCAGTGACGTCATAGATTATGTATCTGATATAATGTCTACTATAAAGCATGAAAACAAAATCTACTATTTAATGGGCGATGTAAACATTAACATTACTTAATGTAGATAGCCATGTCGCTACAGCAGAATTCCTTGAAATGATGTATTTTTTCCGTTTAACCCCACTCATTACCAAACCCGAGAGAGTAACAAATCGTTCCGCCACACTGATAGGCAATATTTTTACCAATTTTCAACAACAGCATGATTATATATCCGGTATTTTGTGTACAGATGTTAGTGACCATTTTCCAGTGTTCTGTATCGACCACAGCATTAAAACTAATACTGAATGTGACAAATTTTCCTACAGACATATCTAGGCCCGAAAAGTAGATAAATTCTGAGCAGAAAAATTGAATGGAAGGATGTTTTAGACACCAATGACGCACAGGAGTCATACACAAGGTTTTATTGTACTCTTAAAGATCCATACGATGCTTGCTTCCCAAACTATCAAAATCGAAATATAAACATAGATATAAATGGCTAACATCAGGACTTAAACAATCCATCAAAGTAAAAAATAAATTGTACGTAAAAAGCATCAAATACCCCACACTGACCAAACAAACTCAATACAAACGCTTCAAATGTAAATTGCGTTCACTAATGAAAACAAGTGAACAAAACTACTATAAAAATGCCTTTTATAAAAACAAAAGTAACATGAGGAAGTCGTGGTAGTTGATTAAAAATGACCTAAATAAGAAAAAACACACCCAACTATCAGAAGAAAGAATCATAATTGATGGTAAAACTACCACTGATAAAAATTTAATTGCAAACAAAATATAGGACCTACCCTTGAAAAACAGATCCCTGCATATAATGCAGATGTTCTTACATATTTAAAGTATACGAATGCTGACTTTATATTTATTAGAAACACAGATGAAATAGAGGTAACTAATATAGTAAAATCCCTGAAACACTCGAAGTCCAGGTTGGGATGACATATCTCCAACCATAATAAAAGCACTTTAACACACATTATAAAAACCTTAGTTTACACGCTTAACATGTCACTTATAAGTGGAATTACTCCAAAAGAACTAAAAATCGCTGGAGTTATACCAATATTTAAAAATGGCAACTCCTCTCAGATTAGTAATTATAGACCAATATCAGTTCTTCCGTGTATTTCTAAAATACTAACAACTCATGCATACTCGACTTACTGAATATATATGTAAGCACGATATATTATATAAGCATCAATTCGGTTTTCGAAAGAAACACAGTACCACTCAAGCTATAAGGTACTTAGTTGATAAAATTATTAATGCTCACGCAGAACACAAATATGTTTTGGGGATTTTCATTGGTCTAAGTAAAGCGTTCGACACCATCAATCACCGTATTCTTATAAGAAAATTGGAACACTACGGCATTAGAGGCATCGCATTAGAGTGGATAAAAAATTATTTGCTCGAAAGATACCAATATGTTAGTTACAACGGTGTTCACTCTGAACGAGGGCGTATTACTTGTGGCGTTCCACAAGGCTCAATCTTGGGGCCACTCTTGTTTTTAATCTATGTCAACGACATTGTTAATGTTTCGAACTGTATGCATCCTATACTGTATGCAGATAACACTAATATGTTTTTAACTGGCAATAACATTGATGATATGATAAACTGTGCAAATGTGGAGCTTACGAATTTAGTTCTCTGGCTGAATGCCAATAAGCTTTCGTTGAATGTCAACAAACACATTACTTGATATTCGCACCTGGGCGCTATAGCCCAACACCAACTCAACCACTGTATATCAATAATCAGGTTATAAGGAGAGAGAACTCGACAACATTTTTAGGAGTCAAGTTAGATAACAAATTGACATGGCAGTCTCACATTCAACATATTAAACTGAAAATCGCTAAAAAAATCGGCTTACTTTGTAAGGCATAAAATATTTTTAGAACAAGAACCTTAAATACTCTGTATTATTCGTTTATATACCCATACATAATATATTGTCTAAAAGTTTGGGTACAGACTAGACATTTTATTGTACCTTTATGTAAATAACAAGTTGCCTATAATAGCGTGCGCTCGATAGGCGTGAATGTCTGGAACGCAAATTGCATGAAGTTTAATGTAAATTGCTCATTGCATTCATTTGAAAAAAGTTCTACGAATTCATTTTCTTGCCAAGTACATTGTATGAAGTATGATCTCCTGGCACATGGTTTTGTTTTATTTTCTCAGTACTATACCCATAAGTGTATGATCAATTATTCTTGATTTGGTTCATGTTCTTCTCTTAAATGCAATTTATTCTTTTGAACTTGACACGAGCACTCATAGATCTCATGATGTCTCGTCCTCATTGTCACCAACAAACTTTGTATATCTTACTCGAATTTATATTTATAATGTTTGATATGTTGTTGTTGTTGACAAATAAATCATTCATTCAATTTACCATTGTATGGCCGAGCTAAACAGGTAAAAAGCACTAACGAGTAGAAGCCTAGATCTCTTCTCCATTCTATCCCAACTGTTCTTGCCTAAGTGTGTGTGCGATATGTCTGCATAGACGCTTCGTCTCGGCTCAGTTTCGGCACATACAACCGACTAAATTTGTTGCACGGCTTTAATACTGCCTGACATGTCTACATCATGCTGAAGGCGATGTTGTCGCATCTTGTAGGAATAAATCCATCAGTTAGCATATCGCTAGAAGCCGAGCTTATTCAATCCCGGTATAGTATATTCTTGTTGTGAACTTTTCAATTGAAGCATTACATCTTGATAGGAAAACCCTTTAAGGAAATAATCCTTCAATTGGCATAAATGCTAATTGTATAGTTATATATATATATCTGATCAATTCATAACTACTTTTTATATATATATATATATAACCTGTGGGCATGGATTCAAAATATTGTATTATTGCTATTTCACCCATGTCTAAGCAAAGGCACAATAAGTCGCTGTCAACAAATATTGATACAAAACCTTCAAAGGGAGTCAGGGCACTTCTTTCCTCTGGCGTACACGATGATCAGCTGTGTAGTGCCTCAAGAAAACACATCTGGTGAATGCCTGTTTTGTTGACATATGTAGGACTACAACCAATTATGATAAAAATCTGTCGAATAATGGGTTCTTCTTGACGTTGTTATTCCAAGCAAATGATATCTACTCGTATAATTTTCCCCAAAATATTAGGGACAGAATAGGACTAAAACGACGTATCATGACGGGCCTCAACATTGATTTGCCTTCGAAGTAGATGCGACATGATGTGAAACTATTGTGGTTTATCTGCATTGCATAACGACGCTGATATCTAAATGAAGTTTACACTGAACCTCACCCTCAACCCCACTACTTCCGCCCCGAGTAAACAACATTCAATAAATTTGAATGAGCCACCCCCTGCTCTGCTTACAATCAGACAGTTTCAAATAAAATACCCGAACATTCAATGTACTCCTCTGTCTCGCACTTGATAATGTCACATATTTTTTCTGAAAAGAAATAAGTTGGCAGATAAGCGCAGCTGACTGTGGAAATTGCGACGCGTTACGTAATTAGTTCCACAATGGTATCCATTGCGCGGGTTATTAGACGTTGTTGACGTCACGACGCCTTAGGTGATTTTGGCCTCGGGGTCCTTCTCGGATCTCCTCTTGAGATTGATTATACCGAAAGCATTCTTGGAAAATTGCTTATTCATTGACATTTCCTACATCCAGCCCATTCCTTATCCATACTTTCATTTCTTTGCTGTTCATCCACTGGCTGCTTTATTCTCTCCGAGGGCATCTAAATAATTATTTCTTGTCATGATATGTTTAAATCACATCATTATAAAATATTGTATTACAAAGAATGTATAGTTCGTAATGTGATAGATTTTAGCATTGTACATAAGGCTTCTCTGTCAATTATATGTCAACATGCCTATCATTTGCAGCGAGCTCAATATATATTTATCGGTCAATGAGGCTAGTATCATTCTCTTACTACGTTTATGTCTTTACTATGTAACCCACCTGATTGTACATTTTACTGCACCTCCACGGATTATCTTCAGAAAGTGCGGTAGTTTCGATAGCTACCCACACACTAGTTGTGTTCTTGAATGTATAAGGCAAACATAAGCACCTAATGTGCGCTTGTTTAAACATCTTGCCACACTCGAGTTGTGTGTCTGTTTTGCATTATTTTCACGTTTAAAGCTATTGTGTGTCTGTTTTGTATACACAATTCACACAATATTCACATCCTGTTAGCGGCTTATGGGGTTTATTCGAATACGATGGGGGAGGGGCACTGTAAAGCTTAACGGTTGAATACGTAAACAAGCTTTATATAGAGCAAATGACGCCATGAAACAATTCACCATGTACCACATATATATATATAATATTCCATATTCACCTTGCTTAAATATAATATTAAATAAGAAAGGCCAAATATGGTATAGTAGACTATATGCCTTCCTCTGCGCTTTGAGCAAATAGAATCATCGGCAAGCGAGTCAATTCATATGTTGACATCTGACTAGAGTTCTACGACGCATATGCAAAATTATAGCTTACCATACCTTGAAAAATATTACAGAGACTAAAAGGCCAATCTAAAGGGGTTCTAGACTCTGCAGCTTCCTCTCTCTCTCTGCTAGAATCGTGGGTATAAGTACGTTCTCTTACATACCATGAAACGAAGTATTATATAGACTCTAAAAAAAGTTTAATCTCTCTCTCTCAGTTACCCCTCTTTATGCTCTCTCTCTCCTTCACTATTGCATCTCGTGGGTCTAAGTACGTTTCTCTATTCTCTTTATTAGAACGCTGATCGATATATATTCTCGGCTAACATAGTCGCCAATGTTCATCTCTCTAAAAGTCGCCCTCTATTGCTCGAGCGAATTGCATATATTCATAAGCGTTAGTCTCTCTCTCTCTCTATATTTATCTCTCTCTATCTCTCTTTCATTATATCTCAGATTATATATCTTTCTATCTCTCTCCCTATTATTCTATCTCTCTCTCTCTCTCTCTATCTCTCTCGAGATCTCTCTAGAGAGAGATATATATATATATATATATCTATATATATCTCTCTCTATCTATATATCTCTCTATATATATCTCTCTCTCTCTCTATATATATATATATATATATATATCTCTCTCTCTATATATATATATCTATCTATCTATATATATATATATATATATATATATATATATATATATATATATATATATATATATATATATGATTGTGACCCTTTTATCGAACTACCTGCCACGCGTTATTCCTATATTATCGACATTATGACGCCGGTGTCGCTGGTATAATGCTTCAGTGGTTTTGTTAGATCGTGACTATTATAATGATGATGATGACGATGCTGATGGTGAAGATTATGATTATCATGGTGGTGATGCCTTGTTAATTCATTAACTTTCTGTTGTTATCAGTCTTACGGAGTAAAAATTCATCAGAAGTTGCCTTATATCAGTTAACATAGCAATGATGATGATAATGACGATATTTATATTTGCGATGACAGCTATTGTAATGATAATGTTTATTTCTTGGTGCATCCACTGCCATATCAAAATTGGATGTCGCAGTACATGCATAAAACGATGTTACTGGGCTTTATATATAACTCAATGTGATGCTGCAACTTGGCGTAACTGAGGCAATGCACTCGTGCGGATCAAACTGCTGATGCTCGCAAAATATGTGTTGACACATTTGGCAGATGTATGAATGAGAGGAAGGTAAACCTTCTTCTTACCGCAGCGCATTACGAATCTTTCGAATGATATCTAGCGTTAACCACAGTCAACAATTCTGGGCAATCCTTAATAGCCAGATTAGGCTGCATTAATTTTCTCCAAACACTGCAAATGTGCTACAAAACAGCTTATGTCAATTCCAGCCAATTGGGGTACGACGGGTATCACTGATGATAATCAGGTGTCTACAATTTATAGTTCCATACCAGATAAGCGGATGCTAGTTTGGTGTATAAGGATATATATGATGTCCTGGTGGTGGCTTATGGCTAAGCGTTCTCAAGAGATGTCTGACAGAATTTCCGGCAGCACCGAAACGCGTCATGAAAACATGAAACACGGAACTGTCCTTTCATACTAGACTAATTTGCGATGATTAAATCAATATATCATTGCATCGTCAGCCTTAATCGGTGTCCCGCACGTGTTAGTGAATTTGTCATGGTCAAGTGCTCTAAAAAGCCCAAAATTTAATTTGTTGGCTGATTGGCCATGTCGCTTGGCTCAGTTATAGTCGATCGGTCACTTTCCGTCGCTCGTTGTGAATATTTCGCCAATCTATTGCCGCAAGAGACAGTAATGACGTGCGAAATCATCATTGGTGAGTATATAGGCGTTTATAAGAGAAATAGACTTCGCGGTTGAATTCAATGACTCTGAGCGCCGCAGATGAAGAATGTTAACCATCGACAATGCGCTCGCTGTTACATTTAGCGTGTATTCACGTTTTCTGTTCTGCGCATATTAATAGATGAGCCCTTGATTAAGGTGCTGCCGTTTTTATTGCTAGCTAGCAACATAATTTGGAGACGAGTGGTGGTTTCATCTACGGGTTCATCACGTCGTGTTACCAAACACGGAATGGTTGATTGTGATTTTAGACGCAGCTGAATATCTGTGGACCTTCACATTGTAATATAACACAATAACATACCATATTCATGACAACGTCGCTGATCAGAGGTCTTCGGAAAAGTTATTCTGAGATCTATCAAGCAATTGCTATTGGGAGGATGCTATTATGCTGCCGATGACGTATGTTAGTAATGCTAATTTGTTGAGGCCCTGACGTTGGGGTAAAATTACAATGCATGCTTGTGTATTGGATGAATTGTATTCTATTGAGAGCAACTTCACCTGCCACGATTTGTCGCATAGCTATAATTGATGTGCAAAAGAGATTATGCAACTCTTCATTTGCCTCGTTACAATAGTAATGATTTTGTACCGGCCCCCTTTTTCGTAATGTACTAAGAACTGCGGCGATAGCAGTGATATCCTATGTTGAGGAATTATCTCGTAATAAAAAAGCCGTCGAAGAATCCTTCCTGATAACTTAGATGAATCACTGTGATATTGATATGACCGTGTTGCATCTGCACAATGTTAAACATTAAAGATTTGGTTCGATGCCTGCTGATACTTATAAAGCATATTGGACATAGCCTTAGCCTTTCAACTCAGGACTTGATTCAGTCGAGTATTACAAATGCTGCCTTTTATAAAATGACTCTAATGCATTTCTGCATTGTAGTGGTACATAATGAATGACGTTATATCTGCTCAATTTTTCAATGTGTACAATCATTTGATCCTGCACTGAATATTCTGACTCACTGACATATGTCAGGCGTATTTGTACCAGGTCACAGACACCAAACACCGCTGATATTTCAGAATAAATCCAAGAGTCGTTCACATAGTATTTAGTTTACAATGTACATTATGATAATATATGAAAGACTGGACGCGAGTACAATCCCATCGACAGAAACATTCGGACGGTACTGGATATGAGCTACATTTATTTTCCAGGCGTTAATCTTGCAAAACACGGTTTGCCTCTGACATATTGGTCTTATCCGATTCATTTTACCGCTTTAGGAACCAATATGCTAGATTTTGTACTTTGTTTAATGCTAGTAAACTTTCCATGGTGACAGTGCAAATATGTGCCTATGCTCTGTCATCACAATATCTCTTCAATGCGATAGTAAGTTTTTTCGAATGCATCATCGATATCAACTGGACAAAGATGCACTTCATTTACCGAACGGTCTGGGTGAATAACATACCATATCAATGCCAACATCGCATCGTCGGTAATAACTATAGACCAACGTCCTACCTCATCCTACGGCACGTGGTGCTACGGTAACGAATTCATTTGCCAGAAACTGCAGGCACCATAACTAGTCTGCTAGATAGCCCATGAAATAGAAAGGTTACGTTTCAATATATACTACTGCCCTACGAATTAACTTTGGTAGTTTATGACTACTACAATAGAATATACGACAAGAGTAATTGTTATTATATATGGAATGAAATGGGTGCATCTAGATTCAGATGGATTGCTGTACTAACCAATGCAACTCATTATATGTCTTGTGGGCGTTTTGACGGCTTAATTTGCAAAGCTGATTCCATCGATTTTTAAATACGATTCATAAACATACAAGAGTATCCTTGCAGTCGTTGATAGCTCTTCCAAATTAATCCTAGGACCAGTTCTGTGCTTTCCCCTCACACACAATGCTATGCTCTCCCGGACCTAATCAAAAATGCATCCAAACAGTCAGTTGCTAATTGGTTGCAAGTGATGCTGCATGGGACTTTTGGCTAAGAGATACACGTTTGATTCATTATTTGTATCTAGATCATTTACTGAAACGGCACATAATTATTCAAACATATATCTGTTAGCGTGCCCACTTGATGAATATCTTATGTGATCAGCATAGCCTTGTTTTGCCCTTACTTGGACCCAAATGACATCAGTAAATTGAATTAATTTCAGGTAAGGCCGTCTGTTGCTTTTTGTTTACTAATTCAATAACCATTTCATTGTGGATTAAGTTCGGAAGGTAGGTCAAAATGTTTGCCAATAGCTGTCGTCATTGTCAAAAAGTTTGCCTCCAGTGAGATGAATCCAGGTTGTTTTCAATAAAACAAGTTACAAATCGATACACCCTTTTTGGACGAGCACTGATATTGTCACTAGATAGATCCCGTATTAAACAGATTGCTCGAACCAGCTTCACATCCTCTTATCACATTGTAGCAATACATAAAAATGTACTAAAGGAGATAATATTCAGCGTAGGGTCCATCTGTAAGTGCTTGAGGTTAATATAATAACACACGTCCATCCTTCTTTGCCTATCATTTATCATCGCACAGATTTAGCCTGATCGACAACGACGGGCACCGATTACAGTCTTTGTATATTTTTTAATATCATTGATTCGATGCGCTTTTGTTACCAAAAACGAAACGGTTGCTAATAATTGCATGTCACTGTCCATTCATTTACTGAATCTTACCCGATTTTTTGTATGGAAATCGGCTCCATCGTACAGCCTGTTACTAGAAAACAGGTTATCTAAAATTATGTTTTATTTGATTACTAATATATTATTCATCTAGTTCATACTGAGCTAAGATGGAAATAAAATTCTAGCTCAGAGAAATAATACGCCAAACGAGCGAACGCGTATAACTGCTCATAAGGTTCACCGATGATTTGTATTTATCGGTTGATTGTTGCGGTTATGATATAATGATATTCGTCATTCGTTATTCATGAATCTTAATTCGCAATACGCTTCCCTCACTTATCCACCCTTTTTTACCATTATAGTTGCAGATAAATGTTAATGCGCGACAGAAACTTCCACAGCGTTAGTGCTTTTTATAGTCAGTCATCTTTACGGCATATGATGTACTGCTTGAATCATCAGGAACATTTTAGGCAGCGATTCGGAAAAAAAAACTTCGTTCGTTTTCACAGTAATACCTACAATCAGCCTCGGAATAACGATGGAAGCCATAATGATTCAAATAGTTTAAATTAACTATTTACTGAAGATTCTTAATCTATTTGAAAACGATAGCCCATAAACATTAGCTTCATACTTTGTGTAATTAGTTAGTTGTTCATTCAAACAGCGTTTATAAGGAAAAGCATTAGTCCACTGTATTATCATCGATATATCTTTATTCAAAATGCGTACTCGTCTCATATGATTTTGTAGATGACAGTAATACAATGAGCAAAGCAAAGCAGAAAATCTGGCCGATTGCTTGAAGTGCACCCACATTTCATGCCCTCTAGCCGATCCCCTTCACACATCACCTACGTACAACTAATACCGCCTTAGATCCATGGTATGGCGACTTTGTGAAGTTGTGCTTCCTCATCTTTGAACATCTTGACGGCGATGCTTACTCCATGCATTTATCAAACACCACACTCTATCTCATTAACACGCCAAGGATCATGCCACACACATGTCGGTCATAAGAAGCTATGAAACATTTGCCAAATATGTTATTGGCTCATATGTCAATACTACATAATTCTTTATCCCTAACACTCGCGGTAAGCTTTATTGTAGACCCCGTATGGGCAGACTGATTGTATCCACGGGGACAGCAATTTGATAACCCTATAAAACGCACGTCCTGCAAAAACACAAAAGGAAACAACGTTTTATGTACGGCATTTCCGTTAGACGTATGTTTGGAATTGTATACCAAATACCAACAATATTTCTCGTCACTGGTGTCAAATGACCATTACATTATGATCGTTCTGAAACCAAACGCGAGTTTGTGATCAAATTGGGGAGTCAGTATGCTATAGGTGGTAGAATTTATATTGTATTGCTTTACTTTACTGCTATTTAAGCAGCTGTGGATCACTACGTATCTGCTAAAAGATCGGACCCTATGACCTAATCATGTACCTATGGATTAGACCAAGACCGCATGCAATATTATCATATAAGATACAACAACCTCGGTGACTTTAGATATTCACAAGATATTTGCAAGCAAAGGTTAATTGTCATTGATGACTCAAAACTGTCAAATGCATAAATCACCATACCCAACGCCTGTTCCATTTTGATAACTGTTGTTAATCAAGAATGGCCCGCGCACGCAACGGCGTAGGAATTCAAATCTGCAATGTGAGTGGAATTTGATATGTGTTTGTCATAGGCGGACACCTTGAAGTATGGTGTCGATATGATGTTGTATGGCCCTAAATACTAATAGTGCGCGCCGCTGAAGAAGGACAGTTAGAGATATGTGGGCGATAGCTCTGCAGAGATCCTACGGTTTACGCGTTACGGTTCTGCCAGCGAATGCATTACATGACAGAGCAGTATTATTGTAAAATATTTGCATCGTTATCTCTGGATTATGTTGCTTCATATGCCTTTCAACAATTTCATTTTTATCTAGCAAACTACGCCATGAAACCGCAGTAAAATTGTTTGGTTAATTAACGGTGCCAATAGCATCTTTACTGAACGAAATAAGCACATTCATTTTTAGTTTACTGTAGTTTTAGAAATATACAAGCCAGCGTTATTGCTCCATATCCATGGAAATATGCAAGATATGTGGCCTCTATTATTGAAGCTTCTGAATACCCTCATCACCTCATTATTATAACGGATTGTTACACTTTGTAATATAATTATATTCACTCTGACCCGCGGATATCATAAGGATAAGATTACATTTAATTAGCACGCTGAAGGATGCAGATGTAATATGTATATATGCCACAGCCTTATTTGTATTTGTCCATTACAAGCCGTCATTTCACAGAGACGATTTTAGTTTTTTGTTCAATTGCATAAACATTTCTGAAATTAAAACTGTAAAAAGCTTGTCGATCTATCATTCATTAACATCATTGTGAGCTATAATCAAATAATAACTCATTAAATCGCAACAAAAAAGCGGCGGCATATTGAGCACGCTTGAGTGAGAACTTAAACTTGAGTTCGTTGGTGAGTACCGCAAAGTCATGACGATTTTAGACAGAACTTAGACTTAAGTCGGTTGGTGGATAGGGCCTAAGGTTTCCATCTCGTAGGTGGCACACATATTCACAGAGGCAATTCGTAATTCAGTCGGAGCACTCAGATAACCATAAGCATATATTTTTCGTATGTGTGTTGCTTATAGCAAGCTTTGCATCCCTGTATATATATATATATATATATATATATATATATATATATATATATATATATATATATATATATATATATAGATATATATATAGATATATATATATATATATATATATATATATATATATATATATATATATATATGTATATATATATATATATATATATATATATATATATATATATATATATATATGTATATATATGTATATATATATATATATATATATATATATATATATATATATATATATATATATATATATATATATATATATATATGTATATATATATATAGAAATGACTTTAAGAGGGCAATTAATAAAGGAGAGATTAATCCAACTTATATATCTGCAGGCATCAACATAAATGAGCATGTTCTGACAATTAATGGCCAATGCATTGCAACTGTAGGTGCATGACATCCCATAGAAGCTTACAAGTTACTTGGTAGATTTAATGACGAGCACCTATCATAGAAATCACATGCCATGTACATCAACACTAAACTCTCTCGCGCTCTATTTGCTATTAAACAAGTCAAATACATGCTACCTCAATCAACCTTGCGTACCCTTTACTTCACTATGGTGCACCCATACATAACATATGACATCCTGGACTGGCATAATGCAAGAGATTCAGTTCTATAAAAAATGAACTTCTCCAAAAAAGCGCCATACGTGACATAAATAAATCCTCCTACAACAGTCACACAGATCCCCTCTTCAGGCGCTGTGGAATACTGAAACTGAAACATTTATATGAATGTCCCGTATGGCGCGTATTTATGAACGAATTCAAAAACCACCAACTGCTATATCGTTTTACGAATGTTTTCATCGACACAATGAAATAAAATGCAAATATGAAATGCGAAATTCCAAATTGTTATATGTACCACCATCGAAAACACATTTTGCAGACAGACTACCCTTGCGTAGTTTTCCCCGTATAGAGAACAAATGGTGTTACGATGCCGCCACTACGTCTTCCATCTCACAGCCCGTTATCTACCTACCTGAATATTGTACAGTGCTACAATGTTAAATGTGCGGATTGTAGTCTGTTATGTCCAACCCTCTGATATGTTATACGAGTTACTCGCATATGTATTGAGCTTACTTCATATTGTATTATGGTTTGTGTCGGTATATGTATGATTTGGATTGTGTACAGAAGAAAGGTGTGCTATCCGCGATTGTTGGTTGTGTTAAAAATATCCACATAAACGGCGGATATCCGTTGCAAATGAAGAGACAACTGCAGGACGCACAAATTAATCTCCAGTGAGAGTCATCCAAACACTAAAGTAGCACCTTATCATCGGATGCAAGTTCCCCTGTGTGTTTCATAGATGAGTGTCATGGAAAAAAGACCAAGCAATGTTGGTCCATATCAAACTATGCTACGTTTAAACAGGAAAGCATTATCTCTGCTTGCCGCTGCCCCATCGACCACCTTTTCACTACGTTGACACCATTGTTGTTAGGTATATGCGAAGTTGAATAGAAGTATGTAAATTATAATCATGAACTATAGCGTTAAATGGGCTCACAGCATGTGACTGAGAAGCGCATGGCTGTTTCAAATTACCCTATTATGAACAATGTTATAGGCGGGTACATATAAAGTTGAGTACTATTTGAGTTTATCAAATTGGTATGCATTGCAATATCTGCCGTTCACGTCAGAAATGTATAATACTGCTCTGTAATTATAACATGACTGTCATATACGTGGAGAGGATCACATTTATGGATATCAATTCACAGGTATTGGACCATTTAATGCTGATTTCAAGCCTTTCACACATCAAAGCAAACGTTTTTATGTTCTGCAGACACCAGATAAGAGTTTCCTCACACTGTATTGCAAATCAGCGCATCGGATACGCATAATAACGGCATCAGTTGATATATGGAAAAATGCATCATAATGATTGAATCCCTAGTGCTTTATTTCCCAACGTACCAGTAAAGCTCAATAGCACTAGCAACCATGCGGATTGGTGTGATATTTATAGCACTGATTTACCCGAAGCCTAGGATCTTAGAATGGTAATGCATAAACTGCTAGAGAGCAACCGAACTTAACTTGGCAGTAGGTTTTTGAGATGCCGGCGCAATGCTATCTTGCTTTGCCAGGAAACTTTTGCGGCTAGACTGCATAATCCGAGTATGATTTCTTAATACCATCTTGTAGTAGCAATTACCTTTCTCTGGTGGTGATGGGAATTGGCCTGTTTTACACCTTGTCAGTTGTGATATTTGCTTCCGAAAACTTCGCGTACGAGAGCCGAGCAGGGGATGCCATGGCATAAGCGGTTACGTCACATGGTGTGGCCAGCCGCCCAGTCATTTACCAGCATAGGCATAAACTTATGTTATGTCTAGGCAATGCTAAACAGGGAGAGCAACCTTTTCACTAAGCTAAAAAGACGCTCAATTGAACATTGCCATTCACACATAACTAGCCATGATTTTAAGAACAACAGTCGATGAAGTGTTTGTATATTGTGAAATGAAATCTGCTACTAGTTATATATATTATCTACTGGTGATAAGAAAGACATATCGATGTTACAGGTGTTGTGGTTGACTCAAACAGTCACTGTGTGAACCGCATGTACGCAAATAGATACAACAATTAATTCGCTATTAAATACCACTGACATGCAAATTGATGTAGACATACGATAACATGTTAATAGTTATATGACGCATGGAACAAGAGTTGCTGTCTTTATATCTAAGATATTGAAGGATGCATACAACAGTTATTGTTTTACTATATTGCTATTCTCGTCGCGTTACTCATAATTTATGCTGACTGGTGTGCATAGGTGATTTAATTGATTACATGTGCATGTATGGGTACTCCATGAATATGTAGAAGAATGCTCCCCGCTGTTAAAAGCAGTAGGTTTCTGAAATAGAATTCATAGTTTCAATGATGTATCACGTACAGCAGGACAAGCTATTTGTGAACGAAAAATTAAAAAATGTCCAACTACGCTACGAGTAGTATAATTATAATTATGTTTGCATAACATACTAGTAAGGATTTACTATGGTCAGCACATCGCTGCCACACAGTGTTAAATTTAAGTATACCTTTGAACGAAAACCCCCTCTAACGTTGCTGAAAAACAGAAGCAACTAATTGGAGTTGTTCTGAACTAATGCAAATCAAGTACTTCGTTAATCGAGGTTTTAGGTTCAAAACCTTAGATTTAAACATTTCCAAGGTATAGTGCTTTGGATGGCAGTCATAATGTTAGACTTTGTCCTTTATGTGTAATTTGTTAGAATATAAGAGTTTCTCGAAAAGGGCATAATGCTGATTTGATTCAACGTATTGCTGGTATTAACAGCAAAACTCCATAATTCGCGCTTACGAATTCACACCAATCACGATGTGGGCCTTAAAAAATTCCATATTAGCTTCCCCAGTCGTACTCAGACGTGCATCTCTCTGTTACGACTGCATTTTGATAATTTCCAAATTGGCAATTCGACTGTGAATGGATTACTCAAACAGCATGGTATGTTTTCTAGTTTCAATACAGCACGGGGACCGTCTTAACGCGGTCTACCATGTTTTTGCCCGCCTAGCTATATATTTCCTTCACAAATAAGGCATATAACAGTAGCCGGTTTTGCAGACATCAAGAACATCCTTAGTTGGCAATAAAATGGCAGTTTGTCTCTCACGTATGCTTAGCAATGAAAGGAAAGTGGTGACTTATGGGCTGCAGCTGGGTTAAGCGCCATGGCAAACCGACCAAAAAAGATAGATTTATGTAACAATACCACAATAAAATGGAAAATTTATTCGGCCATTCAGGAGATGCCATAGGAGTTATTAAACGACGGAGAGATAATAATCAGAAATGAATATTTGGACTAAGTAGTTGTTTATCTGGAAATAATCGGTATCATACATTAGTTGTCGAAATTTCCAGCCGAATTACTCAATATTTGTGGAATCAAATCAATATAAACACTGATACACGCTGAATTTTAAGGATTACATATGCACGCATAATGTGAACCCAGTAAACGCTCAATACAAAATGATCTTGCCACCATGATTATAATTCGTCTGACCGTTGCAAATTAATGCGCGACTTAGAAAGTGTTATCAAACGATAATGTTCTATTCGATTTTATAACTCGTTGGAAACTAGGTTGGTATTCCCCTCGGGCACCTGGTAGTAACAGACAGGAATATTATGTAGCGATAACCATTATATGGAAACATATATGTTATTTAGATAAATGCAGTTGAATGATACAAACCATGTCCCGTAACAGTGGCGACTCTATTCGTTTGGAGTGAGCTTTTGTACCCTATTTCAACATTTTATGACACAATGCGGAGAGTTCGATGCATATAAAACCATTCGAATGCATGTGGAAAAACCTTTTGAGTTTATCTGAAGTCAATAACAATAACATGTATAAACAAAACAAAATCTCGCTCGAGCTAAAGCAAAATTTGGTTGTCCTTGATAATTTAGTGTGAGGCTGTATTAATCAACATAAGCCAGTTGTATGATATTAGTGAAAAAGGTACACTCCTCTTACTCGCAATTTGCACGAGGCATATACCCTTGGGCCATATCATAACAAGTATGTCATATTCATTTTAAGGAACAAATATCCAAATATTCTAAATCTATGATGATCATCTGCTTTCTGGCATTGAGAGATTACGCAGAGCTAGTTTCT
Organism: Urechis unicinctus; assembly: GCA_034190875.2. Lineage (NCBI taxonomy): Eukaryota > Metazoa > Annelida > Polychaeta > Xenopneusta > Urechidae > Urechis > Urechis unicinctus. Next base: position 52,255,895 of record CM067350.1, on the reverse strand, counting down.
CACCACATGTTGCGGCTTCTACTTTGACGGGTTAGTTAACAATTACAGTTGATAGATCGGAATATAGAATGGTAAAACTTTAGTGGGAACACAGTCCACGTATCACCTGATGCTGCTATGGTGCAAAGCAAACTCGTTAGCTGGTGATACATTGAAGGAAAACTCAAAGAAGGTGAAAGTAACTTACGAAGTGGGCGATGTTTTACGTTAGTGTCCCCTTCTATGTGCCAATAGAACACACATTGTTTATTTATGCAGACAGACAATAGCGTGTGTTGATCTACTAAAAATAGTATTCATGTCCAAAGGGCGCACTCACAATCATAGTCTAGCACAGTAACCCATCATATGCAGATCTTTCCCTGATTTTGGAATGATCGAACTTTTTAATATGGGAAGGCATACTCAAAGCTATTTATGTGCTTGCATGATATTGTGGATTGTAGTTCTATACTTGGCGTGATTGTGTTTTACATACTCATATATAATTTCATTTAACTTGACGTTTTGCAAAACAAGCCAACACTTTTGTAGACTCTAGAAAACTAAATATAGCTTTGCATCCGTATACGTTTCTCTAATAATTTACTCAACTTCCACCGCCTATCAACAACCGATCCTTTCAGAAACTAAGCATCACTAACATCTACCTGATATTTAGTGAAATGTTGAGATGGGGTGTTGTCGTTTCAGACCATCAATAACGACTATTTGTGGATCAAACACGCACCACAAAGTCGACATATATAAATCCACTTTTTTTTAATACTTTGCTTGGACCGTCTGTTCGCAAAATAACTTTTGCAGCTACAAGTGGGTTAGGTGAAGACAAGGTAGGACCACCTCGAACAATCTGTTGTCACCAACCAATCCAAATGCGCAAAATAATACTAATGTACTAAATTCTATAAAACAATGGCAACAGAATATACATACTTTGGAAATGTTACAAATATCCTTCCAATCCCCTAAGAGCAGCCGCCGGCCAGTGGCTGAATAAAGGGGCCCAAGCAATTCGCGGCGGAGGTGGTGGCGATAACATCGATTGCGCGACGCCCAATATCATACTTATACGCTCAACCGTAAACGTAACATAAATAATCTGCAAGATTCCCAGTTTGTCTGACAACTCAGTGATCGTTTGCAAACATAAGTTTGCAATAAGAACCAAAGGGTTGGTCAGGCGTGGCCAACAAGTTATTAAATCATACGCTGTACGATATTATGGACACGAAAAGTCCGCACTTTAGACACTACTAATAATATAACGCTGAGGTAGGTCTTAAGTTGATCACAGGGGTACATAACAAGCTCAACTCGGTGAACACATTTAACTGTACGCCGGTTATTGTGTCTCTCTGACAAGAACCGAAGAAGAGAAACCATAGGCGATAGATAAGATTAAAACGTGCACCTTATAATAGTTGAATCATATAAATAATTTCCGCTCCGATACCTATACAGAATATACTGATCAGCGTCCGTGCAATAGTGCAGGAGGGGCGACATCTCAATGCAAGAAAATGCATTACGTTCAGCCCCGCATTAGCTTAGATGGCATCGACTTTTCTTAGCCGCTGATCTGAAAACGCGAAAGCTCACGAACTGATTTTTCTTATCTTCACGCCAGTAAATAATATTGCCTCGGTAAACAACGAATGTAAAGTTGTGCGCACTATATTGGAGATATGTCGTTTATTTGGCGACAGAGAGACCCTTCATGTCCCATGTGTTTGCCTACGTGTCTCGCTGTGTGGATACTATGGTGATAGTGATGAGAACCGGGGCTGCTGGAAGGCCAATAGCCTGATATTGTCGCCATGGGCAATACACAGGCGCTGTACATTGATTAGCACGTCTGGTTGTCGTGCTTTAACGACATTGGATAACATCTGCACCGCGTTTAACGGTCGGATAAATCTGTTAACGATGCAGTTGGGCTATGGTGTATCTTTTAATGATAATCTTCGCGCAGATTGGCTGTAGATTGTCCAGCTTTAGGTGAATCGTATTATTTTCACACCCCTGTGTGTTTTAAAAACTCAGTCATGTTGTTTATTATCCATCACAAGCATCACCTCACCTGAAGAGACAGCCGTCATACATTATATTCATTTGGTTTATCAATGACAATAGTATTTACATTCGGTATGGCTGGTGACCTTATGGCCCGTTATCTTATGATATTTCAATTTCCCTTCAAACACATTTACGGGGGTGCTATACACTTATTATTGATCGAATGTTATACTTTACCTTATACAAATCGTGACGTACGCGTGGGTATATTGAGTAGAGATTACGAAGTGACACACCTTTTAAATGGCACTAACACTCGTTAGAGTTAGCGTTGTCATATGTGCTGTGCTTCAGCAATAAACACTGTTTTTACAAAGCAAATCAACAATCCTACCATGCGTTAGGTAACCACCGCTCTTCCCAATTAATTATGCATTTGAAATTGCTTACACCGGCGGGTATTTATAAATTCGACAGTAAAGGTATAAGCAAATCTTACAATAAAGCAATGCTACAAAACCTAATCATCCTTCTGACACAAAAGATGCATCTTTGCACACAAAACGTTATGCTCATTCTTATTTGGCGTGCTTACCTTTACATTTGTAATTTGAGGCAAATTCAACAATATTTATAATATTCCCCGCCTATTTTGAATGCAATTCGATGCGTTGTTAATGCACTCTCTTCAGACAAATACATGAATTTGTTAGCAGGTGGCAATGGGTATTGGTTGATAGTGCTTAGCGGAGGATATTGTCTGTCACGGGTAAGGGAAAGGGGCAGCCATAAAGAAACCACACCTCGACCAACAATGGGAAGAACATAATCTTCGTTGGTGAATATTGACTGTCGCGGGTAAGGGAAAGGGGACAGCCATAAAGAAACCACACCTCGACCAACAATGGGACGAACATAATCTTCGTTGGTGGATATTTTCTGTCGCGGGTAAGAGAAAGGGGACAGCCATAAAGAAACTACACCTCGACCAACAATGGGACGAACATAATCTTCGTTGGACGATTATTATTGCAAATACTTGTCATAGTGGTAAGATACCGTCTTCAAAGTGTCAAGGCTGCGGTATAATGGTTAGAGTGTTCACGGAAAAAGCCCATACCTAGCTGTAATGACAGTTCATAGCAATAATTATCACAGAAAGCGGTGCTGTAGCATTCTGACATGGTGTGCAGCAACCAAGATCGCTTGATATATGGAGTATAACCATTCAAGCCCGCTACAATAGGGTGAAAAGGTACGATCTATGGATATGCTTTTTGGCAACTAATGTCAATATAAATCAGGTTTTATGTCCTTTGACATAATGTGTATGACTGCTTCAGTCCATTGACACGTTGTGTATGACTATTCATCTCTGTAAATATATAGTACAAAATATATTGCGTGACTCATGCTCTTTGGTGAGTTCAGGAGATATTGCTTATCATATGAAGCAGTTACAGTCATGTATTAGTCTGTGAAGGTGATTTAGAAAGAAAATGTGCACTATGCTTAGGACAACCTCGCAATTATATGTTTAATCTATGCCACTAGCTGCCTTAACGATTGTCTAATAAAATTATATCACGTAAAGCACGTAGTATTTTTCCAAGAATGCGTTTTGGAACCGCTGAAACCTTTCATTAAGGAAAAGCTGTTTAGGGACAACTGATCTAATCGTTAGAGTTTATGAGATCCAATACTTTATTAAGGTATTATATCTACTAAAGTTATTCACAAATTATCTTTATTCTGGACAATAATCCCTTAAGGGCAAATATCATGTATCTTAACGCTGGCGTATCACGGTTCGAGTATTAAATATCCATTTGCCAGTTCCCATCGAAAACGAATGCAGATAGCGGAATTGGACATGTATAAACGTAGAGCTATATAAAATCATTGCCTGTATTGGAGCATCATCGTCTTGTGGGATATAAACATCTGTCCTTCCTAAATAAGTGCAAGAGGTTTAATCGTAATGTAACATCTTAAATAATAATGCGGTACCACATTTCTAAATCAATATTTATTACATAATTTATGCTGATAACTTCAATGCTAAAATGGCAAAACTAGGCGCATGCCAGGAAAGACTTGCCTATTGGTTGATAGTGGTAGAAAGCATGTAGCCGTTGAGATATGTCAATACTATTAATTCCAAATAGGCGTAGAATTTGTCTCACCATGGATCATCGTGTGAGCAATGACTCAAATGATTTTATTATGACTAGCTATTGGAGCCTTGATACTATGTGGATTTCCAATTCAACAGAGATGATAATATTTCACCCTACATGGCTTATCCATGGGCTATTCTGGGGTGCATATTAGAGTTGGGATTGTTAGAAAAGTGGCTCATTACTTTTTATGACAATAGTACATGGCTTTATCAGTAAATTCTTTTCCCAGCGTAATTAAAGCCATTGGTTTTTTAATCAATCAGTAACAATGTACACTTTCAATGCTCATGTCGACACATACACCAACTTTTACCTTTCGAAATTGTCTGTCGAGATTCATTGATAACATCAGCTGTTAACCCATATAGCAAAGAGTGCCTCTCTTAGCAGCAGCGGTCGTATGAAAGCGTGTATTAATGTGTCGTATATAATCAGAGGCTTGCGGCAAGTTAGATCATACTGATGGATGAATCAAACATGGTTTTGAATGAGACAAATTTGCTCGTTGCTCCGCTTTCGAAAGTGAAGTATCTAAATTTGAACATTGAATAATTATTATAATTCACTGATGTCATTTATAGCAAGATAATGATTCATGTCGTATCATATTACAAAAGCATGCAAATGGTGAAAAATGATGCATCGAGCACTAATTCAATACGACGTTCCCAAACATAATTTCAACGTAATTGTAATACTTGGTATTTTTTACCACATTTATGTTTTGCTATCATAACGATATACAGTGATAATATATTTTGTACAAATATGGCACTAAAGCTTAAAAACCAGGCATGACATTTTCCTCGTTAGCTCGTTGTCCTATCCTCATCATCCAACTGCACTTGCAAGCACAGTACGTTTCCTCATAGGAAACCAAAATGTCATTAACTGCGTGGCAAACAATGAACCCGAGATTAGTAGATTATTCCTACAACCGACCTTTGTTAACGAGACGATATTTAGTGCGTTGAAACGGACAACGTTTCATCGGGATAACATTGCTCGGCACTTTCGACCATGATACAACCCGAAATTACCCCCATCCCCTAGCATCCTCTCCTGCAAGATTTTACTAAGGGATTCAAACGATACAAATGCACCCATTTGCAAATTTTGCCAGCATTTATTAGTAAAACACTGATTTTGTATTCGCGCATAGTGTGACTTTAGAAGCTCATCAGCTTTATGATCGTTAGCTGGTGTATCATGTTTGACAACCTCTTAAGCTTCCAGCCTATTCCGGTGTGCCCAGCGGGCAAGCCTGAATGTGGTGATGACGCTTAATAAGAGCTGTTTAGACACGATAGTCACTCTCATACAGAATCGACGATATTCACTCGTTTGAAACGAAGTGCAGTTTTATCAATTGTCTTATGATCTAAACAAGCGTACACAGTTCACTGCAGATGCATGTAAAATACCATTGAACAGTGCTTTTGCAGTTTTGAAGATGAAACTGATGTATAAGGGTAATGATAGACGTTTTATTCATACGCCATAAACTAATATAAGCTACCGACCTAAGTCGCTTTTGAAGGAGGAAGCTAGGTACCCTACATTAAAATGCTTGTGTGTGATATATCAATAAAAGCGATATTTTTCAACTACGCTTTTTTTTAGGTGTCTGCAATGACAGAATTATTTCGTCAGATAGTATTGTATGACGCTTTTACATAGTGTGAGGTTGATCAAGTGTAATATGGTACGAAATGTATAACTATCCCGCTCTGTACGTTAGTAGAATACATCACATATGTATGAAACGTCGGTTGGCTAGTATTTATCATGGATCAAGGGCACCATTTTGAAATTCGGTCGAACACTACAATGTCGTAGCCCCTGGTGCACATGCGCGTCGACTGATTCCCCAATATTAATTGTCAAAGACTTTGGCGGGCTTCATATCAAATTGTTGACTTCAAATAAACCCAATTGATACCCCTGTAACGGTATGTAAATCCAAGCCCGGAATTCTTACGTCCGGAACTGGATCTCCACAAATGAGATCGTTATATATTGCTCTACAATCTAACCAAATCTGTCGTTGTGGTTGTTAGTGGTTGACTCGCATGGCGTCGGCCTAGTGATATTCCACTGAATTGACATTAAAACATGGTCAGCCAAAACACAAGCATCTGCATTGGCCGGCAGGCCGGTATCTGCTATGTTTAATTGTATACAAAATCCCAAAAGAAAAATCGATTTCGTCACCAGTCCCGTTGTCGAGCCTGTCGCGCCCAATATCTATTAAGAACATATCGTTCTACCTCTCAAAACCATCCGCCCCGACACAAAACTGACTTTATTCGAGTTCAAAAGCTTTTTTAGCTGATTAGCAAGTTTCCTGTACCCGGAATTAGATTGATCATCGTTCTTCTGGGGCAAAGAAATTGCGAGCTCTAATTTGAGCTCAATATTTGAATTATCCACTGGCTAGAAACATGAACTAACTTCCGAGCTCACGCGCATGTCTGGCCACACGAAATATACTTAAAATTCACAGTGAATGTCAACTTGTACCTGCCATGGTGTTCGTCGTTCAGTCTCTAATTACGAAAATAGCGTTAAATTAATATAAGACATTGCTAAAATATATACCAGATGGTTCGCTGTTAACATAGAGGTGGCAAGTGAGTTCCAAAGTAAATTTCTCCAAGAGCTAATGATCAAATGGCGGGAGCGACGGATTGAAAGGCAGCCCTGATGCTTGTAATTTAGTCCGATTCGCCGTGCATAGATCTTCGAGACGATGATTACACAATTTGACTTACCCATTCAGTAATAATGAATCTTGGAAGCAATAAAAGTTAACCAATGCCTCAGACATCGTATTGCCATCTAATAAGCCACATGAAAATAGAGATATGGAGAAACAGCTATGCCACATGAAGTTCATAATACAAGCAAGATGTCGAGAATGGTAAACTTTAAGCGCATGCAAGGTGGGTAAGACGCGCCGAAACATACGTCTATTTGTTGATATTGTATGGACATGTAAAAACTGGCTTCTTAACAGCAAAAGCCACAGAACGACCGACTCAACTGCATTCGTGATATTCAATTCATTTGCAAGGACGATAATATTTTTTAGTATGTTGAATTGATTGGACATGAGTGACGTACTCAAAATGTGCACTAATGCAAAAGATAGATTAGGCGTTTAGTCTGCCATCATTGTTAAGGCTTATGTCTCAATGTCATAAGAACCCGGTACATCCCTGATGCTTAATCAACATGTTTTCGTTTTTGAACCTAGAAACAGCTGCATCAGGCCCAATAAATTATGTTATCTTGACGGCAGTCAGTTCCTCAAAGCGCTAAATTTGTATACAAATGCAACAAACGAACCAACTATTGAAATCCAAAATATAACGAGTGAGCATTTTAGCTTGGCTGTGCGTTGCCATAGTGCAGACAAACGTCATGTTGCAGGGCAAGGTGCCGTTCATATATACGTCAGTTGCGAAAGATACAAAAGAGATATAATGGGGTGGCGCTGAGTGGTAAAAAAGGAGAAGGATATATTTAATCAAGGTAGGTTTTATGAACATTATGTACATTTATAAATATTATATTTGTCTGCGATGATCAGAGAGTAAGAACAAGTAAAGTCCGCGAGGACACGCACCCATGCTGCACATGATATGAGCGTACATTGAAAAAACGTAGCATAATCCCTCATTATCAAAACTTGCCAACTAGTGGTTGCCGAATAAACCCATCTCCTGTACAATCAGTGATATAAGTTACCAGGCTACCCCAGGTATTGTGGTTTCTACATCCGAATCAGTACATAAGGACCAATCCTACTGCAATAGGTAGAAACCCCACGATGTTATCGTGCAATATATGGGCTGTTAAGACATAGGGCAGCGTTAAAGTACTTATTGTGAGAGACCGTATTTGCAAAAGTTACCACAGGAAAGGTTCATATAATCGTCGAAGTTGGACAGGATTTACATGAACCGCTTGAACAGCAAGAGCTATTTCAACAATATTTGGAAAAGTATAATTAATCTGAACAATCATCTGGAACTGGCACATATTGTTGTATTGCAAATGTTAAGTACCTAGGCACACAAAGAGAAAGCTGAAATTGATAATATTACGGGACCATTATAGTTATTTCGCTGTGTTGGAGACAGAATGTATTTCTCAATCGATCGACCAATTTGATACAAGCAGTTTTAAGTTCATGATGTTCTTGCAACTGACATCGATATCAATAACCTTGATGCCAGTTATGCAGCATATATTTAAAGTTGAATTCCAAATGAACTGTCAAGTTTCTATTCTTATATTTCAATGTGCTTTCAGTAAAACTCTCTTTTTTGATTATTATATAGCAAAAATTACAAAGTACTTTTGGGCTTAGTACTTTTGGGCGCAAAGCCTTCTCCTTGTACTGCTTGTTAGAAGCATCTGTCTAATCATAACATTTTACCGCTGCTCATTACTGGGAAATGCCCCTATGAAGCAACAACTCAGATACAGTGAAACGTTTATTGGATTTATTTATACTGTTGATTAGATACACGAAATAACCGATACAACAAAACACATATCTTATCCCAGGTCACAACGGACCTCAATTGTGCCAGGTAAGATGAACGCGACGAATTGATGATGCACTAATCGAATTAAAGGTAATGTTTTGTTGAAGAAACTGTCCTTAGGCTGCGTTCATTCTGCGTTTACCAGAAATATATTGTCTTCCAATTTAATCAATTGTTAACAGTATCATTGCTCTTGCAACAAGAGGAAGTATATTACTTAGTTATTTAGTTCGCACAAACATATGTGCTTCTATTTGGCAAAACCAAATAAATCCTTAACCAAAAAGAACATCTTGCTTCACCCATTAAGACGGTTTTAAGCATAGATATTGAAAGAGGTAGCGCGAATAACCCTGCCATTGCGAAAATGTTCTGTAAAACACAAGGCAACTTTGGCATATGATTACATGCGAAGACTAGATGGAAATCTTTTCCCCTGAACATTGTATCTAACACCGTAAATTCAGCTGAATAAAATATACACTTATCGATTGATCATGTATAACTACTGATTTCTTTACATATATTACCACAACTGGGTCCGTATGAATAAAAACAAGAGTAATCATACCGAATGGCAAATAAGCCAGTATCTTTCAATTGTATATGTAGTAAGGCACTGACACTACGATGCTCATCATCATCATCCTCCTCCTCCTCATCATCATAACTTTGTTATCATTGATCATCGTTGTCACTATTAACCCCATTAATCATTATCTTTTTCGTTTTCTCCACCAGCTGCAGCAACGCGGCTTAAGAAGCGCATGCATTTCTTTACACCGCCAACGCGATGGTTCTGGTCCTAAACACTCTGTTATTTGATTTACGATGATGGCAGTTGTTTGATAAATTGGTCATAATAATTCAGCATGGTCACTATGAGGCCAACTTTATGGCTTTTGGCTTAATGAAGCAGGCTGCAGCAGCCCCTTTTTTTAGTCCAGCTGCGTGATGTAGTGGCAGTAATATAGTTTATGCGTTGGCATTTGACAAAGAACACCGCATGGGCGTATCACACAGCTGAAAACGAAAAAGGTGTCTGGCTTCTTGGTCATAGATGTAGCCCATAAGACGCACTTCTACACAACCATAATATAAACATTGGTTCTGTATTCATGCAGAAATATTATAATATGCTGCGAAATGCCATTATTAAGCGTCACCATCACATAACCGGGATTGCGTGTCGATATGCTGTGTGTTGTGGCGTGTTAAACCCCCCAGCCACTATTGAGATCCTACACCGACAGTTATCCAACAAACAGCAATACGATGCATTACATCAACGATATCAAAGAGCTAAATGTATGTGCGTGCTAATAGCGGTTTTGACACAGCAAGCAGCACGTGAACGCGTGCTTAACAACAAATTTATGCATGCCTGTACATGACTCCTGTATAGTTATAGAACAATTTGAATTTGTAACACTTATGTAGCAAAGTGTTAGTCATTTAACAACGAGAGGACCATTAGGCAAACTATGAATTTTGTCAGTAAGTCCGCTCACTGTATCAGTGATGTTCCTTTCTATGATTGGCAATGCAGTAACGAGCTCGACTATTTTAAAATGCATCAACTGGATGTTTGAAAACCGGCAGCATGACACGTTATGTCGATATTGTTTGTCATGTTTGCTGTAATCTATTTGGCACGTGATTGCAGGACAGTATGTCATATAAACTGTGTACAATACATGCGAGTCCTACGGCTCAGATGTGTGTACCTGTCGGAATAAACTTGGAATTTTGGCGTAGGTTGATGATGACAATATCATTTCGATTGTGTAATGATCATCAGATTCCCGCATTAACGGTTTCATAAATGGTGATCAGTTACGTGCACACCTCGCTCAAAATCTGTTTACCATTTATGAATCCTCTCGTAATGGATACGTAAAGTTAACAAGCTATAGATTCACAATTGGCCCATGGTACGCTTTGTGTTCACAGGAGTAAATGAGTACAGTAAGCTTTCGACTGACTATAGTAACGATACATCTAACGCATAGTTAGTTATACTATAGTTTTACATAAATCTTAAATCTACAGTAACTGTTTTGTTGCCCTATCGAAATGCACATGTATGCGTGAGTGCAGAAGTCCTAAACTGCTGCTAAAATCAGCTCTATATATCATATATTTGGTCATACTATTTATTAAACATCTTAATTTAATGTCTATTTCGAAATCGTGTTTAAGTTATCACCATCCCTTGGATTATTATAACATTACCTGAGTTTTGTTTATAGTGTGCACCTTACGAGCTTCTTATGACAATAAGCAAAAACACAAATGAAGTGATCGAAAATTATGTGTACTGCTATCCAGGTTAAGTTCTAATTACGAAGGTTGCTTTATTACTAACACGCAATCCTGCTAAATAGTAGCATCTGTCGCATAAGAAATCTTCAGAGGGACTTTGCTGATACTATTACCGATGGGCTAAGTCTGGAAAATGTGATCGCGAATGACTCATACGCTACATTTTTGTATCAACGCATCATGGGCTCGATACTATTTTATATATACGATGTCATATCATCAATAGTTATCTTTAATAGAAGCAAGTTCATTATCCCAACCCATAAACATGATGTATAACGGCAACGCTTTGATCACATGATCACACATTATAACAGAGCGGTGCCATCGTTACCTAGCTGATTACTGCTATGCGCAGACTCCAGCGAACGACCAATAGTTGGTTTGTCAAGCTGGCTGTGTTGTCACGCTCACATACGACTGTAGTTTAACGACCAGTATAGTTCAGTTCTAGTTTATTATATACCTTAATGTTGCAAAAGATGTAATATAACCCGTCGGAAATAAGCGTGGACGTTACAAATACTTTGTGTTTATTTCTTCGCAGATTGGTAAAACATCCCGATTGCTGCAAATAATGACCTAGCATCCGTTCACGTAACGTTGTGGCTCAATCCTCTGCTGATACATCCGTTATTGGAATCTTGAATTCAGTCAATTCAATGCTACTATAAATCGAATATTTTTACGTACAGCCTGTTTAAGTTCCAAAAAAGTCTCTCCCTTCCTCACACGATCTACAAAAATCGAGGGGTTATTTGCATGCAACATCACGTTTGTATTTGGCAATTTACACAATTAATGCATAAGGTTTAATAAAGCTCGGATAGGTCATCAACTAGTGTAATGTTCGCATAATCACATTTTTCTCAATGTGGGTTGTGCTATTTAGTAGAAGGTTATTTCCTAGAAATACCTTCGTCTATTTAGATCATACTTCACAAACGTTTGATAGACAGACAAGTGAATACATTGCGCTGAACCCAAAGACACATTAATCAAACCAGTAATTGCATACAAGAGGATCATACAGACTGGTATCTTTGCTTTGCCAACAAAAGCATCCCCAAGCAAACAAATCGTAATGCTCTGCAAAGAAGGCAACTTTATACTCACCATCGCACAACATATAAATAGTCGCTAGTGACTATCAGGATTAAAAGGTTGTCCATTGTATATCTTCCCCAACTTCGAAGACACATATACACAACATGCCAATTACCCCATGTGCGAAGTTTGAATTTATCGGCGTTTGATATGCTCAGCACTAAATATATATTGTTATTGAAGAGAACACGTGTGTCGGTTTGCCCAACCATTACTTGTGAAAGAGGATTCCGTGGCCTTGCCATTGCTCATCATCGTACGTAAATTATACTCCATGATCAGTCCACGAAGTGACAGCATGTTCCGTTTTAACGCCATGCCTATTAATATGTACCATTTCTACCGTTTACTCCGTGTTTACTTTATGAGTTACCCGAAAATATAATGTGAATATTTGAATCTGATAACAACATTTTCAATGTTTCTTAATTTCAACCCACTATACAACATTGAGCACTACTTGATCGCCCAAAAAAGCTGTAGACTTGGAAATGAAATAGTGTCTCCTTCATTTTGTGTGGTTCTGGCCTTATTTGTCCAAACAACACAATTGCGCAACGTCGCACATCCATTCCATAAGCGAGGGGAATAACTGGTTCATGTGAAGTGTGAGATGGTTTTAACACAGAACTTTCGTCGATGGTCAATAAATCCCAATGTACGTGCATCATAGTCCATAAAAAACTGGCATAGACAATTTGATGACGTAATGGAACAACAAGGCGACCAGTGTTAATGTCGTTATTACATGCTGCCATTCTCACAAAAGGTTCATCAAGTCGTAATTTAAGCCTGTGTATGATATAAGCGATATTAAGGTTAGTAGAGACGCGCTACTTCTGGTCACATGTTAGGCTTTTCGTGGGGATTTCATTTGCCGAATTAACTTTATAGCCAAGAGTTGAGCCGATTTGTTTGGAACAACTGCGCTACATCCCTCATTCCGAATACCCATTCTGGGTTGTGACACTTATGTTACATACAAGCGTCCCATTCCCCAAGTGAAAGCCTAGCTTAGTATCGATTATGTTTATAAAGCACTGGGAAACAAATGCTGGGAATTAGGCTGTTGCTGTGCAGCCCGTTTATTGCATTTTTTAACAAGCCGTCATTTTTAATGTACATCCAAACTTTCACAAGGAATGAATACACATCAGTAATTATATTAAGTCCGTTTGACGTCCGATAGAATTGAAAGAGTGACATATGTTTACGTCGATAAATGATCACACATGTGCATGTACTTATGGAAATGCATTATTTATAACCGTGGTTACCAATTTAGGATTGCGTTAGGCAAAACGTACGTTTCTTGATAACGCAATGTGCCCATGATGACCAGTGGTTTTGCATTCTGTTGTAAGCAAATTCTTGTGAAATATAGCCTATGCTCTATGTTTGACAGATGCCTCATGCATCCAATGCATATTAAATGAGGCTACTTAGCTCGATAAGCCAACGGGGACATGTCGCATAATATTGATAAACATGATCAATAATACTGTGCGTTTCATAATTGTAGAGAATGTCATCATTATCGACACCTAATAACGAGGGGTTACTGACAGGAGTTAGAGCCATAAAAGTTAGATCGAGCACCTGGGTTGTATAGCGGGGTTTAAAAAACGTGCTGATATGTCGATGGTGATGGATGAGGATGATAGCGGCACATAAACGTTGTCCCTGGCGGCATGCTAACCCCTGGCGCTGGTCGAACCTCAGCGATATCAAGCGCATTGATAAGGTAGCGTCATGTTATGACAAGCTACTTAATCACAGGATACTGATAACCCAATAATTCACTTCTTTATTGCTTGTTTTTCATAGGGAAGGTAAGAGTAAACGTTCAGCTTGTTCAAGAAGCTTCACTCTTCATACCATTGTGTATATCAACGGAACATATGAACCACAATTTGAAATCATACGATATCCAATAGAATAGGAATACGAGCATTTTACTTGCGATTGGCAGAGATTGGCAGAGCTACAACAGTAGTAGGTGTCAGTTAACTGCCTCAGGGCAGTGTTTGTTTTTGATAGACACAGCAGCCCAACTCATATTTACACTAAAATGGCAGAAAAATCGCTTATCACTGAGAAATCTCTGGTGCAATTTGTAATTGGCTTCCGTATTTATTTAATCTTTGTAAAGCATTATTAACGCGAAATCTGCGATATCGGGGCTTTCAAAAACATATCCGCGCATTGTTGACAAATGTGTGTTGGCCGGGTCAAGTAAAAACGCATGAGCATAGTCCATAGCGGTTATGTACTGATGCTCATAAACTAATGTTTTCATCTGATATTCCATCCTTTATCTATGTCCTCTTGTTCGATACGTGAGTTCTTTTAATGATCGATTAAGTTGATGTCATATGTGTTTTCGCACAAAGCTGGTGATTTGCTAATGGCAGTTGCCTAGCACAACGATCAAGCATGTTATTTTCGCTCTTACGGGCATTAATGAAGCAGGTCGATAAGCAATATGCAACCGAGTTTTTCATTTGCTACTCGTTTAAACTCTGCGCAATATACATATATCACAATCATACTGGGCAAAGAGAGAAAGTAAATGTTTCGATTACCCATATAGCCAAGCCTTTTTCAAAGCTGGAAATGCCGATCGAGAAGGTAATTTCAGGATAATGAAATGTGGAACAGCACCTAGGCTCAATTTCAATGCATAGCGAGCTAAATATTGGATTTACGATGCAGGTTGTCTCTTTATAACTGATCAAAATATAGCGCAGGTGTAAAAAATTGCAAACGCGTGTCACATACGACAATGCATAAAATTGCGACATGGAATCTTATTTTTCATTGATTGTCATTTACACAAATTACGCCGGAAATTTCATATAAGAGGTACTAAATGAAAAATTATATATGCATATAGCCAGTTTGATAAATTCAATATATTACAATATACCATATTCGATTAAGCTGTAAAAAAAAATTCTAGGCATGTGAATAAGGTAACACCACACGTCACCTTCTACTGTCACCATAAACAATGGGTATGTTAGAATGAAACAAACTCATTGCGAAGCCATTCTGGCATCGACGATAACGATAAAATAAGGGCGCATAGTCGTGAAATCGTCACTCGCTCAGAAGATCAGAAGGCCCCAATCAAATGAATACCTTGATGTTAAGGTAATACGTCAAGCATACTGTAATGAGGTGCCTCAGATGTGAAAAACAGCGCATTCATTTGTTGGTCTGATGAGGTGTACTACGGCCTATACCTGATGACATCATACGGATATTTATAGTATTTCATTTGGCGAGACTCTCTCGTGCGTTATTTGTTATGGCCGTGTTTCGCGCTTGATGCAATCATTTTTAGACAGAGCATCGATGCGTAGGTTACAGCAACAAGACCCTATGCAATGTATGACGAGGACTCTCGTGCACGTCAAGATTTATGGGGATCGATAATGTAGGAAGTACAATGCTCGTATTTCTTTACGAATGGCGAGCTATGACAAGCTGCAGAATATGAAAGGGACAACCGGCCTATTAATAATCAATTCACGATGAAGAGGCATTGGTGCGTGCAGAAGGTGGTGTCGAAAATGTATTCGGAGCTTTTTTATATAACATAAACTACGTTATTTCATTACATTCATTAGGCTCGCAGTGGTTCAGCAAAGCAGATGATGGGCCATTTACGACAAAACTACTTCGACACGAAAGGCGATCGCAATCAAAATTAGGTTATACAAACTGATATGGGCAAACAACGTTAAGGGGAAATTCATATTCCAATCAAATGTGCTTCAAAATGCAATTAATTCTAAAACGTGGCAAACATGAAGATAACAAAATCCTGCATATATATAAATATATAAATACATATACACATAAATATATATATATATATGTATGAATATATATATATATATATATAGAATATATATATATGTATATATATATATATATATATATATATATATATATATATATATATATATATATATATATATATATATATATATATATATATATATATATATATATATATATATATAACATATATATGTGTGTGTTCTTATATATATATATATATATATATATATATATATATATATATATATATATATATATATATATATATATATATATATATATATATATATATATATATATATATATATATATATATATATATATATATATATATATATATATATATATATATATATATGATTGTGTTTTAAGTGTTAGAAAAACTTGGAAGAACATTAATATACAATAGAACTAACAGTGGGCCAATGATTGAACCTTGTTGTACACCACATTTTATTTCCATATTGTTTGATATGGTGCCATTGTACCATTGTACAATTGTACCATTGTAATTGTTTTCGCACTTTAAGTTAACTTTCTTACCAGTCATACACTTTGCCTCTCATCCCATAATACTCTAATTTTGATAGCAATATTTTATGGTTAACTGCATCGAATGCACTTGATAAATCTAGAAATATTCCTCAACAATACTCTTTGATTTCCATGGCTTTTGTAATATTGTCATGCAATACTGAAATAGCCATGCTGGTGGAATATCAGGATCGAAAGCCGATTGGCAATTTGTTATTATTTTTTACTTATCCAAAAAGTTAGTTAGTCTGATAAATACTAATTTTTCAAATACCTTAGAAATTGTTGGCAATACAGAAATTGGTCGATAATTCTCGATGATCTTTTCATCCCCACTTTTGTATAAGGGAACTACCCTTGCAATTCTTAAATCCATTCGTACAATATATTCTATACTAGGTATGATAGCCAATCGGATGACACCTATTTCCATGTTCTGTTTGGCTGACACATTTGCAAGTTTTCTGCTTGCAACAAACCCTCTTAGCATTCACATTGACAATATATACGGCAACAGTTTCGCTGGGTGGACGCTGAATTGTCAATTGCAGTTAGAGGAATAAACACCTCATTTAATCTTTGTAAATAGGAGATACAAGAGTCGCGCAGTGAACAGACACCATTGTCGAAATGAAAATAAGAACGTTGGAGAGCAGACATATCGCACGTCTTACTCATTGACTCATTGACCATATGACACTAGATGTTACGCCCGAGTGCCCCCAAAGAGTGCAATTCAGAACCACTAGCTGTAATTTTTTTAAATGCAAATGCTGTCGCATTAGTGGCTCGCAAAAATGCTCAGACCTTCTAAGTGGCGATGCGCTAGAACATATGAGATATGAGTACTTGCAGTACTAAGGCAGAGCGTATCTAAATATCTCGCGGATAATGGCAATTAAAGAAAATTCTACCGAGGTAGCTTATCCGAATCATGACAGCTGCAAATATACACATTTGTAACATGGTACTTACCAGCACGGACCAACGCCATATATGGTTGACTTCATAATTTGCGGTGGCTACGCGGACGGTGAAGCGCCTATATCAGTTGATATTTCGTGTGATAATCTGTAAGAATGAAACTATCTGCGTGACATTGTGAAAAGCGTCTTCTAATAACAACTTACCGCCTATTTACGGTACGATGAATCACTTTCCGGCTATTCATATTGTTTTGAAATTGAGGACGTAGAAGCATTTATCCCTTAACCGATTTCACGAATGACATTAACAAATATTGCAGATAAATGCGCGCAAAATGAGGTCGGCAGTTGTGCTAGATGTTCTGCTGGGACAAATTGTTATGTATGTATGGATAGTTTGCAACAGCCCCAGTAAAATATTGCCGGAGAACGCCTGTTGTGCATAATGGGTTTTGCGAAAAACCTTTCACCGGCCTAGTTGTTATGTGGCGATGGACTTGCCTCTGTCTGAGTACCCCTTTACAAGATCAATATTTGGCCCCTTATGCAACCGAAATCATTGGCTATGGGACACATGAACGCATAAATGATTTCTTGAGTAAGCAAATACCATTAATTTGCATGGATATCTGAATATATTTTTGATACAACCTACTGCACGCACCAATGCCTCTTCATCGTGGATTGGTTACCTAATTGGTAGTCTTCTTTGACCCAGAGAATGACAGTGTCCTCGCTTCCTTTTTTCTGTGTCACTGAATTGTGGTCATCTTGCATGTCGACATTAAGTATAGTTGTGCTATATTTGAATGACCAATTTTTGTCCTTAGTATTCGGGAAGTTTCCACTAAAGAATGCAATTTAATGTAACAGACAGGTCAAGACGATGTCCGACCATGTAGATGTGCTGAGGCGAATGGAGTATATGGCCACAATTTTATTGCACTAGCATTTATAAAACATTTGAAAACCCAAACATATATAATATCCTTATTACGACTTTGGAAGTAGTAAAGGTACACCTGAGTGCATATTTGCACAGATCAGCATAATTCCCATGGTTAAAAAAGAGGTACTTAGCGACACAAACTGAAGTAATATACTGCGGATAAAGGATAGTTCATTCAATGTTAATTATATGGGTATCGTTATTGATGCCTCTTTCCATATATTGACAAATTCAAATTGTACACATTAACGTTCGCTAATTCATGCATAAACACCTTTACTCTTTTCTATATTGTAACATTATTTCAGTGACCAGTTTAACTTGGGTGGATGGATTTACCCTTACTCCTAGAATGGAAACAGCAACCCATACCATAATTTATCAAAAAGAATATATTCTGACGCAAGAGGTGTTACAAATAGCGGGTCAGGAGTTATTGAGAAAATCACCGGGTGTCATTCCTATGGTCAATACGTAAGTTATATTGCAAGGAGTATGCTTCAATCTATAACCGTAGTAATTTTGGTACAAAGGTGTGCTAGATTGCCGCCTAGGCTTACATATATTGCTCGCAATAGATAGTTGCAATGACATGGATAAATGCAAGATCAGTCAGCAAATCAAGAAGATGATCCAGCTAGGAGAGCCTTTGTTCCATTTCGATCTATTCCACTAACAGGTGTATGAATTTCATGACATATAACCCGCTAAATCGACAAAACCAAATGCATATCCCGTCACCGTCAAGAGCTGTTATTTGAAATCAGTTTACCTTTTCCATTTAAAAAGTGTATTGCATCCCTAGCAAACTCGGTTTTCATCACGTATCAAATTTTCAACGATAACTCCATATCATATGCATAATCAACTTGCATTAAAACTAGCGCTAAATGGCGGACAGAAATCTATTCCGCTCTTCACGTCCATAAATATTTTGCTGCGATGTCCGCTTTCAAGATGTATAGTAATCTGGAAAAACACACCATTTGCTTCAGCTGTTGATATCTGGCCAAGTCTATCCGATTTTGAGGAAACGAAGCGACTGTAAGCGATACGAATTAATCTGCCTCGATTTAAAACAACCCTATCTGTAGGAACATTGGCTAGAAATCCTATAGTTTTTTCATTGTCATTGACGCCTGCTCGCGCAAGTACAAACCGTAGCGGAATGTTGTTAGGCTGATGTAAATGACAAATAACCTGGTCTCTGTGAAGGCAAACTGTACGCATCCGTAATCTGCAAAAACATCCATATCCGTAGCATGCAATATATCAGCGATACGAAATGACAACTTCGTGTGGCGTATATTATGAGCTCAAAAAACCTAACGTTAACGCGTTCTGAGCTCAGCATATATATATATATATATATATATATATATATATATATATATATATATATATATATATATATATATATATATATATATATATATATATATATATATATATATATATATATATATATATATATATATATATATATATATATATATATATATATATATATGATTGTATATGCGGCAGCGACATAACCAACGATATCTTCTAATGTGCACACTCTGGAATAATGACAACAACATTTGTTACGTCAGATGCGTTGCTCGTTGCAGGTATTAGACGTATTCAAGCCTCTTCTACTGTAAATTCTTTTTTGTATTATTATTTATTCAGTGAATGTGCCCTACGTATTGGCGCTTGACTAAGGACCATGAGAGAGCTGATCAGCTTTAAGCCATATAAAGAAGTATGGGTGAATACATATTGAATGAAAACGTTGCTTCCGAAGTAGAAATTGATATCATAATAAGGGCAAACACTCCTCGATCAATGTTAATGTACTGGTCCAGAGCTAACCACTCAGTTCAACTAATTGTGATATTGTGGTTGATTGCATGTTTGGTGAAATGCGAATAGGCTATGATGTTGACAAAAGCTAACCTTTATACACGACCATTTCCTATAACCGCTCTTTGGGTGTTAGGTTTTACCACTGCCTCTCTATATACATTGTTGAAACACCAATTGGCTTTGGGTAAGAAAGCACTCTCACCACCTTAACGCAAACAACAGAAAAACTGGGTTCATGCTGAATGCTCCCCAGGCCTCTAGAGTCTCTTTATGGTTTATTTTTTACGTTACATATTATCATAGCAACACATACTATCGTGTCCATGTATCAAAGAATCTAACCAGGACCAAACGAATGGTGGTTGTTGCTTCGATGAGCGGAGTGGTGAACGTAGCATTCAACGGAATTAATTATAAAGAACCCTAGTTCATTTGGTTTAGAGAATTCGATGCTAAAATGGATATCACTATTGTAATTAAAACGAGTGGGCAATGACATTTGAGGATTGCACCCATAGCCTCTTAATTTTCCCATCAATAATCGTAAAAGTGACGTATAACAGCTTTGTTTCATTTGATCTTCGATAATTGGCTGATTCATAAATAACAATCATGCATAATCCAAGCCAAGTTTGTAAATGTTGCAATGGTTTTCATGTCACATGCTGGGGTATCTCTCTCGTCCTATGTCAAGCATGTCTGCAAACTCATTTGCGATTTTGCGATGCAGCCCAAATTCATGTCTATATAACCATCGTTAACGGATCATTTGTCAAACCAACGGAGAAGGTTTATATATGCGTTGGTAAGAAACGCGAAATCTCCCTTTGCTTATAATAATAGCGGTTGAAATGATGTATTGATGACATATTGTTGCTTGAAGTTGGTTACTGCTCCGATCATGCGGCCATATGTCTATGCCGTCTCGAATGCTTTGTGAATGCAATTAACCGCGACGGAGATGGTCCTTGTGAAAGCTGCAATATTTCATATTATGCGTTTAATAGACCAATCTTGCTTCTCTTACTTATACACGACCAAATTGAAATTACCCTGGCCTACACAACGTTACCGACCTTGTTAGTGTTACCCCAGAGAGAAATAAATTATTCTTTGTAGAGAGCCTGCTATGGGTTGCACTTACCCTATATATTTAGAATTATCATTGTTTATATGGCTCGCTGACTTGACACACTAAGCATACCCTTAGGATAATGCAGAACGTCGTAGTGTAGAGATAGCAATATGCCATCACTGCGATCACTGCAGTACATCTCGACGTCAAGCATATCAGATACGATTAATTACCATGGCTGTGCATTTAAATTGGACCGAAAAAACTCAATACCACAGACAAGCAGGGTTATCTTCTGGGACTAGTTACCCTGCAAACCAATGGCATCGACATCCATATACATAATAAAATATGTTATGAGCATGGGTGATTAGACGATGTTATGTCAACTTCCTCTACGTTTATCGCGCATCATATTATTCGGTGATTACAATGCGCTTTATAGCCATATCCAGGAATTCAATTTATAAAGCGATCAATGTGGATTGCAACTCGCGTCACATCAGATGTCAATTTTGTCCCTTCATTTAGTGCCTGTTTATGACATATTTATGTCATTAATTATTATTGTTCAGTGTGTGCACAGCCGATATACTATGGAATTCATTAGTCGCATGTCTTGCAAATATCATGCTATATACTGTACAGTATGGGAACCTCAGTGAACATGCCCGTAGTTGGCCTCCGAAGCAAATACAAGCATCTGCTGCCAATCTTGCTCTCGACGGGACATTATGTCTCTTTTGAGGAGTGGCAATTGAACATAATGAGGATATGCTCATAATGAGCAAATTATTGGTGGATGCACCGGTCTAAATTTCCGTTATCAAGCTGTTAATCATTCGTATCTTTTCGGGTAAATTCTAACACCATTAGCTTGTAATCTATTTTTTAAGATTATAGAAGACGTTGTGCATTCATATTTGAGGCTTGATCGACCCGCAGAAAAAGATTCAAATAAGCTACTATCAAATGCAGTTATCTGCCTGGTAATGCAAACACACGGTGGTTCGTTTGGTGATCAACTAATGGTCACATATGACTTTAAAGAGGGTATAGAACTTTGTCATCTGCCTTTCTTAGCTCTGTTGAATTAGTAAACTACACGAGAAAGCTCTATTGATGTTTGTTCATCATATGTTTCATCCTTCCACATAAAACACTACAGGTTACACCAAATGTGCTCGCTATGCTTAAGGATCAACTTCTTCACCTTCTCAAAACGCGTGCTATAGGCTCAATAACATCCCGAAGACAAATTGAATGCAATGTTCAATACGTTATATTTGAAATGATAAATCCGAGGCGCCTATCGAGTCAATACCCGAATGCGTGCAGGTTAATTACACACTCTTAAACAAGTTATGTCGGGGTTTCCTGCCCTGGAAAGTAGCATAGCTAATGGGCGGGTTGAAACTTGTCAAATATTAGTACAATTTAGACAGCAAGTGTGTATATATATATATATATATATATATATATATATATATATATATATATATATATATATATATATATATATATATATATATATATACATATACACATATATATATATATATATATATATATATATATATATATATATATATATATATATATATATATATATATGCTATATGCATATACATATATATATGCATATATATATATATATATATATATATATATATATATATATATATATACATATGTTTATATATATATCTATATATATGTGTGTGTGTGAGAGAGAGAGAGTGAGTGAGTGTGTGTGTGTGTGTGTGTGTGTGTGTGTGTGTGTGTGTGTGTGTTAAGCATATGTCATCATGCAACCACGATCTGCGTTATCCATTTGTGCATATGAACCTGCCAGTAAATATTTGCAACGAACTCGAAAAATTGCAAAGACTCTCATGTTTCAGTTACGTGTCGCTAATTAGAAACCGACCCAGCACTGCACTCATTCTATATGTTACATCTAGATATGGTGGACACCAATGACGTCCATTTATATATCATTTTCCCACCATCATCCCAGAATTTACTTGAAGCCCGCCAACGCCAGGTCAGTAACCCTTATCTTAATAGGAATTATACATTAACCATGCTTTGAGCTAAATATTTGACAAGCTATAGTTGCACAACTTTATACTCAAGTAGATTACGTATCAGACGTGTTAAATATATTTGTCCTTAATAAAGTTGATTCCTGACATCCTGTGGGCAGTCAATAATTAACTCTGCTCCCTGGAAACCGTATTGTACAGTATATACAACATCCACGACTGCAGCACGATTGGGTCATCATAGCACAAGAGCGATTTCATATGGCATTAGTATTGGAACAAACTAATAAAGTACCAGTCAAACTACTGCATGTGATGTTGTTGGGTGATATAAAAAACATATTGTTCAGTGAAATAGAACATTGAATGCGATAGCTGAATAACGGCTACCATAACAACCGAGGCGTATGCTCCAGCATGGTGTCGATTGTTATAAGAAAAAAGAACCTGGATGGAACATTTGTTATTCAAGCAGGGTATCCACAGTAAAATTCATGATCGGTTTCTTTCTGGGGTTTATGACGGAAGTGGTTTATCATATAAGAGTCCCACATGCTTCGGTGTTGATACAAGAGAGAATTCGATTAAAAAGGTGTCGCAAAGACGTCCACGCAAAACAGATTGGCGAGAGGCAGACCCTAGGGCAAAGCGCCTGGTTAACAGGGCAAACAAGTAAGAAGATAATAACGTTTAAGTTGTGTTCAATATGTAAAACTTCTCTTCAGTTTTAGCATTACGATAGGCTTCACCAATGTGTACAGATGTCTAAGGAGTATTCAGTTCACAAACCAACCGTTCCTAGTGTTTACCAGTCAACTGCATAAGATTGACACAGATGCATGTTGTTTTCAGAAAGAACTATACAGTTGTTGTAGGCAATATAAATCCGACTAGCATACAACTTAACTATGAAACCCATTAATCATTTTTGTATCATGTTGAAGGAACTTTGATGATTCAAGAATTACATATCCCTATTTAAAGTTCGTCTGATCGCCTCGATGGCTCCGTGTACTCTTGCATCAACAGCTGCCCTGCATTGAACAGTATATCCCTAACGTGTTTCCTTTGTCATCTTTTCTAGATTAGCACTGCACATGTAGTATTCACAGCTGTTCACAACTTCGCATGCAGTAATGTTCATTTCTTGTAGCTGTGCAGCAAAATGTAAAAAGCATTTTCAAGTATGTCGAAATGTTTCTAGATTTCAAGATTCATAAATGTAACTTGAAAAAAAGTCCTTGTTTTTTTATTACTGACCCGTGGCACCAGACAACGGGTAAAATCCGCCCGATAAAGTATTGACATTCATTGACAACAGCAACACTATCCCATAAGCTGTCGTTTATCTTCTGCTTTTGCGTTCGTGTCTACAGTAATAATCACTAAGTGAGTGAGAGGCGATCAAGGAACTAGCTATATACTTTGGCTAATGATCCTGCCTCAGAATGCAATAGAATGAAAATGTAGCGCAGAGATCATATACTGCAGCTAATTAACACATAGCATCTCGCGCCTAATCATCGCAGTCATTGTAATGATCATTTTTGTCCATTTTGCCACAGTCATCGTCATCATCAATGTTCTCCTTCTCCTCATCCTCTTCTTATCCCTTCTTCTTCTTCTTCTTCTTCTCCTCCTCCTCCTCCTCCTCCTCCTCCTCCTCCTCCTCCTCATCATCATCATCATCTCGTCGTCGTCGTCGTCCTCCTCCTCCTCCTCCTCCTCATCATCATCATCAATCATCATCATCATCGTCGTCGTCGTCAATATCATCATCATCATCATCATCATTGTCGTCGTCGTTTGGTTTCGTTTCCCGCAATAACATAGTCAGAATCCATGTAATCTTCAGCTTCGATTCATCTTTGGTATTGTATTACCGACAGAAATAAGCAGTTGAGATGGCAAAACTGTCATCCATAATAAGTTAAAGCTGTTTTATATAGGGATCGTAATTATTCAGCTGAGTCACATAGAGATCAGAGTAAGGGCTCGCAGCTTAATGAAGCAGACTGCTTCCGTTTGTTCACTTGACTCAGCTGTGTGATTTGCGGGGTACCGGGTGTAGTTTATGTATAAAGTAATAGCCGAAAAAACGCCATATGGTCGGGTCACACAATACACAAAGTAAAAAATAGTTGGTTCTATGGTCATGAACATTTCGCATTCATGCTCTTCACGCACTTTCTTTGTATATTTAGGGTTGTACGATACCGATGCAAATGCTTAGTGTAAGTGCATATCACGGCCATTGAATCGAGTTCACAAGAGGCGATCGACAAACGAAAACAAATACTTAGCTCAAAACATGTCTGAATACTACGCAATGACGTCCGTCTTCAAATGCTTTCTAGACAAATTGTGCATAGCGCTGTATGACACAATAAGCTTCAACTTATAAGATGTTCTTTATATATACACCTCATCTGGGTATGCAGTTTTATTGATCAGCCAACAAGTTTCGTCGACAAGATCATAGCACATTATGATACTTTGTGCTCACTTGGAGGTGTTTCTAACGTAACAAATACGACTACAGCATTTTGCAGTAATTATATTAAATTGCATGTCCTGAATAAGTATGTCTGATCCATCTCTACGTTAGCCGTGTTGGCGTTTCTTTACACATAGCAGCTCAGATATAGCACAAATAATAAAGAGTAAGTATTTGAAAATGAACTTATTAAAGAATCCAGGAAAATTGATTAGATATATTCAGGCTGCTTTCTATTCCCCTAGCGACGCGCATATTATCATAACAATCGTACACATTACAGTCAATTGCAATAAGGGTATGATCTGTAAAGACCTCGAAACATATTCCGATTAGAGTTACATCAAAACATATATTGGCAACTAATTGCGAGTGAAATATATTTCATACATATTGTTATGTGCGAAAAGAATTAATAATTTAATCGATTATGAAAAATTGTTTATATCTTAACAAATACTGCACATATGTATATACCGCAGTCAAACAATACAATAAGCATTCAGCGGTATGTACACATTCAGAAGGTCAAGTTCGTTTATCTTGGTTAGTAATTCCTTCTATTTATTGCATTCTTTGATGTGTCCTAGCAGTCACAAAACCCGGACAAAACGTCACAATTACACATTATCTTTTCTATAGCCTCAGGGGCAATACACTCACTTTTGCAGCGGTTTTTTTTGCTCTCGTTGTTATCATATATAGGGTGTAATAATCATTGCACTACGCAAGGGCCGATATGTTACTTTGACTTTCAAGTACTAAAAGACGCCAATTAACGTCGCTCATTATACAAGGGCCTATACGTTTCTGTGACTATCAAGTTCAATGAGACGCTAATTAACGTCGCTCATTATGCAAGGGCCTATACGTTTCTGTGACTATAAAGTACAAAAAGACGACGATTAACTTCGCTCATTATGCTAGGGCCTATATGTTACTGTGACTATCAATTACATAAAATTGACGATCAACGTCGCTCATTACGTGAGGGCCGATATGTTTCTGCGACTATCAAGTATTAGTCAAGGTCCCCTAGCCTGATGGCTGCGGGCGCTGTTTACATGTTACTGATATTCAATAGTCTCGCCTTCAGGTCTAGGAGACCGTAATATCTACAGATTTGGGATGCTCCAATCACAAGCCGTGTCTCTCGGTCACTCTTGGGTACTTTTGAGTCGTTGTCGCTCATTGGTTAGTTCTACAAGTTCCGAAGAACTTATCCATCCAGACGAGTGAGCCGGGCACACATTCTACAACACTCCGATTTGTTGTTTCACGCTGAGTGGCACCGTTAATCACACAGTCGGCGAGAGAAGCAGACACACAACTGGTTCTTTTTAACTGACTATTACGTAAGCATACTATCGTGCAGCTAAGCGATTAAAGCGCTTGTTTTGGTGTCAATTTGAACTTTTGAGACGCCCCATAATTCCAGAAGACATTCAATGTGTTCGCATTGGACGCAGATAGCAACAATGTCCATGACGTCACATAGAATCGAGGGTGCGTATCACAAGCCAGACACGCGCAATTAAGGTCAATCCGGGTCACAACCTTTGCGTTGATTGGTCACGAAGATTAACGAACGTGTCTAATGAATATACGGACGCGCCAGTTTAAGACCTTATCTTTTCGTAGACTCTAGGGCGAGAAGCGTAGCGGAACCCCTGGAGTCTGGGACGCAGACTTATCAAGTATAAAAGACGACGATTAGCGTCGCTCATTACAAGAGGGCCTATAAGTTTCTATGACTATCAAGTACATTAATACGCCAATTAACGTCGCTCATTACGTAAGGTTCTATATGTTTCGTCGCCTATCAGGTACATAAAACGACGAATAACGTCGTTCACAATGAGTAACTCAATTAAACACGTAGTGCTCTATATGTAAAAGTGCATATTACGACGTGGATGGTTACAAATTATGTGAGGTGGACATAAGCCTTAGAATCCATTCATCATAGCTCAATACCGAAAATTCATTTTCGTGTTCGATTTTAATCAGTCGGTAAATTCCTGATGAATTATCAAATTCATTTACCATTTTATAGTACTATTGTGCCATCCATATTCATTTTGATTCGTTGGCTTTAGCTATGAGCTCTACTGCATCCTATCTTTTAACTGATCCGCACCCATAGTGAAGAATCATTTGTGAGGATAAGGCAAATGTGTCATCCGCTGTAACTTGCAATAGACGGCCTAAACGAATGACTGCTCTATTTATTGTATCTGAACTGCTATATCGGACATACGAGCGTGTTGGATAATTCAATACAAAATGTAATGCCTCCGTTACGTGGGCGGTAAACAACAGTCGTAACTATAACAATCGGCATCGTATATTGCTTCGCCTTTATCTTAGTCTGCATGCTTTACGATTGATTTGCGAATTTCATCAGCAATGAATCGTTCCAAATTCGGTGCTTCAATGATAGTAACAATAACACTTCTTTATATGTGTGAAATGTGTCTCGTTGTGCTTAGAAATTGCTCGAGTTTAGTCATTAAGGTGCAGTGTAAAATTAAGGTAACAATTAAATGATATTAACTTGGTTATTTGGATTGGTAGGTTACATAGTTATGGCATTTTTAGGGAAATAAGTGTAATGTATACTGCCACTTGCAAATTATTTCCTCACAAAAATATATAAATATGAAGTGTAACACTTGGACGATGTTATACATTGAGAATTTGCGTTGATGCAGGTTGAAACAATCATAATTGTTCACATTATTAGTCCCCTTTGCATGAAATGTTCGATATCAAAACGAACTGTGGTAAATATCACTGCAGCCATATTGAAACTGCATGCACGCAAAGCGTAAATGTGCAGCAGACAGGTGCCAGGGGAAGAAAACTCATCAACGAAGTATCTTGGATAAATTTAGTTCGACCGATGGTACACACGGAAGCACAGCTGTTTGCTACTTTATGATAGCTTGAGTGTGGACATTAAAGATGAGTGTACATTAAATCTTCATAAAATACCGAGAGTGGGAATTTTTCGTTACAGACGCACATTGCAATGCTTCAACATTGCGGTTAGTCTGCGCAGCAAGCGATGGCCTTAACTGATTAATCCTCCTCTCTTGAGAATCTTGCAATATGTAAGGAAAACTATGATCTATCGAATGGCTTTATATAATGCTTTAGAATCTACATTCATTCATACAACCTGTGTCATTCATGCACAATGGCAAAATGCACGCTTCGTTGACAAAACGTTCGCACTGTAGACACTACTAATTTTATGGTGCTAAAGTAGGTCTTAAGTGGTTCACAGGGTTACATAACAAGCTCAACTCCGTCAACACATTTAACTGTACCCCGGTTATTGTGTGTCGCTCATAGGAACAGTATAAGAGAAACCAAAGGCGATGGACAAAGTGATAACGTGTGCCGTATAAAAGTTGATTCAAATCAATCATTTTCCTCCCGATACCTATACAGAACATACTGACCAGCGTCAGTGCAATAGTGCAGGAGGCACGACATCTCAGGGCAAGCAGAGCTAATGCATAACGTTCATTTTAATTGTTTTTATTATTAATGTTAAGCCAGACCCGGACTGGCTTTGATGGCATCGGCTCTTTTTAGTCGCTGACCTGAAAACGCGAGAGCTCACAAACTGATTATTATATTTTCGGTAAGCAACGAATGTAAAAGGCACTGTTTGCAAGTTGTGCGCACAATATCGGAGATAGAGAGACCCTTTATGTCACATGTGTTTGCCTAGGTTTCTCGCTGTGTGGATACTATGGTGATATTGACGATAACCGGGGCACCTGGAAAGCTTAAAGATATATATATATATATATATATATATATATATATATATATATATATATATATATATATATATATATATATATATATATATATATATATATATATATATATATGTATATATATATATATATATATATATATATATATATATATATATATATATATATATATATATATATTGTATCAATTTCAGTGTATTTGTAGTTATATGACTGAGAATTATTAAACCAAAAGCCACAATACAGCTACCCTACCCACATGGTGATCAATGTCACACTACAGCAAGATGTATACATTAGCAACCATTATGTTGGACTATGTAATGCAAATTGCTTGACATGGTTCGTCCTCGGCGGATGATCTTTTTCAATTTAGTTGATAGTTTCTAGTCTATGATTCCTTTTTTATCCGTTTAAAAGCGTGTAGGGTTTGTGTGTGTGGGTCGAGTGGTATATTGTTTTCGCAGAAGTCATCTCTTTGAATGGCCTTCTATCCTACATTTTGAAGTACAGTCAATCAGCGGACTTACTTCCAAATATATATCTTGTATCAATTAAAATGTATTTATAGTTACATGACTGAGAATTATTCAACGCAACGTCCGCAATACAGCTGCCCTGTCCACATGATGATCAATGTAAGACTAGAGCAATATGCGGTTGTGTGTCCTAACAAACACATTGGATAGTTCGATATAAAGTTGCACCGAATTTATCAATCCATAAAACTGATATGGCCGCATAATGATATATATCACATGGGCCCAATGTGAAAGAACTGCTTATAATCAGACAACTGGAAATAGCCACATTGTTCAGATGATTTGCTATGTTGCTTAATATCATCATTAAAAAGAAATTGATCTGCAAAAACGTCAGTATGAATCTGTAACACTGGTCAGAAAAGATAATATTGTATTTACCTCACATTGAGAGGACACACAAGGTAGAGCAACGCCTTAGACTTGGATGTACTTTCATAGTAGTATAGAGACATATATGTGTCCATGTATTTGATGCATACGCACAATCGTGAATACAAACCTGCTCCTAAAATTTCTCTTTTTCAAAGCAGTTCTTGTAGGTTCGACGAAACTTCACTGAACCAACCCGTAATGAAATAACTCCATAACTAAATAACTACCACTGTTTTATGCTGCGGCAATGATGCATCATGGATTGTTGATGACATGGTTTATTTTTTTAAATGAAAGCTATAGCTGAAGGAATGTAGAATTGATTATTGTCTGCTACCCATTTATGCAAGGTTGTTTATTGTCTAGACTATATAAGTCATGTATTACCAATCAGAATAATAAGCTATTTTTGTCTTTTTATTGAGGTAATTTCCATTCATATTCCGATATGATTTAGCAGCAGCCAATCTGCAGAATATCATCTGTGCCACTGGCTACTAGTCTCAGCTGCAGATCATAACAGGACACTAACGTAAATCTATTGGTCACATTGTAGGTACATCCCACCGACTACTAATACATTTAGCATGCTGTCAGATTTTATGTTCAAGAGGTGACATTTATTAATGTATATGGTGCTTCATATATCTATTTTATGGGATATTGTTCGTTTCGGCGGGTTTTTCCAATAACTTCGAGGCCAACTTATTATCACTGAGCTGGGTTAATATGAGTGGACAAGTTACCGAGCTATATGTTATTGTGCCCAAGGAGCCAGGGTGAATACAGCATTCATGATTATTGAAACGACATTTATGAACCTAATTTAACAAATGTATCTACTGTTATTGATACAAACTTTAAATTGCCCAGAATGTTTGACATGGATAAGATGTGATGTAGGTTTGTCGAGTCAATATAAAGCTAGTATACACAGATTTTAACATAAAGTTTACATACAATGTCGCTGTCATGAATTTATATGTATTTTACTAAGGAAAGATGTCGATTAGCAAAGCAGACATAAAGTATTGCCTAAATATGATTGTTGTTTGTTATGGATTCGCCGGGTATTTCACACGTGAATATGATTGGAAGCGTCAAACACTAAGCGTTCTGGATTGACGTACGCATGTGTTTATTGAGTAGAGATTGCGGAGTGACATACCTTTCAAATGGCACTAACATCCGTAAGAGTAAGCGTTGTCATATGTGCGTCAGCAATAAACGCTGTTTTAACAAAGTAAATCCACAATCCTACAATATGTCGGCTAACCCCCGATCTGCCCATTTGATTATGTATATTTAAAATTACTTAAACCAGCGGCCAATTCGAAATTCGACTGTTAAAGTATGAGCCGATCTTGCAAAAAAGCAATCCTACAAAACCTCACCATCCTTCTGACACAGAAGATGCATCTTTGCATACATAAAGTTATGCTTATTTTAATTTTATGTGCTTACCTATACATTTATAATTTGAGGCAGATTCCAAAATATTTAAAATATTCCGCGCCTATTATAAATGTCATTCGATGCGTTGTATCAGTAAATTTCTTTTCTAACGTATTGATAGCGATTGTTTATTAATCAATAAGTTACAATTCAATCGTCTAAACCACAGGCTACACGATAAATTATCCTAAGTTCCTCGTTAGCTCTGTGACCACAAATGTGGTCTTGAGTGAGACCCTCGTCATCCAAAAGTGCAACACACGGGCAATGAATTCCGAACAGAGGCTGAATAATTTGACTATTAGTATTTTCTTACAGCTATGAGGTAAATAGGCATCAAAAAGGGTTAACAATCACCATAAATGCCATTTTGTGTGGGACAAAAGGGTATCACCCTCGTCATCCAAAGCCAGGTTAGAATTGCGTTCAATGATTGTCAGGTTATACGTTCAAGCAAGCTGTCCGCTTCAAACGCACTCCATGCCATCTTGTTAACAGTTGTGTAAAGAAAATACTAATTATTAATTATGATAATCTTGGATTTATTGTTTAAATCACGCAGATAATGACACTTTGGTTTCAAATGAAGAAACGTTACGGGCTTGTATGTGCTGTTGGATGACCTGTGGTTATAAGAATGAGAATATTTTATTTTGTCATGCCTGGTTGTATCAGTAAGATTTTCAGGACACACTAAAGCTATATTTGTACAACAGATATTCTCTCCTGTATATCGCAACGTATTGATCATGGTAAAATCCGAAACTATCCTCATCCCCTCCTCACCTCTCCTGCAAGATTCTACCAAGGGATTCAAACGTAACATATGCACTCATTCGCTACTTTCATCTGCACTTAAAAGTAAAACACTGATTAATTATTCGCCCATTGTTTGATTTTAGAAGCTCATTGGCTTTATGATCGTTAGCTGGTGTATCATGATGGACAATCTCTCAAGCTGCCAGCCTATACCGGAGTGCTTAGCGGGAAAGCCCAAATTTGGCGATGACGCTTAATGATAATAATAATAATCTTTATTTCTCACAGCAGGTGTTTAGAAACACTTTAATTTGCTACAACAGCAAAATAAACACACACGAGAACGATAAAGAAACAAATAAAACGATAAACACTTTTCTTTTAACAGGGCTTTAGCTTCATGTCGGGTAAGCACTGACAATGAATCCCCCTCTCTAATAGAAATAAGCTCCTTTATGAGCATAGCAATATTCTCATATTCAGAATTACATGGGGGCGTAATCTAATAGCTGGGGTCTTAAATGCATTCTCTATGCTGTAATAAATAACAATTATTAATGTTCAGGGCATGCATTATAGTTTGAACATAATTGCTAACAATTGTTCTGCTGTGAAAACAACATCTACTCACATTGGATACCAAAACATTGGTGCTGTTCAGGCACTTACGAAACAAAGTGCCAAAGTGACAAAGCGCAACATCAGTTGATTTCTAAGGGGCGATGAATTGGAAATAATTTGAACGTGTCCTGGACTCCAATTTACATATAGTTCGAATACACCACCTCCAACACTTTTCAATTTGACCAGCTGGTCAGATCTTAAACTCCACATCGACAAAATTACTACAGTAAGCATTAAATATTGAGTTTCTAATAACAGAGTTGCTGTATCCAAAGCGGGACATCATCATATTTGTTCTCGCTATCACATCACTACACGCACGCACAATAACCAATATTACTTCCTGAGTGAACAGCTTGACTCTCCGAAACCGAATTGCAGATCGCTCGGTTTCTGGGCGTCACTCCGGGGTGTTAGATAAAATAAGAGCTGTCTAGGCACGATGGTGGCTCTAACACTGAATCGTCGAGATATCACTCGTTTGAACCGAAGTATCATTGTTTTATCCAATGTCGTATTATCGATACAACCAGTATACCCAAGATGCATATGAAATACCTTTAGCAAACAGTGCGTTTGCAGTTTTGAAGATGAAACAGATGTACAAGGGAAATGATAGATGTTTCACTTAAACGCCATGAACTAATATAAGCTACCGACCTTAGATGCTCTTGAAGGAGAGAGCTAGGCAAACGACATTAAAATGATTGCACGTGATATATCAGTAAAAGCGACATTATTCAACAACGCATTGGTTTAAGGTGTGTGCAATGACGGAAATTTTTCGTCGAATAGAATTGTATGACGCTTTTACATAGTGTGAGGTTGATCCGGCATCATATGGTACGACATGTATAATTATCCACTCTGTACGTTAGAAGAACACAACATATATGCATGAAACGTAGGTTGGCAAGTATTTTATCATGGACCAAAGGCACAATTTTTAAATGCGGTTGTACATTGCACTGTCGTAGCCCCTGCTACACATGCGCGTCGACTGATTCTCCAATATTAATTGTCAAAGACTTTGGCGGGCTTCATTTCAAATTTTGGACCTTAAATAGACCTGTTTAATTGCATACATAAACCCGAGGGGGGAAGCGATTTCGCCACCAGCTCACCAAAAATCTCGCTTCAACATCTGAAGTCCCGTTTTCGAGCCTGTCGCGCCAATACTATTTAGAACATTTCATTCTACCTTACAAAACCATCCGTCCCGAC
Source organism: Urechis unicinctus (assembly GCA_034190875.2). Taxonomy (NCBI): domain Eukaryota; kingdom Metazoa; phylum Annelida; class Polychaeta; order Xenopneusta; family Urechidae; genus Urechis; species Urechis unicinctus. Next base: position 52,221,194 of record CM067350.1, on the reverse strand, counting down.
ACAAAAATGTACTTTATTCGGGTTCAAACGCGATTAGCAAGTTTCCTGTACCCGGTATTAGATTGATAATTGATCCGTCTTCTCGGGCAACGAAATCGCGAGCTCTAATTGGAGCTCAATATTTGGATAGTCCACTGGCTACGAACATGAGCAAACTTTTTGGCTAAAATTTACAGTAAATGTAAATTTTTACCTATTATGGTGTTCGTCGTTCAGTCTTTTATTACGGGTAAAGCGTTTACATGAACATTGAACAAATCATGTAGTCACAGTTATACGTCAATTAATCCAGCCAATCCTAGGCCATTGATGATTTCAAACTATCAATGCAAATTGACTTGTTCGCAGGCGTGTCAACACTTACTAGATTCCGGAATTCGCATTGATGTTTTTATTTTACAAATAACGTGGTAAATGTCATTATCGAGAGGTTTGTATCAAGTGACCTTGGGATAATGAACCAGTGGATTCTTTACCTGATGTCATGTGCGGATAAAGCGTTGAGAAAATTATAAACATGACGGATTTACTCAATGACAATGGAACAAATGATATCACAACTCTGACATATCGCTATAATATAAAACCGTTATTCCTGTTTATCTAACTATTCTTAACCCAACCAAGATCCTTATTTATATCTATCCTTATTTAAAGCCCCCACCTATTCTATTACATATTCATAACACTCTTGCATGCTTAACTCATTCCAACCTGCTTTCCCTCCCTGTCCCCGTTGTTTGTCTACAGTCTCATACGACATCCTCACTTCCTCTTTAAAACTCTACTTGAGCTATCGGGGCCTCATCACGGGCCAAGCTTAACCAATATATGGGCAATAATTATGAGGATGGAAGGGTCATGGCTAGTTTGATTACAAATTGCTGAGCTAGCACCATTATTTCGCAAAACATATAAGGAGCCAATTACTATATAGAAATCTGTATATATTGCATAATATTATGTACATTGCGTATCAAATCTTCCGAGCATGGTTTTATAATCCACTCCAGTGCAAACTATTGCAACCTCATAAATTAGATGTATTGTTTGCCATTAGAAAAGTGGCCATGTTGCTTGTTTGTGTATCCGCTATATATTCAGACAGGTAAGCGCATTACTATAAACTTTATATTCACGTTTGAAGGCTGTTAGGCAAGATGAGAGATATTATAAAAACAAATGACCAAAGGTTTCTGCATATTGTTGTTATTCTATAATAAAGCTCACTTATGAAGGCCCAGAGCCCATGCACACGTTTTACTACTTGGAGTATCTCAGCTAGTGCGCACGAACGATCAAAATAGCACGGCACATGTGTTGTAAAAGATGTAGTCTTGGTATGATACTAACTACCTCGACCTACCATACTGTCCTGTCGGTTATGGTACAACACTGTGTACCATCATTATGAACAACGACGTGTTCAGTTTGGAGCGCTCAGTTATCCACTTGCATTAGTCGTTTGAGAAGGTTTGGATCAATTGTCTGCCGCGGATACCGCAGATATTCAGAACGATATATGGTACTTAATTAAGTTTATGAAATGTAAACCTTTACAACTAGGAAATTGAAATCAAACAGTGATTGTAAATCCAAAGTTGATAGGAAAATGCGCCCGTGAAGTTGATAGTGATCTTTACGTGCTCACTCATCGCATGGTGCGATTTACATTACTATAGATTACAGCTAAAGAGTAGAATAACAGCATGTGGCCTAATAATAATAATCGATTTTGATGAGAATGTGCACTAATGCAAGGGATAGATTCGGCGTTTAGTCTGCCATCATTGTTAAGGCTTATGTCCCAATATCAATGAGACCCCTGATGTATTATTGCCTATCCCTATGGTTAAAATAAAAGCAGAGAGAAATATTTGCAGATCAAGGTAGGTTTTTTATGAACATGATGAAACATGAATATTATGATAGAGAGTAAGAACAAGCAAAATCATATGACACGCACCCATATTGCACTTGATGTGATACGTACCTCAACACACGCAATGGTACAATGACAACAGAGTAGTCAACAAAGAAACCACCAAGCATATATCTGCGTGACCAATATATGCTGCTATGCAAATTGGTTACCGTTGCTGTCTGGGCCAGAGAAAATGAATCAACACGAAATACCTGTTCACAAGCGATTTTTGCCTGGCTGAATTAGACAGTCTAGCGAAATCGACTATATGAAAGGCACGGACGAGTTACCAAACGGGCAATATTTCATAGATTTATGCGGCTACGAGCAAAGAAATAAATGTCGAATAATCTACAGTTTTCAAAGCTTGCCACCTGTGGTTACCGAATTGCCTGTACAATTAGTGATACCGGTTACCAGGCTAACCCAGGTATTGTGGACCTTTTGAGCTGCTCCTACATGCAAGTCAGTATATGCCCAATATGTTATCGTGCAATATATTTGCTGTTAAGAAATATGGCAGCGAGAAATCAGTTATTGTGAGAAACAGATTTGCAAAAAATAGGAGAGATCCATATATCGTCGAAGTTGGACAATCCAAAAGTACGAATATACAAATAAAGCCCAGCAACACCGTTATAATGAGGCACATTCTATGAGCCAGCTCACCGTAATGATATTTAGTGTGCATTATCGTTACTTTGCATTGTGAGAGACCGAATGTATTTCTCAACGAACGATCATTTTGTTACAATCAGTTTAAAGTTCATAATGTTCGTGCAATTAACATCGTTTACAATAACCTAAATTGCAGCTGTGCAACACATATTTAAAGTTAAATTCAAAATGAACTGTCAAGTTGCTATACTTATATTTCAATGCGCTTTCAGTAAAACTCATAGTTATTTGACTATCATATATAAATACGACAAAGTACTTTGAGACGCCGTAGATGATCGCTTTCAAACGCCAAGAGTTCTCTTCGTACTGCTTGTTGGAAGCACCTGTCTAACCACAGACAGTATACTTGTGTAATGAAGGTAATTATCCTACATCACTCTGCACGGAAATACCTCTCATGTACTAGCATCTTTTCGAGCAAGGTAGATGTAATGCTAAACTATTATAATGCTATTTTCTCTTCTTCTGTTGAATTGACTACTGTGCATTTAACCGCTGCTCAATACTGGGATGTATCCCTATAATGTTGCTTAAATACACGAACTAACCAATGCAACACAAAACATATCCTATTCCCGGACACAACAGACCAGCATTTTGACAGTTCAGATGCACGCAACCCAGTTATCATGCACTTCTTCTTCTTCTTCTTCTTTGTTACTATTGCCCATCATTGTAATTATAAACACCATCGTTATCATTATCCTCTTTGTTATTTTCATCGCCTGCCGCATTAGTAGCGCATGCATTTCTTTATAGCGCTAACGCGACGGTGCTGTTACCAAAAAAGTTTATCTGATTTACGATACTGATAGTTGTTTGATAAATGGGTCATAATAATTCAGCATGGCCACTCTGAGGCCACCTTTATAGCTTTTGGCTTAATAAAGCAGGCTGTTGTAGCCCCTTTTTTGGTCCAGCTGCGGGATGTAATGGCATATAGTTTATGCGTTGGTATTTGACAAAGAACATTGCATTGGCGGATCACACATCTGAAAACGAGAAAAAGTGTGTAGCTTCTTTGTCATAGATGAAGCCCATACGACGCAATACGCGATCGAGATTACACGCAGCGAAAGACGAAAAGTTTGCGAAAAGTTTGGCTTGGTTACAAACACTGACACTAACATACCAACGAAACGAGCTCAAACAATAGATGGGATCCAGTAGAGACATTTACCATATTTATCAAAATATTTTGTCCAATAATAAGTTACACTGCTAGATCACAAAACAATCCCAATAATAAAAACATCAGTTCAGTATCCATCATGCGGCAACATTATAATAGGGCGCGAAATATCATTATTAAGCGTCACCATGCACACATCCAAGCTTGCGTGTCGGTATGCGGTGTGTTGTGGCGTGTTAAACCTACCAGTCCCTATTTTGATCGTACACTGACAGCTTTCCAACCAATAGCAATGCAATGTATTACATATACCATATAGAGGGCTAACAGTGTGTGCGTGCTTCTAGCGGTTTGGACACAGCAAGCAGCATGCGAACGCGTGGTAAACAATAAATATGTGCATGTCTGTACATGACTCCTGTACAGTTGTAGAATAATTTGCATTTGCAAAACGTTTGAAGGAAATTGTTTTTCATTTAACAACGAAAAGACCATGAGACTATAAATCTTTTCAGTATGCCCGTCTACTATATTAGTGGTGTTTCTTTCTATTATTTTCAAAGCATTAACGAGCTCGACTCTTTTAAACTGCATCAACTGGATGTTTGAAAACCAGTAGCACGAAGCTTCCTGTCGATATGGTTCGTCATGTTTAGGAAGAGATATGCAAAGAGCCCAAACTATGTCAACATCGTGATATGGATAATGAAGCTATTACCTTTAATTGTGTGTATAGTACAACCTTTTACAAGACATAAACGTTATAGTTATTATCACAGCGCATTTTTATTTAGTCATATTCAGCGGTATATAGAATTTAAGAATTCATTCTGGTTATTTTACCAGCATCGTAATGCTATACTCATAGTCACTGTCAGTGAATAATGGCCAATGGGTCAATGGGTTAATATTTCTTGTGTTCTAATGATGAGGACATGGTATGGAGAGCATATAAAAAGACCACTATCATCATATGTATCCTGCATAAATTAGAGAATTCATATACTGCAAAATCATGTTGCTTTAATTTATATGGAACGTGATTGTATGGCAGTATGTCATGCTAAATGCGTACAATACATATGAGTCTTACATTTGGTAGCTTAGCTGTGTGTACCTGCCGGAATGAGCCTGCACCTTTGGCGTAGGTGGACGATGACTTTGAATTTTGCATCAACATTTCACTGGTTTAATGACCATAAATGGTGATCAGTTACGCGCACACCTCGCTCCCTGCTAGTCAGAGATAGACCAGGAAAACTAGCATAATACATGTACTAGAAGGTTACAGTCTTTTAATCATTTATAAAACCTCTCGTAATGGATACGTAAGTTAATAACCTTTATATTCACAATCGGCTTATGTTACGCTTTGTGTTCACAGGAGCAAATAAGTACAGTAACTTTTTGGCTAACGATAGTAACAATACAGCTAATCAGTTGTCAGAGTTTAATAATAATTGATAATGCTTAGCTAATTTTGCCATAGTTTTAAATGAATGTTAATCTTAAATATACGGTTATTGTTTTGTTGCCCTATTGAAATGCGCATGTATGCGTGAGCGCAGAAGTCCTGGACTGCTGCTAACGTCGGCTGTATATATCAGATATTTAGTCTTAACATTTATTAACCATCTTAATAAAATGACTTAATCTATTCAAAAAGCATATTAAACTATAAACGTCCCTTGGATTTTGTTACATCACCTGAGTTATGTTTATAGCATGCACCTTTCAGCTTCCTATAGCCATACGCAAAAACACAAATGAAATGATCGGAGATTGCGTGCACTGCTATCTAAGTAACGTCCTAATGAGGACGGTTGCTTTATAGCTAACACTCAAACCTGCTAAATAGTCACACGACCTATGATCTTTGCTCTCAATAAGAAATCTTCAGAGGGACATGGCTGTTACTAATACCGATTGCCTTATACTAGAAATTGTGATCGTGAATGCCTCATACAGTACATTTTTTGTATCAATGCAGCATGATACTGTTTTGTGTATACGACACCGGATCATTAATAGCTATCGTAAATAGAAACCTGATCATTATCTTAACCCATAAACATGGGGTATATCGGTAATGCTTTGATCACATGATCACACATCATAACAGAGCAGGGTCATCTTAACATAGCTGGTCTGTACTGATTACTGCTATGCGCAGCCTCCAGCGAACGATCAATAGTTGGTTTGTCAAGCTGGCTGAGCTGTCATGCTCACATAAGACTGTTGATAAACGACGAGTACTGTTCTGTTCTAGTTGATCACGTATGCCAGCCTTAATGTTGAATAAGGTTTGATATAGCCCGTTGTAAATAAGCGCGGACGTTACAAATACTTTGTGTTTATTTTTGTACAGATTGGAAAATCATCCCTATCGCTGCAAATAATGATCCAGCATCCGTTCACGTAATGATGCGGCTCAATCTGACGCTGATGATTACGTAGTTGGAATCGTGAACTCAATCAATTCAATGCTACGAAGATTATAAAGCTCTAAAAAATATGTGTACGACAATCGAGGGTTTGTATACATGGAGCATTTAAGTGTGAGCTAAATGAATACCTAGATGTTAAAAAAGCTTCGATATGCCGGGAAGGTTCCAAATGTAAATAGGAGATATAGATATATATACGAAATATATATAGAGAGATATATAGAGAGATATATAGAGAGAGAGATATATCTATAGAGAGAGAGAGATAGAGATAGAGAGAGAGATATAGAGATGGGATATTTATCTATAGACACACACACAGAGATAGAGAGATATATATAGATAGAGAGAAAGAAAAGATAATAGATATATATACAGAGATATATAGATCTATATAGATATATATCTCCTCTATAGAGATATATAGAGATATATATATATATCGATATATATATATATATATATATATATATATATATATATATATATATATATATATATATATATATATATATATCTATATATATATATATAGGCGTGTACAATTACGACGACATAAGGGCGCATAGTCGGAAAATCATCACTCGCTTAAATGACCCCGAACTAAATGAATACCTAGATGTAAAGATAATACGTCGAGTATGCTGTAGATTAGGTATATAAATATATATATATTTATATATATATATATATATATATATATATATATATATATATATATATATATACATATATACTATATATATATATATCTATATATATATATATTCTATATATATATACATATATGTGTTATAGATATATATCTCTATATATATATGTATATCTATATATTTATATCCCTCCTATATATATATATATATCTTTATATATATATAAATATATATATATAAGTATTTAAATATGTATATATACGAATATATATATATTCGTGCGTATGTTTATATGTATGCATATTAATGTATATATATATATATATAATATATATATGTTTAATATAAAGATATATATATATATATATTTATACATATATATTTATGTATATATATAAGGTTATTAGGTATATATATGCACATATATATATATATATAAATATATATATATATTTATATGCATATATATATGTATATGTATACGAATATATATATTTGTGTGTATGTTTATATGTTACATATTAATGTATATATATATGAATATATATATTTATTTGTGTTTAAATAAAATATATATATATATATATAGTAGGGCGCATAGATATCGGGAAATGTATATATATATAATGTACAATTATCACGACATAAGGGCGCATAGTCGGGAAATGATCACTCGCATAGATGACCTCGAACTAAATGAATACCTATATGTTACGGTAATACGTCGAGTATGCTGTAATAAGGTGTTTCAGTGGTGTATAATTGCACATTCCACCTCCCATCTAACTAAGAGGGGTCCCATGAGATAACGTAAGGCACCCTGTAGCATCACGTGCGTAGGCTTTCCTGAAAGCGTCGGACTGATAGTTGTTAGCTCGTGTTGCTTTCGATTTTCTACAGTATTACGTATTATTTAGGGATATTTTGCAAATGGAGTATACAACTATTGGGAAATTAGCAGAGCCCATGGGGCAAATGGTAGCCAGTGTACCTGGGTACAATTTGCCACGCTTATCTACAATCGTTTAAAGCTTAAAAAAGACCTAACTCTAAAACATAATTCAGAACATTTTGATGTTCGGATGTCCCTGTCTCGGGAGGCAAGAACTGACATTGAGTGGTGGATAAATTCAGTTGACTCTGCTCATTTCTTCTGCACCAGATTGTATAACTCGTAGTGACAGTTCAGACTTTGGATGGGGATGTGAATTTGACGGAACCTGCACTGGGGGGTTGTGGTCAGAAGAAGAGGCCAAGGAACATATCAATGTTAACGAATATTTGGCCATTCAGATATTTTGTAAAGACATGAGCAATGTGCATGTTTGCATTGGATTAGACAACACCACTGCTGTAGCTTATATCTCACAATGGGAGGGAGGAATTCTTCTTTGAATGCTCTAACAAAAGATATATAGCTTTGGGCCGTGGAGATGCAAATTTAGGATTTGAGCCAGACATTAACCTGGTAACCTTAATAAAGCTGCGGACAAAGAGTCTCGGAAAAAATGCAATGATGAACTTCAATGGACTTTTAATCAAGACAATTTCAATGCTATCGATTAGGACCTATTAGTGTGGAATTATTTGCTTCAAGAATCAATAACAAAATTCCGTGTTATGTATCATGGAATCCTGACCCTCAAGGACTAGCCACTGATGCCTTTTGTTTGAACTGGTCTAAATTGCTTCTACTCCAAACATTGGTGACAACAGCAATACCCAGGATCCTACCTCAAATAACCGATCACCTCAGCTTACCCAACTACACACAGAAACTTCACCCACTTTGCAGGAATGTAATAGTCGGTCATCAAATTGTCAGGAAATGGTTCCGAAACCAAGGCATTTCGGAACATGCTACCTCCCTCCTCATGTATTCGTGGAGGAAATCAACTCCAAAACAATACATAACTTACATTGACAAGTGGGTTAAATTTTGTGGTGACAGACAAAAAGATCATATTTGAACCTCTGTGAGTTTCGTACTGGATTTTTGGCTCACCTTTTTCATGAAGGATTAAGCTACAGTGCTCTGAACTCTATTGGGGCACACCCATTAGTGAACCGGGGGCATTTCTGGAAAGACCAGCGCTCCCAAATTACAATGTAACATGGGATGTTTCAGAAGTGTTGGCCTATTCGATTTCTCTGGGTACTCCCGATTAGATGGCCTTCTGGATTTAAGCAAGAACCTTTCCATACTGTTAGCTCAATTGACGGGACAACGAGGTCAAACCCTACATTTTATAGATCTTCGTAATATAACTTCGACTGTTTTTGTAAAATTTAGGTTTGACCTGGTATTCATTTACTAGAGATAACGCGTAATCGTTACGTGTATGAACCTACACTCTGTGTGGTTACCTTGATGAAAATATACCTCCGTAGTACTTTGAAAATAAGAGGATCAGAATGTAAATTATTCTTTTCTAGTATAGCTCCAAATAAAGCAATTGCAAGGAATCCTTTGCCAAGATAGATCAAAGATGTTTTAGTTAAAAGCTAACAGTGACACTTACGTTTTTAGCCCTCATAGTACAAGATCAGTCTCCCCTTCTACTGCTTTTTTGTCGAATGTTCCTTAACAGAATTTTTTGAGAACAGTTGGTTGGAATTCGAATTGTACGTTTAGAAAATTATCCTCAAACTTCAACTTAAAGGTAAGTCTCGTTTAATTATAAATTCATTTATGGGTCTGATTGGGTGTACTACGGCCTATACCTGATTACATCATACGGATATTTATAGTATTTCATTTGGTGAGACTCTCGTACGTTATTTGTTTTGGCCGTGTTTCGCGCCTGATGCAATCATTTTCCGACAGAGCGTCAAGGCGTATATTACAGCAACGAGACCTTATGCAATGCATAGCGAGGACTCTCCTACATGTATCCAAGATTTATAGAGATTGGACACTAAGGCTGTCCAATGTTTATATTTATTTACGATTAGCGAGCTATCACAAGCAGCAAAACAAGAAAGGAACGAGCGCTCTATTAATAAACAATTCACGAGGAAGAGGGATCGGCGCGTGCACTAGGTGGTATCGAAAATGTATTCAGATCCATTCAAATATCGTAAACTACGTTATGTCAATAATTCATTAAACTCGCTGTGGCTCAGCAATGCCAATGGAAGGCCATTCACGACCAAACTACTTCGAAACGAGAAGGCTTTAACAATCAAAACTATGCAATATAATCTGATGTTGGTGACAAATGTTAAGGGAAAATTCATATTCATATTAAAAGGGCTTCTTAGAGCTAGAAAAGTGGTTGTTTGGTGGCTAAATAAAGACGAAATCGGACATAATGAGTTGTTACTGAAAACAATTCGTAAGGTGGAAAAGATCATATATATATAAATATATAAATATATATATATATATATATATATATATATATATATATATCTATGTATATATATATGTATGTTTTTATGTATTAATAAATATATATATATTTATATATATATCTCTATGTACATATATATATATGTGTAAATATATAAATACATTTATATATAAATATATATATACATATACATGTAATTTTATATATATATATATGTATATATATATATATATATATACATGTATTCATATATATATATATATATGTCTATATATATATGTACATATATAAATATATATATATATGTATGTACATATATAAATATATATATATGCACATAAAATATATATATATATATCTAAATATATCTATATATATATATATATTTATTTATGTACATAGATATATATATATATTTATATATATATATATATATATATATATATATATACATATATATACATTTATAAATGTACATATATATATATCTATGTATGTACATAAATATATATATATATATATCTATTTAAATATATATATATATATACATGTATATATATATTTATATATATATATAGACATGTGTCTATATTTATTTATAAATATATATATATATAAATATATCTGTAAATATACATATATATACATATATATCAATAAATATACACATATAAATTTGTATATATATACATATATACATTAATATATATGTATATATGAATATAGATATATGCGTATATATTTATAGTATGTATATATATATATATATATTATATATATATATATAGAAATATACATATATATACATATAAAATTTATATATATATATATATATATATATAAACATATATATGTATGTATATATATGTATATATATATATGCATTTATATATATCTATACATATATATATAAATATATATATGTATATATATCTATATATATATATATATCAATATATATATATATATACACTATATATGTATGTATATATATGTATATATATATCTATGCATTTATATATATCTACACATATATATATATAGATATATATATATATAATATATATATATATATATATATCTCTATATCTATATATATATATATAGATATATATATATATATATATATATATATATATATATATATATATATATATATATATATATATATATATATATATATATATATATATATATATATATATATTACACTTGGAATCATGCCTGTCAACTGACATAGAAGTTTCCTTTATATTCGGTTGCTTGCAGTTCTTATTATTTTGCTTCTCCGTGTATTATGCCGAACTTAGCAAGTTTATTTCGATTTACAGCAGCGCAAGCAATGCAATTTTTCATTGAAATCATTTACAAATATTTCCAATAATGGTGCATTTTTTTACCGCCAAGTGTGTGCGTATTATCCCAGTTATAACAGGAATTCTAAAACATATCAAAAGCTTGCTTAATCGTCAAATATACTGGACCAAAATATCAGATTATGTCAACTAGCTAAAAAAGAGTCATTTGCATGAACTTCATCGAGCTTTAATAGCATGGATAACATTTGTGGATTCGCCTATTTACCGTCGACATACTTTTTGGACAATCGCATGGCGTACTGACGTCAAGAGACATAGGTAAAAATCCTATATCCATATTAATTGGGTAGTTGTGGGAAACATACAGGCGCTTAACTGATATTTTGGACGTTTCCTAACGGTTCGCTACATCAAAAAGATGAGGCGTGTTATTGTACTTACCTACCCAATTCTCCAGCAAAATATCCTCATATTTCTCCAATGCGTTTGTGATACTCGCTAATATTCAGCCTACGTAGCATTGACCAGCGACGATTAGTTGCGTGTTAGGATAAGCTATCTTTTGACATCGCCTACAAGTGGCTAGTGCATAGGGTCGATCGGTATTTAGTGGAGACGAGATAAGGCAAACAAACGTGTCAGTTTGAGCAAGCCGTGCGATTTATGTCGACCAGCGCTGACAAGATTATTATTAAGCTGATTTCTGCAGCTTAATCATAGCCTTATTTGCCCAACAGGGTAAGCAGTGTTTGTGGTATTGTTTACGGCAATATACAATATTTGATATTTACATATTGGACACGAAGGTTTCATTTTGCTTGCTATTGCGACGTCTACAATATAGATTTATAAGGTGGGGGAAATTTCTTTGAAAAGGGATGGCACAATGCCGGGATTAATACAACCCATAATCGACATTGAAGTGCAACTCAATTTATTCTATACTAGGTTATTCTCTACTAGGTAAATCTATGCTAGGCTATACTGTTTTTTGGCATGATAACACTTATTGCCATGTTCTTTGTGGCTGATGCATTTTTCCGTTTGCGACAAACCCATTAAGCATTCACATTGACAATGTATACGGCACCAGTTTCGCTAGTTGGACGCTGAATTTTCAATAGCAGTTTGAGGAATAAACATGGTCTCCATTAAATCCTGCTAAACGATGTCACTTGTAACTATTGATAGATGATTATGCCTTTTATGTAGGTGTAGTAAAATGAAATATCGTGCGTTTTGCCTCATTTATTTGTTGTAAATAAGAGTTACAAGAGTCGCGCAA